>CM056379.1:9900592-9958092 GCA_029718625.1 Synaphobranchus kaupii
TTCAGACGTCTCTGTGGTCTACGGAGGTCGCTTTCAGACGTCTCTGTGGTCTACGGAGGTCGCTTTCAGACGTCTGTGGTCTACAGAGGTCGCTTTCAGACGTCTCTGTGGTCTACGGACGTCGCTTTCAGACGTCTCTGTGGTCTACGGAGGTCGCTTGCAGACGTCTCTGTGGTCTACGGACGTCGCTTTCAGACGTCTCTGTGGTCTACGGAGGTCGCTTTCAGACGTCTGTGGTCTAAAGAGGTCGCTTTCAGACGTCTCTGTGGTCTACGGACGTCACTTTCAGACGTCTCTGTGGTCTACGGAGGTCGCTTTCAGACGTCTCTGTGGTCTACGGACGTCGCTTTCAGACGTCTCTGTGGTCTACGGAGGTCACTTTCAGACGTCTCTGTGGTCTACGGACGTCGCTTTCAGACGTCTCTGTGGTTTATGGAGGTCGCTTTCAGACGTCTCTGTGGTCTATGGAGGTCGCTTTCAGACGTCTCTCTGGCCTACGGAGGTCGCTTGCAGACGTCTCTGTGGTCTACGGACGTCGCTTTCAGACGTCTCTGTGGTCTACGGAGGTCGCTTTCAGACGTCTCTGTGGTCTACAGAGGTCGCTTTCAGACGTCTCTGTGGTCTACGGACGTCGCTTTCAGACGTCTCTGTGGTCTACGGAGGTCGCTTTCCGACGTCTCTGTGGTCTACGGAGGTCGCTTTCAGATGTCTCTGTGGTCTACGGAGGTCGCTTGCAGACGTCTCTGTGGTCTACGGACGTCGCTTTCAGACGTCTCTGTGGTCTACGGAGGTCGCTTTCAGACGTCTCTGTGGTCTACGGAGGTCGTTTTCAGACGTTTCTGTAGTCTACAGAGGTCGCTTTCAGACGTCTCTGTGGTCTACGGACGTTGCTTTCAGACGTCTCTGTGGTCTACGGAGGTCGCTTTCAGACGTCTCTGTGGTCTACGGACGTCGCTTTCAGACGTCTCTGTGGTCTACGGAGGTCGCTTTCAGACGTCTCTGTGGTCTACGGAGGTCGCTTTCAGACATCTCTGTGGTCTACGGAGGTCGCTTTCAGACGTCTCTGTGGTCTACGGAGGTCGCTTTCAGACGTCTCTGTGGTCTACGAGGTCGCTTTCAGACGTCTCTGTGGTCTACGGAGGTCGCTTTCAGACGTCTGTGGTCTACGGAGGTCGCTTTCAGACGTCTCTGTGGTCTGTCTACGGAGGTCGCTTTCAGACGTCTCTGTGGTCTACGGAGGTCGCTTTCAGACGTCTCTGTGGTCTACGGAGGTCGCTTTCAGACGTCTGTGGTCTACGGAGGTCGCTTTCAGACGTCTCTGTGGTCTACGGAGGTCGCTTTCAGACGTCTCTGTGGTCTAGTCTCTCTCACTCTCTCTCCACTCCTTCCGAAGGGCCCCAGCCGAGAGGAGGCTCAACAAAAATGAGTCCATTCCTGTGATCTGCAAAAAAAAACCCTTCAATTATATATTCCTCCTTCCTCTCTATGTGCGGCTCTATAAATAGCTCCGTGGCAGATAAAAGAGTGTGCCTGTTCCCTTCCCTCACTCTCCTTCTCCCTCTCCCTGTGACTCATTGTCAGTTTTTAAACATGCATGGGTCCGTACTGTTCCAGGACCAGCGTTCCACCATTTTTCCTCTCCACGCCTTTCTTTATTCTGCGTTGGCCACACCTTGGTGGCCAATGTGCCCTCCCTGCCACTGGTGGGCTCTGTGAATAATGTGAGCCTCTGAGGGCCACAGGTGTAGGGGCAGCCACCTGCACCATAAACCTCTTTCCAGGAATTTATCAAACTCCGCAGTTATACATAGAAAATTATATGGATATATATATATACTGTATATACACACAGATGGGCAACAAATTAAAGGAAACACCCAGACAGTGAGGGGGTCCGGTGGCTCTGTTATACTGTGGGGGGGGCCCAAACCTAGCATGGTTTAGGTCCACTTGTCCTCTTAGAGGGAAGGGTCACTGCAAATCAATACAAAGTTAGTCTGAGTGATCACCTTTATCCTATGATGAAACATTTCTATCCTGATGGGAGTGGTCTCTTCCAGGATGACAATGCCCCCATCCACAGGGCATGAGAGGTCACTAAATGGTTTGATGAGTATAAAAATTATGTGAAGTGAATCATATGCTATGGCCTTCGCAGTCACCAGATCTCAACCCAATTGAACACCTATGGGAGATTTTGGATCGACTTGTTAGACAGCGCTCTCCACCACCATCATCAAAACACCAAATGAGGGAATATCTTTTGGAAGAATGGTGTTCCATCCCTCCAGTAGAGTTCCAGAGACTATAATCTATGCTAGACTAGAGGTAGAATCTATGCCAAGGCGCATTGAAGCTGTTCTGGCGGCTCGTGGTGACACAACACCTTACTAAGACACTTTATGTTGGTTTTTCCTTAAATTTGTCATCTGTATATACAAGCACACAAACACACACATAAAACACACACCATGCGCACATACACACATAAAACACACACCACACGCACACACTCTAGGACAAAATATTTGGGAGCAGGGGCAAAGAGAGGGAGAGAGAGAAAGACTTCCCCACTGCTGTGAAGAGGGGTAGATTGAAACCTGGTGGTGTGCTGGCACTACTGTTTGTTTCCCTCCAACAGAAGCTGTAAACCCAGCAGAGTAAATCCAGTAAACCCAGCTCTCTTCTACTACACCTCCACAGAGAGAAACGTTAACTCAGCTACTTGTGTTAGAGAGAGAGAGAGTGAGGGGGAGAGAGGGAGGGAGAGATGGAGGAAGGGAGGGAGAAAGAGACAGAGAGAAAGGGAGCACTCCAGCACGTGTTAATTTTATCCTCCCTCTATTCCCGATGCCCTTCTCTCCTTTTCTCCACCATAAAAAGCTTAATTTCCCTCGTCTTTCACTCCTTTATTTTCATTCTCTTCCCCCTTCCTCCTGTTCTTTTATTCCGTCATCCCTTTTCTTTCATGTTTAACCCATGTCTCACCTCCTTCCTCCCCTTCTCTTCCCTTATCGCTCCCTCTCTTTCACAAGACCTGCGCATCAATCACCCGTCTCTCCATCATACAACCTTATTCAGCAGCATCAGCACGTCTGCTGAGATGGACAGACAGAGAGGAGGGAGAGAGAGAGAGAGAGAGAGAGAGAGAGAGAGAGAGAGAGGGAGGGAGGGAGAGAAGGAGAGAGGGAGGGTGAGAGGGAGGGAGAGAGAGACACTGAGGCAGGGAGAAAAGAGGAGAGGGAAAGACCAGGGAGCAGCTAATCAGAAGAGTAAGATCATTTGCTGTTTTTACTCATCAGCAGTGAGTGGGCTCACTGAAGGCAGGTTACTGGCAGAACACAATGCACTGTGCCATAGACATTTCAACAAACACACACACACACACACACACACACACACACACACACACACACACACACACACACACACACACACACACACACACACACACACACACACACAGTATCACCATGTCCTCTGCCTCAGGCCTACCTGTAGACCCTCTTCCCTCTTATGTGGAGGCCGCAGCTGTGTTCTCTGCACAAAGGCCTTGCACAGCAAGGAATCGGCAGATAAAGCGCTTCTGCCTGAATGGGCTTACCACTGTGGGTCAGTCACCTTAAAACTGACCAGGGGGGACCCCAAAAAAAACCCTGTGAGCCACCTTCACCAGTCATCTCATTCATATACACCGGCAGTGTTGACCTCTGACCTCTACCTGGCCCTCTCTGTTCCAAACTGAACCACAGGGCTTGGGCCTTTCTAGAATGACGGATAACACACTGTATAGCATTCAGACAGCCATGCCTATGCTTGCACCAAAACGGCATTATTTTAAAATAATAATAATAATAAATATAGCTGCAAGCAGTGATTCCCGGGGACTGAGCGGCATGAGCAGCATTTGTCAAACACAGAGACTGCAAAATGGTAGACAGCTCTAGACGGGATTGACCCAAAAAGTAAATATTTGTTTCTTATCAGGGCTTTTGCCATTGTTGATGGTATCTAAACCCGATCCCGTAAGGGCTTGCGTATTATCGTAAATTCTTCATTTTCCTAGTAGCCTACTCCATTTTTATGGTGACATTGTGTTATGTGTGAAAACCGTAACCCGAACAGAGCTGAAGTGCACATCCTATTTGTTGCAAATGAATCAAGATATCTTGCCCGCTGGACCATGTTGGTGGCCATTAACGTCTTTCAAGTACAAGTGAAACAGTGAACAGTTAATACTGTTCAATTTCTTAACATTTCCAATAAAAAGGCGTTTGTTACTGTGAAAAGAACATTAAAAGAAGCGTAGCATTTGTACAATCATTTAGCCAAACATTAACTTAGCCATTGGTACCAAGCGGGAATCGAACCACTAACCTAATGCATGGAAAGCCAAGATTGTAACCTCTTGGCCAAAGCAGGTTAACAGAACAGTGGAGGCCAAAAAAGACTTTTGTTTTGCGGTATTAGATTGTTTTGGCTTACTGACTTCATAATGCAAACAGTAAACAGTTAATATTGTGAAATCTCTTAGCCTTTGCAATAAAAATAACTTGTTTTATGTTAAAAGAACAATGCCTTAACCATTAAGCCACAGGAACTGTCACAGTTGGCAAGGTAGGTAGACAGCCTGTTAAGCATAGATAGTGTACTTGGCGAATGGCATACCTGCCATCCCAACATATGTATTTCTATAGCACTACCACATGGATTGATTGGGTTAAAACTGCAGGGCTCAAGTCTTGGTCTAACTCTCAATCAACCCACCAAGTTTCAGAATTTTCTGTCAAACGGTTTTAGAATTACTAGCAGTTTTGTGATAAGCCACGCCCAATGCAAAATTCATTGGCTTCTCATTCAGCCAATTTTTGACATAGGCCTTAGAAAAGTAATGCATGTATGAAGGGATGCAGGTTGAGTCCCTCGAACAGTTTTCAACAAATTGGTCAAATCCTGTAGGAAAAGTAGCATTTTAAGTGTTTTACAAAAAATGCTAATTAGCGTAAAATTGAAGATGGCAGACATGGTTCATTGAGGCAAATTTGTTGGGCATGAGCAGCGGGACTTGTACACCAAATTCTGTGACTCTAGATCAAACAGGGCATCGGCAGTGGGCGTGTCAATGATTTTTAGTGAATTTTTAAATATTTTCTTATATTTATTTCTTCTTATCTCTATAGCACCACCACGTGGCTCGATTGGGTTGAAACTGCAGAGATCATGTTGTGATGTGACTCTTAAGAGACCTACCAAGTTTCATAACTTGCTGTCAAATGGTTTTGAAATTATTAGCATTTTTGTGATAAGCCACGCCCACTGAAAATTCATTGGCTCATCATTTGGCCATTTCTTGACAAAAGTTTTAGAAAAGCTGAGTGCACACACAAAGTTTCGTGCAAATTGCTTGAATTTTGTAGGAGGAGTAACATTTTAAGTGTTTTACAAAAAATGCTAATTAGCGGAAAATCCAATATGGCAGACTTCATGGGTCCTTGAGGAAAATTTGTTCGGCATGAGCAAAGAGATCTGTATACCAAATTTTGTGACTCTAGGTGAAATGGGGCGTCAGCAGTGGGCGTGTCAATGTCAACATTTTGTCACGTGCACTACAGCGCCACCAGGTGTTCAATCTGTGTCATAATGTACAGGATCCAAGAATTTGGCAATCCCAACAAGCCTGCCAAGTTTGGTGATTCTAGGCCAAACCAGCTCACGGGAATTTTAGGTGAAAGGGGAGGAAAAAAATAAATAAGAATCAGAACAAAAACAACGCTACGCTGCTCAGTCCCCTAATAATGTCTGTTGGTAAAGGGGACAAAATGTACAATGAAGGAGCACTGACTCACTGCTCAATCCTTGTGTCAGATGGTCTACTCTGCCATCAACCTGCGCAAAGCATGCACATAGTGTCCTTATATGGAAAACATCTGGGGCGATTCATCCTCATTGGACTGATTAATTTAACCAAAAATCAAAAGAATCATCAAAAATTGAACAATTCTGTATGGATTATGTCAGAAAAAATACTCTATATAACATGCCTGACTGTTTTGTGGTGGTTTTACCAGTGCAGTTACCTGTGTAGCAGTCTCGGTTATATACCTGGCTAAAGGGTATAAAATATGCACGTGGAATTGGACCTACACGTCCCTAAACCACAGTGCTGCCCGTACACACATATACACACACGCACGCACACGTGCGAAAACACACACTCACAGACACGCACACTCACACACTTACAAACACACACACGCGGACACGCGGACGCAGGCGCGCTGCGATTGGGTCAGTTTTAATTAACGGTGGGGACGGCGTGGCCCGCGCCACCTCGCTGTGGGAATGTAAATATGAATGGATTTCCTGGTTACGCTTTAAGGTCCCGGTGCTGTTTGTTTTCTCGTACTCTCTGGCGTCCCGGGCCCCGCCCGTGAATAATTAACGAGCAGCGATGGCCTCGCTCTTCCGCTGCTGGATAGGAGAGTGCGGGGCGGGGCGCGGCCATCGCTTTACCATGCATTATACATACATACATTACGGCCGCTCGGCTCGCCAGACACCCCGGGCCGCGCTCTCTCGCCAACTTGGGTTCATGGTTCAGGCAAGGGGGGGGGGGGGGTTGGGGTTTGTTTCCACGGTGACGAACAGGAAGTGAAACTGAGGGCCAGGCCGAGGACTTCGGGCATGAGTACGTGCGGTCGCTCCGGACCACAGCGATCCAAATTTTTCAGGGACAGGTGCAAGCCTGCCCCCCCTGGCATCACAGGTACGCCGCGGGGCCTTCCCTCTCTATGGCAACAGGAGGAGCGGCGGCGGGAAACGGGACGGGGGCGGGGCGAGGTGTCGGAACAGGCCGTACAGGACACTCCGGCCCCTCGCAATCTCACTGAAGCCACATTCTCAACTGAGACAAGCAGAATCTAGCGCAAAGACACGCCCTATAAACAGAATCTAAAGCAAAAGAACACGTGGGTCACCATTACACCAATCAATGTGTATTCACAAAAACATATACATACAGATCCTTTCCAAAAAATTTGAATATCATGGAAAAGTTGTTTTTTTTCCATAATTCCATTCAAAAAGTGAAACTTTCATAGATTATAGATTCATTAAACACAAAGTGAAATATTTCTAGCCTTTATTTGTCTCATTTTTCATAATTTTGGCTTACAGCTCCAGAAAACCCCCAAAACAGTATTTCAAGAAATTAGAATAGTGTGTCGAAAATCAGCATTTACTTCAGTTATTTCAGAGAATGAATGTTTTAGACTGAGTGTCACACTCTAATCATCTAATTTACTCAAAACACCTTCTACAGATGTGTCGTTAAATTGGACAGGTATCTCAGTTTGGTTCAGTATGGGGAAGACTGCAGACTTACCAATTGGCCAGAAGACCATCATTGACACCCTCCAGAAGATGGGTAAGCCACAAAAGGTCATCGCTAAGGAGGCTGGCTGTTCACAGAGTGCAGTGTCCAAGCATATCAATAGAAAGTTTAGTGGAAGGGAAAAATGTGGCAGGAGAAGGTGCACAAGCAAAAGAGATGACCGTAGGCTTCAGCGGATTGTCAAGCAAAGACGATTCCAAAATTTGGCGGAGATGCAGAGGGAGTGGACTGAGGCTGGAGTCAGTGCTTCAAAAACCACCACGTACAGAGTGTGACACTCAGTCTAAAACATTCATTCTCTGAAATAACTGAAGTAAATGCTGATTTTCGACACACTATTCTAATTTCTTGAAATACTGTTTTGGGGGTTTTCTGGAGCTGTAAGCCAAAATTATGAAAAATGAAACAAATAAAGGCTAGAAATATTTCACTTTGTGTAATGAATCTATAATCTATGAAAGTTTCACTTTTTGAATGGAATTATGGAAAAAAAAAAAACTTTTCCATGATATTCTAATTTTTTGGAAAGGATCTGTATATATATATACTGGTTATTAAATAATATTTAATTAATTAAAAGCTATTAAACACATATTTATTAGTTTCCCACTCAGTTGGAGAAATGTAATGCCTGAACCTTTCCCTCACCGTATTACCCTAAACCGAGACATAGCTGTACCGTTCCTATATTTTCATAAATGTTTCTTACGTTCTGTTGTTAAGCGAAACACAGAACTGCTCTCATCTTCACACAAAGACCCAAAAAATGAAAAGGACCATAGTCTGTTCCTGGCCTGAGCCAAGGTGTGTCTAGGAGGGGCAATGTGAATCAGTGTGACCCACAGGACCACAGCCACCCCAGCCGAGGTGAGGAACAGCTGAACCAAAACTAGTACGGGTGCCTTATTCTGAACTGGATTTTATTTTTTGGAATTTAATTGAAAGTGCATTGATTTTTATTGAATGGGACCAGGATGACAGTCACAGATCCCCCACAGACTTTAGCCTCGAATCGGAATCACTCTCACTCTCACATTATCTCTCTCTCTCACACTCTCTCTCTCTCACTCACTCTCCTCTTCCTTCAAGCTCACTGCAATATCAATTTACATGCATTCCGGTCACCTCCGCATCCACTCATGCTGTTCTTTCCCTGGACTGTTGTGTGTGTGTGTGTGTGTGTGTAGAGCTGGATGGTAGATCCCATTAGAGCACTGGTAAATGATACTCCAATTACAGAGCTGACCTTGGTTCACTGGGGCGAAAGTGAACCGCTGCGGACCGTGACTCGTCCGCCAGAGTCGCCACCTGCATTCCACCACGGGTCTGTCCACAGCTGGCCGTTTTAAGGCCAGTGGCGGTTCAGTTTCACGGCTGAGGTGTTGTGTCGCTGTGGCTTGTGACTCCTCCCATTCGGAACACGGCAATCAATTAATAAATTATTTTATCTCCGAGCACGAAAGCCAGTGCTGCTCGGGGTGAGTGCATCTTCACAGGGGTACGAGCACAACAGGCGCGGAAAAAACAAGTAGGGGGGGGGGGACGCTCCGCCAGTTCTGCTTACGCAAAATGAACCGCTAATGCAAAATTATAATTAAGCAATTCTTCAAAACTGTGTTCGTTATATCAGCACTGGGGAAGGTTACACATTGTAGTGAGTCACAGCCATGTTCATTCTGTGAAACAGTCAATCATTTTTACTATGTCTGTGATGTCAGTGGCGTTCCTCATTAATATTAAGCGTGTGGGTGTATCCGACCCCTTGGCCCGGCCCTCCTCCCACAGGGTCACCAAGGTCACAGGCTGGGGGTCAGGGGGAGGGCCTAGAGGGTCCAGACCCAACCCCCTTCTTATTTCCATGGATAAGGGAGGAGGAGCCCCCAGGGGGACTTTAATGTCACTCATACAAAGCCCTCCCACTCTCCCTTTCACTTTCTCCTCAAATCCCTCATTCCCTATTCCTTTCCAACCGTCACACAGCGGGACAACCATTCTTCTAGTTACATTCATTACAGGAATACACACACACACACACACACGCACACACACATACACATCTATCCAACCCCCTTAAAGTCACCCCAAATAACAGCTCTGCTCCCCCCTCAAGGTCTCCTGCTACTGAAACCTGTGCCCCTCCCGTGGCTCCACAGAGGGACAGCGCGTCTCAGGACACTGGCTGCAGCCTGGGGCCTGGCCCCAGCGCATGCATCAGTGCCTGTTTTAATCCTGCATGGGCTCCAGCGCATGCGTCAGTGCCTGTTTTAATCCTGCATGGGCTCCAGCGCATGCGTCAGTGCCTGTTTTAATCCTGCATGGGCTCCAGCGCATGCATCAGTGCTGCATGGGCCCCACGCATGCGTCAGTGCCTGTTTTAATCCTGCATGGGCCCCACGCATGCGTCAGTGCCTGTTTTAGTCCTGCATGGGCCCCGGTGCATGCGTCAGTCCCTGTTTTAATCCTGCAGGAGGCCCGGGTCATCCCGGGTAAAGGCCGTGGTTAAACAAAGCTCTGATCAATACAGATCATCTGAGAGAGGAGTCTGACTGACTGTGAGGCTGAGGTGTGGAGCGCCAGGGCTGGAGAGAAACCGGAGAGTTACCGTTAGCAACGGCTGCTCAATTCCCCGTCTGCTCGCCGACACCAACGTGTAACCCCCCCTCCACACACACACACACACACACACACACACACACCATTGACAGCTGCATTAGATTATTAATTTATTGGATTGAGAGACTCCCGTGTTGAATGTGGCTTTAAAGCTATACATTTCCACATGGTACAAAGCCATAATTACTGAAGTGTGTGTGTGTGTGCATGTTTGTCTGTGTGTTTGTGTGTGTGCGTATGTGTTTGTGTGTACGTGTGTGTGTGTGTGCATATGTGCAGGTACAGTATCTCCACAGCAGAGTCTGTGCCAGTGAGAGCAGGTCTGGTATGTGGCGGTAACAGCCTGTGACGCCAGGGACGCACTGATGAAAGATGCTTCCAGCACACCTGCGCCCTGCTCAGCGATATCCCAGAATCCCGTCTGTGTGTCCCGAGTCACACTGCACACTGCCACAACCAATGAGCAACACAAACACGCCCCCAGCACACTGTGACAACCAATGAGTAACACAGACATGCCCCCAACACACCGCCACAACCAATGAGTAACACAGACACGCCCCCAACACACCGCAACAACCAATGAGTAACACAGACATGCCCCCAACACACCGCCACAACCAATGAGTAACACAGACATGCCCCCAACACACCGCCACAACCAATGAGTAACACAGACACGCCCCCAACACACCGCAACAACCAATGAGTAACACAGACATGCCCCCAACACACCGCCACAACCAATGAGTAACACAGACATGCCCCCAACACACCGCCACAACCAATGAGTAACACAGACACGCCCCCAACACACCGCCACAACCAATGAGTAACACAGACATGCCCCCAACACACTGCCACAACCAATGAGTAACACAGACACGCCCCCAACACACCGCAACAACCAATGAGTAACACAGACATGCCCCCAACACACCGCCACAACCAATGAGTAACACAGACATGCCCCCAACACACCGCCACAACCAATGAGTAACACAGACATGCCCCCAACACACCGCCACAACCAATGAGTAACATAGACACGCCCCCAACATACCGCCACAACCAATGAGTAACACAGACATGCCGCCACAACCAATGAGTAACACAGACACGCCCCCAACACACCACCACAACCATTGAGCAACACAAACACGCCCCCAACACACCGCCACAACCAATGAGAAACCAACCATTTTTTGACCATATCCTGCAGTCCACCAGCCCACACAGACACATGCAAACAACCCCCCCCCAAACACACACTCAAATAAAGTACACACATACACATATACAAACACACACTCCCAGATGGAAACACACATATAAACACACAGTGCCCATCAGACCCCCTACCCAAATACCACTGTACCCACCTCTCCCCTCCAACTCACATCACACTACTGCACCCTGTACAAATGATTACCCATCATTCTCTCTCTTCCCCCTCACACTACTGAACCCTGTACAATCTATTATTACCCATCATTCTCTCTCTCTCTCCCTTCACACTACTGTTCAGCACTGACAGTTTCACTAACACAAACGTTAAGTGGCAGTCACTCCAGGGGCTGGAGTCACTCACTGCATGATCAGCTGACTCAGTGTTCTGCTCTGACCGCAAACAGGAAGCTCAAGCCGGCCGAGACCCTTCCTGACTGACCGACCCTGGGGGTCTCTCTCCGCAGGCAGAACGACAGACTGACCCGCCGGATGGAAGGACCCCCACCCCCCACCTTTCTGAACCACGAGTCCGATCACAACGTGGGACATTTTATGAGCTGTGGCTGGTGGAGAGAGCCCTTGTGAGAGCGGCTCCTCTTGCTCACGGGCTGACTGGCCTGTAAACTGGAGCGAACGTCTCCCTGCAGTAACTAAAGTCTCCCTGCAGTAACTAAACGCCTCCCTGATGTAAGCGTGCACACCGTTTCCCTGCTCTTCCTCACATGACACAATGGGGACGGTGAGAACAGTTAAGAGAAGAGCCCCCACCACCTCTCAGGTTTCACGCTCCTGTTTCCCCTCTCTGGAGAACACAGCCTCTCAGGAGGCAAGCCGCCACAGTTTTATAACAGATCGGTTATCTCAGCACCTGAAAACACTTTGGATGTGTCCCCTTCAGAATGCCAGCATGTCTGCCGAGAATACATTGAGACTACACTGAGAATACACTGAGAATATCCTGAGACTACGCTAAGATAACACGACTACACTGAGATTACACCGGGACTAAAATGAGACTATGCTGGGACTACACTGAGACTACACCGGGACTACACTGAGACTATGCTGGGACTACACTGAGACTATGCTGGAACTATAGTGAGACTATGCTGGGACTACACTGAGACTATGCTGGGACTACACTGAGACTATGCTGGAACTATAGTGAGACTATGCTGGGACTACACTGAGACTATGCTGGGACTACACTGAGACTATGCTGGGACTATACTGGGACTACACTGAGACTATGCTGGGACTACACAGACTATGCTGGGACTACACTGAGACTATGCTGAGACTAAGCCGAGACTAAACAGAGCGGCAGCTGACTGCAGGACTCCGGTTTCTCCTTGGCGACGCCAGGCCCTGAGGATGAGTATGAGGATGAGGAAGGCAGCTCGCACCCCACAGGAGAGAGGAACAGCCTGCTGGGGCAGATGGTGTCTCCACCATGGTGCTGTCAAAGGGTCTCCCAAAACATACACACCATCAGGTCTCATCATCTATAAAACCGTCTCTCTCACTCACACACACACACATGCGCATGCACGCGTACACACACACAATCATGCCTCATCATCTATAAAACCGTCTCTCTCACTCACACACACACACACACATGCGCATGCACGCGTACACACACAATCATGCCTCATCATCTATAAAACCGTCTCTCTCACTCACACACACACATGCGCATGCACGCGTACACACACAATCATGCCTCATCATCTATAAAACCGTCTCTCTCACTCACACACACACATGCGCATGCACGCGTACACACACAATCATGCCTCATCATCTATAAAACCGTCTCTCTCACTCACACACACACACACACACATGCGCATGCACGCGTACACACACAATCATGCCTCATCATCTATAAAACCTACACACATGCACACTCAACAAGCCTTCATCATCTATAAAACTCTCAAATACACACACATTGCCAGCCCTTATCAGCTATAAAACGCTAACATACAAACACATGCATACACACACATGCTCCCTTCATGCTCACTAAAACTTTCAAATACTTCAACATCACTGTGCTGTTCCACTTCCCTGTTAACACAACCTTACGACTCAAATAAAGCAACTGATTTGTTTCTAGCTATTTTCGGAAGTGCTAAATACACACCTTTGATTGTAGAAATGTGTGTAAGGATTTGCTTTTGCTTAATAGTCACACATATTCTGAAACGAAGTTAATGAGAAAATGATGTCCTCTGGATTTTCATTCTACAAAATGGGGTACATTGCATACTGGTGTTCCAACTGTTCCAATTTTTAGTAGCTTAGTCTGGGAATTGGTTAACTGTGTGTGTGTGTGTGTGTGTGTGTGTGTGTGTGTGTGTGTGTGTGTGTGTGTGTGTGTGTGTGTGTGTGTGTGTGTGACGAAGGCCTTCTGGTCGAAAAGTTGGGTCTATGTCTCCATTACACAGTGATCAGGAGCATTCTTCCACAGTGTGCGGGAAATTTATTATTTTTCTTAGGTCTCTACTCATCTACCCTCCACCTGTCTACAAGTTTTAGATGTGCACACATTTTCCCCCTCTTTGTGTGTGTGTGTGTGTGTGTGAGACCTACATTTTGGAAGATTTAGGCAATAGTTGTGCATCTGTCCTATGCTGTGTTTTGGTGTAACATGATAAAGACAGGTCTACGTTTTAAGTTTCTCTGTGGAATTAGCTAAATTCCTCTGGGATTGCCTGTCCCGATTGTTGGTATTTTTATTTTTCACAGATTTCTGCTCTTGTGCCATTTCTCTATTTTCATGATTTTTCTAGCACTCAACCAGCTGGCTAAGATTTGTGTGCTTCTCCTCGTTGAAATCTGGAAGTCTGAACTTGAAGCATTTTTTGACCACGTCCTGCTGTCCACCAGCCCACACACATATACACACACACACATACACACACGCTTGCGCGTTGTCTGGACTGAGGACATTATACTTGTCATCCTCGTGACTGAATCTGAAGCTGAAAAACCTTCAAAGTTCCACCACTACACTGAGAGACTTACAGAGAGAGGCTTCCACTAGTGCTGCACATTCTGTACATAATCCAAAGGGCTGTACTGCATATTCACTACACACACACACACACACACACACACACACACACACACACACACACACACACACACACACACACACACACAGCATCGTAGCATTAAACCTCCAGGTTTTCATACCATCAGTTTCATTAAATGCAACGGCATGATGTTGGAAGTGGCTCAGATATGATCATGGTCATATCTGACTTACAATTTCTTCCTTCATTTTCTCACAATTTGGAGTCACAATGATACGCCCATCATACCACCACAGCATCCTCCTTCAAACGAAGTGGAGTACAAACCAGCACGTATGTGTGTGTGAGTCCAGCTCCTCCCATTTTGTTTCAATCTGTAGGCCACCCCGAGGACCCGCCCACGGTGCTGAGGTGGGGAACAGATACCCTACAGATCGAAACCTACCCCCCCCCCCCCCCTCCCCCGGAGTGAAGGCACAGCCAGTTACACCTCCCGCTCTGTCAGCACAAGCAGGGACATGATTGGATTCGGCACCGCGGGTTCCTTTCCATGGACATACCACCTCACAGCCAGGGATTAGCACGGCTACATGAATAATTCTACATTATCCTTTCATAATCTATACACCTCGCAAGAGGCATTTGTGTTCAGTCTCTGGCTTTGTACGTTTTTGAATATGCGTGTGTGTGTGTGTGTGTGTGTGTGTGTGTGTGTGTGTGTGTGTGTGTAAAACAACATTACTGTTGCTGTTGAAAAAAAACCCCCACCATGAATGTTAAATGCGCACTCCCTAGTTCTTGTGCACTACTTGCAAGCTGGTGACTTCACCACTTAACGAATCTCACACACGCTCCCTCTCCTCCTTTCCCTTTTTCCGGAAGGTCACGGAACCTTGCTTTACTGCCTCCGCTGCCGGTCATCCGCAAGGAAACGTCCGTCCGTCTGTCCTCTCTGCTTTCGGGAGCGGTAGGAGTGAGAGGCTAGATGCGAGAGGCGCTGTGGAAGAACTGAGCGCCTCTCCTCTCACATAATCAATATCTGGTGTAAACAGTGCAGGTGAGGTAAAAACAAAAAGGTCCCCATCACCAGCTAAACCGGCAGGTTTTCACAGCAAAAGGCAGATTCTGAATTAAACCTTGTCAAACAGCAATACTGGCTGGGCCCTGTTAAAAACATCAAGCCACACCCCCCCCCCCCCCCCCCTCCCCCACACCCCATCCCCCTCCTCAGAAACGACCAGCAAATGACAAGCCCTTACAATCGAAGACCGCAGTTCCAAATCAGGTGACATGCCTGGCTGCCATTTTGGCTCTACGCTCTTCCCACTTGCATTATGCTGGCTGCAGCACAATGCATTGGCGGGTTGGGACTGAGCAGGTCGGGACTACAGAAACCACAGCAATAGGTCCGTTTCTCTGCCTGCGTTCAACACTGCAGGGTGCAGAAGCAGGCAGAGGGAGAGAGGGAGAGAGAGAGAGAGAAAGAGAGAAGGGAGAGAGAGAGAGAGAAAGAGAGAGAAGGGGATATTAATGAGTAGTGTTCTCTCAAATGGCTGCCCTACATCTTCTCCAAACGAGAGAACGCACGCGGACGAGGAAGGGAGGGGAGAGGGCGGAGAGCGACGAGGAAGAGGGGATGCGAGGAGGATGGTGTGAGAATAAAGTAGAGCAGCTGGGGGGATACAGAATTAAAGAGGAGGAGAAGAAGAGAGGGGTGATACGGAGAGATGTAGGGTGGGGGAAGGGACGGAGTGTGAACAGGAGTCAGGGAAGATCTAAGATGAAAAGACAAGGATGCAGATTCTATTGCCTCGATTAAAAGAGAGGGGCAGGAGAATACCTCAAATGTGTGTGTGTGTGGGGGGGGTGGGGCGGGGGGTGGTGACAGCAGGTCAGTGAATCTAGCGAATGATAACCAACTGGGTTTATATCTTAAGGGTGCTTTTCCTTTCAGTTGAGGTTTTTCAATCCAAACAGATCGACGGGGAGTGACCTGGAGTCCCTGTTACTCTGAGGAAAAAAACGACCGGTTAGCACCAAGGATGCATGAAATGAGAGTAAAAAATCTCTTTTCCATCCTTACAAATTGCTAAAAACAAATGTCAAATGCATCCATGCAAAAGAAATCGTGCAAATATTTTTTTTCTCACCGTTTCTTTCGAAACATGATTTTCTTTACATGATTATCTTATCTAAATGTCCAGACGATAACAGGAGACACTAGGGAGTTACAATATCGCAATTAATTTTTAGTTTATCCTACAAAGGAAAGGAATTATTATGATTCTCAAAGCTACTATGGTTTTGCAGTTTAGGTAAAGGGGAGATTCTATAAAATGTGTGTGTGTGTGTGTGTGTGTGTGTGTGTGTGTGTGTGTGTGTGTGTGTGTGTGTGAATCCTTATTTTGCCCCCACCTGCCACCTATTGCAATGAAAAGATCAAAGCCAATATAATATAATAAAAAAATTGGTTACTGGATATTTACATTAAACTTCAGCGTTAATTCACATGCCTAATTTTAGATCATTGTTCACGAACAGGAAACGTGTGCAGGTACGTGTGCATGTGTGACCGCGCGTGTGTGTTTTTGTGACTGCGTGCATGCGTGTGTATCCGTATGCGAGCGTGTGTTTGTGTGACTGTGTGCGTGTATCGGTATGTGCGCGTGTGTGTATCTGTATGTGAGCGTGTTAGCGCAGAGGGGCTTCTCCCCTCAGCATGTGTAAAGACCCCCCCCCACACGCCCACACGCCCCGGTGGAGGAGGGGCCGTTCCCGCAGCTGGCTGCAGAACACAGCAGCCATCACACTGTAGCCACATCACTTACCAGTGAGCTGGAGAAAGGCCAATAAATAATTTAGATTCTGCAGATTGAATGTAGATCACTGACTCCACATGAGAGGGAGCAATAGAGAGAGAGAGAGAGAGAGAGAGACGGACAGAGAGAGAGGGAGAGGGAGAGAGAGAAAACACTGCAGCTGCCTCTCATGCCTTCCCCCTCTCTCTCTCTCTCTCTCTCTCTCTCTCGCACACACAAAGCATGTGGACATACAGGCTCATAAAAACATGTATAATTAATGCACACACACAATCACACACACAGACACGCACATACACAGACACATAAACATATACACATGCCCACACACACACACACACACACACACATGCATGCACCCACACGCGCGCACGCACACACACACACACACACACACACACGGGCAACCCCATTTCATCAACCCGTCCCAGCAACACACTCAGACATCTCACAGCTGTGCTGCGCCGCTTAGCAGACGGCATGCTTTGGGACTGCACCAGCGACTGCACCCGCGACTGCATGTGACACATGGAGAGAAGGCTTTAAATAGGTTTGTGGAATAGCACTACCTTCCCCTCTCGATGACTCAACCGAGATCTTCCATAACTCAGAACTTTAAACACTGGACAGCTGTCATACCCGACAGTGGCGTTTTCGAAACGACACCCCACTTTCTGCCGCGTCGGTCTGCTCCCTCACACCTCCGACGGGTTGGTCAACATGACACACGCTTGCTCACTTAGCGCCACAAGTGCACTTAGCACCGTACCAGTATGTTTACTTAGTACCGAACACCGTGTACTTAGTTCTGTACCCATGAGCTTAACTACCTCCTGCCTGCGATACTCGGTTTCTATACCACTCTCCCTCTCAAGCTCTGACATCATTTCATCATCCTAAATTTAAGATACAGGCAGTGGCGGCTCCTGAGCTGAAAATTGGGGTAGCGGAAAACTTCCCTTTAAACTGATTATTGGTCTTAATAATTTTTCAATCCGTTTCCTTGATTAACAATAGGCTACATCAGCGTTTAATTCACCAATTACTCAATGCCATCAAATGTAGCCGGTTCTCCTCAATTAGGCTATTAGGCAAGTCATAAAATTATTTTAACTTGTGTCGCAAAATTGTGCACATTTTAATCAACATTATAATTGTGGATACATGTGCTCTTCGTTCTACGCGCTCTTAATTCCGAAAATATTAATGGAAATTAAACGATCTTAAAGCTCAGCTTTTGTTAGATTATTTTTTTTATTTAGCACAACCTGCAATAAAAAAATAATCTAACAAAAGCTGAGCTTTAAGATCGTTTAATTTCCATTAATATTTTCGGAATTAAGAGCGCGGAGAACGAAGAGCACATGTATCCACAATTATAATGTTGATTAAAATGTGCACAATTTTGCGACGCAAGTTAAAATAATTTTACGACTTGCCTAATAGCCTAATTGAGGAGAACCGGCTACATTTGATGGCATTGAGTAATTGGTGAATTAAACGTTGATGTAGCCTATTGTTAATCAAGGAAACGGATTGAAACATTATTAAGACCAATAATCAGTTTAAAGGGAAGTTTTCCGCTACCCCGATTTTCAACTCAGGAGCCGCCACTGGATACAGGGAGCACAATAATTAATTGGACAGTGACACATTTTTTGTTATTTTGGTTCTGTACTCTAGCACTTTGAGTTTGAAAAGCTACAATGACAATGCTGTTGAAGCATGGGGTTTTTCATCCATATCGGATGAAATGTTTAGAAATTATAGAACCTTTTGTACATAGCCCCTTTGGGGGGACGTCTTCATCCCAACGTTACCTCACGACCGAACGTGAATCTTCCCCAATGTTCTGATGTGGAAATGCTTTACGTTAGCCTGGGAGCTCCACTGCTGAGGAACCCACTGCTCATGCGTGTGGCGTCCTCACCTTTTCTATCTCACTGCATTCACACCAGGCAGTGAAAGGACTACTGATTCATTTCTATTCACTGGTCCGGTTCCGTATGCAGACACCCCCCGCTAACGTGCTAACGTGCTAAAGACATTCGGAGCCTAAGAGCAGAAAGCTGTCATAACTGCTCACTTTGATGGGAGACATCCCAGCGTCATAGTCTGTCTCTCTGTGAGCGCTACAGACCAAGGGTTCTCCCTTAACACTCCAACGATACACTTGGTGAGTGAATACACTTTCCGTCACGCGCTCTGCGTCAAAATGTTGTCAAATATGGCAAGTAATGGAAGTTTTTAACATCGGAAATAACTGCAAAATATGATAGGTATTTTACATGCATATGCACACAGTATACACACGCCCATGCCCTCATTTACACATACTCTTCACACTGTTTCTATAAGGTAGGCAACCATTGCTCTCTTCTTTTGTACAGTGTAGTGTACAGCCAGACTTCAGCTTATGGAATACAGAGGGCGCAAATATATTTCACTATTTATCCATCTCAGAGGGTGTTAATTATAACCAATTCATGAACATCAATTTGAGTAACACACTTGTAAGGTTCCGGAAGGCTGTTTGCTGAGAAGGTGTGACAGTTGGGGTGGGGAGGGTGAGCACATTCGTGTTTAGATTGACAGCGACCGCTCAGGAACAGCTCTCTGGCTATATTCCCAACCGTTGAAAAACACCTCTTTTAACACTGCGTGTTGTTTGTAAAGCAATGTAATGTTTGCAATTCTGCAATCTCAATAAAATTTAAAATAATAAGGAGAAGCATGTATCCAGACGAAGACAAAGCATGCAGGTAATTCATGCAATGCAGCAAATAAATACTTCAAAAGCAGACAACTTCAAAAAGAAAAAAACAACAAAAACAAAGGTGACAAACGTCATATAAAAACAACCGAGCAGTATTGTACTTACAGATGATACCCATAGACACCCAAATTAAGAGTGAAAAAAATAAATAAAAGCAAATTACAATGGACCTCCATCAGTGTATCAGCATATGCTGTCATCTTTAATTATAAGAATCATCTAAGAAAGAGAAGGAAGCAATTGGGACCCTCGTGGCTGGCCATGGTGACTGTACCAAGGGTGACTGGTGTCCAGTCAATGCGGGTGTAACATGGTGAACCATATGCCCCTCCCCTTTCCCCTTCAAGCCACACCCACCCCAGTACAGTTCCTCATCACAGCCTGGGGTGTGTGTTCAAGAGGTGGGAGTGGAATAAAGGGGAAAGACTGGTATGAGAGGAAAAAAAGTTCTTGAAATGGGAGTGGAAGAAAGGGGTTATGAGAGAGAGTGGGAGACAGAGGGAGAGAGAAAGATGGAGAGGTGGAGAGGAGAGAGAGAGAGAGGGTGAGAGATGGAGAGAGGTGGGAGAGAGAGAGAGCACATTACAATGAGAGCATTTCTCAAGCAGTTTCTGCTACCTGACTGAGTTAGCAGATGGCGACGGGCGATGGTGGCATTTGAGGGAGGGACACTGCTCCCCTGCCTGGAGCTCTGGGGCCCTGCCAATCCCAGCACACACACACACACAGACACACACACACATAACACACATAACACACACACACACACACATAACACCCACGTGCACACACACAGACACACACACACACACATAACACACATAACACACACACACACACACACACACACATACACACATAACACATACACACAGACATATATATGCACACACACACACACACACACACACACACACATAACACCCACGTGCACACATGCAGACACACACACACACACACACAGACACACACACACATAACACACATAACACACACACACACACACACACATAACACCCACGTGCACACACGCAGACAGACACACACACACACACACACACACACACACACACACACGCACGCACACACTATATCTTAACTGGGAGAGAGATGAGACCTGTAACAGCTGAAGAGAGTGGAAAGGTGGGCACTGGTGGAATATGTGAAGGGGACTGAGGTGGAAGAGAGGGAAGATGTGGGTGGGACAGTCCCTCAGTGGCTGGGACCGAGCTTCAGTGGCATGTGGGACAATCCAATGCAATGCAGACGAGAGGAACAGGTGTGGGAGCAGAGCCAAGATGGACTCTCAGCCAGGTCCAATGCAAACATGCTCACATACTGCACTCCAATCTCACTCTTACAGACCGTATGCCCCAATCTGACTCTTATATACCGTATGCCCCAATCCCACTCTTATATACCGTATGCCCCAATCCCACTCTTATATACCGTATGCCCCAATCTCACTCTTAAAGACAGTATGCCCCAATCCCACTCTTATATACCGTATGCCCCAATCTGACTCTTATATACCGTATGCCCCAATCCCACTCTTATATACCGTATGCCCCAATCCCACTCTTATATACCGTATGCCCCAATCCCACTCTTAAAGACAGTATGCCCCAATCCCACTCTTATATACCGTATGCCCCAATCTGACTCTTATATACCGTATGCCCCAATCCCACTCTTATATACCGTATGCCCCAATCCAACTCTTATATACCGTATTCCCCAATCTCACTCTTATATACCGTATGCCCCAATCCCACTCTTATATACCGTATGCCCCAATCTGACTCTTATATACCGTATGCCCCAATCCCACTCTTATATACCGTATGCCCCAATCTGACTCTTATATACCGTATGCCCCAAACTCACTCTTATATACCGTATGCCCCAATCTCCCTCTTATATACCGTATGCCCCAATCTCACTCTTATATACCGTATGCCCCAATCTCACTCTTACAGACCGTATGCCCCAATCCCACTCTTATATACCGTATGCCCCAAGCTCACTCTTACAGACCGTATGCCCCAATCCCACTCTTATATACCGTATGCCCCAAGCTCACTCTTACAGACCGTATGCCCCAATCTCAGTCTTACAGACAGTATTCCCCAATCTGACTCTTATATACCGTATGCCCCAATCCCACTCTTATATACCATATGCCCCAATCCCACTCTTATATACCGTATGCCCCAATCCCACTCTTATATACCGTATGCCCCAATCTCACTCTTACAGACCGTATGCCCCAATCCTACTCTTATATACCGTATGCCCCAATCCCACTCTTATATACCGTATGCCCCAATCCTACTCTTATATACCGTATGCCCCAATCTGAATCTTATATACCGTATGCCCCAATCCCACTCTTATATACCGTATGCCCCAATCCCACTCTTATATACCGTATGCCCCAATCTCACTCGTATATACCGCATGCCCCAATCTCACTCGTATATACCGTATGCCCCAAGCTCACTCGTATATACCGTATGCCCCAATCTCACTCTTATATACCGTATGGCCCAATCTCACTCTTATATACCGTATGCCCCAATCCCACTCTTATATACCGTATGCCCCAATCCCACTCTTATATACCGTATGCCCCAATCCCACTCTTATATACCGTATGCCCCAATCCCACTCTTATATACCGTATGCCCCAATCTCACTCTTATATACCGTATGCCCCAATCTCACTCTTACAGACAATATGCCCCAATCTCACTTTTACAGACAGTATTTCCCAATCTCACTCATATATACCGTATGCCCCAATCTCACTCTTATATACCGTATGCCCCAATCTCACTCTTATATACCGTATGCCCCAATCCTACTCTTATATACCGTATGCCCCAATCTCACTCTTACAGACCGTATGCCCCAATCCCACTCTTACATACCGTATGCCCCAATCCCACTCTTATATACCGTATGCCCCAATCTCACTCTTACAGACCGTATGCCCCAATCCCACTCTTATATACCGTATGCCCCAATCCTACTCTTATATACCGTATGCCCCAATCTCACTCTTACATACCGTATGCCCCAATCTCACTCTTATATACCGTATGCCCCAATCTCACTCTTACAGACCGTATGCCCCAATCCCACTCTTATATACCGTATGCCCCAATCCTACTCTTATATACCGTATGCCCCAATCTCACTCTTACATACCGTATGCCCCAATCTCACTCTTATATACCGTATGCCCCAATCCTACTCTTATATACCGTATGCCCCAATCTGACTCTTATATACCGTATGCCCCAATCTCACTCTTATATACCGTATGCCCCAATCTCACTCTTATATACCGTATGCCCCAATCTCACTCGTATATACCGTATGCCCCAATCCTACTCTTATATACCGTATGCCCCAATCCTACTCTTATATACCGTATGCCCCAATCCCACTCTTATATACCGTATGCCCCAATCTCACTCTTATATACCGTATGCCCCAATCCTACTCTTATATACCGTATGCCCCAATCTCACTCGTATATACCGTATGCCCCAATCTCACTCTTACATACCGTATGCCCCAATCTCACTCTTACAGACAGTATGCCCCAATCTCACTCTTATATACCGTATGCCCCAATCCTACTCTTATATACCGTATACCCCAATCTCACTCTTACAGACCGTATGCCCCAATCCCACTCTTACATACCGTATGCCCCAATCTCACTCTTACAGACAGTATGCCCCAATCTCACTCTTATATACCGTATGCCCCAATCCCACTCTTACAGAGAGTATGCCCCAATCTCAGTCTTACAGACAGTATTCCCCAATCTCACTCTTACAGACAGTATGCCCCAATCTCACTCATATATACCATATGCCCCAATCTCACTCTTATATACCGTATGCCCCAATCCTACTCTTATATACCGTATGCCCCAATCTCACTCTTACAGACCGTATGCCCCAATCCCACTCTTACATACCGTATGCCCCAATCCCACTCTTATATACCGTATGCCCCAATCTCACTCTTACAGACCGTATGCCCCAATCCCACTCTTATATACCGTATGCCCCAATCCTACTCTTATATACCGTATGCCCCAATCTCACTCTTACATACCGTATGCCCCAATCTCACTCTTATATACCGTATGCCCCAATCTCACTCTTACAGACCGTATGCCCCAATCCCACTCTTATATACCGTATGCCCCAATCCTACTCTTATATACCGTATGCCCCAATCTCACTCTTACATACCGTATGCCCCAATCTCACTCTTATATACCGTATGCCCCAATCCTACTCTTATATACCGTATGCCCCAATCTGACTCTTATATACCGTATGCCCCAATCTCACTCTTATATACCGTATGCCCCAATCTCACTCTTATATACCGTATGCCCCAATCTCACTCGTATATACCGTATGCCCCAATCCTACTCTTATATACCGTATGCCCCAATCCTACTCTTATATACCGTATGCCCCAATCCCACTCTTATATACCGTATGCCCCAATCTCACTCTTATATACCGTATGCCCCAATCCTACTCTTATATACCGTATGCCCCAATCTCACTCGTATATACCGTATGCCCCAATCTCACTCTTACATACCGTATGCCCCAATCTCACTCTTACAGACAGTATGCCCCAATCTCACTCTTATATACCGTATGCCCCAATCCTACTCTTATATACCGTATACCCCAATCTCACTCTTACAGACCGTATGCCCCAATCCCACTCTTACATACCGTATGCCCCAATCTCACTCTTACAGACAGTATGCCCCAATCTCACTCTTATATACCGTATGCCCCAATCCCACTCTTACAGAGAGTATGCCCCAATCTCAGTCTTACAGACAGTATTCCCCAATCTCACTCTTACAGACAGTATGCCCCAATCTCACTCATATATACCATATGCCCCAATCTCACTCTTATATACCATATGCCCCAATCTCACTCTTATATACCGTATGCCCCAATCTCACTCTTATAGACAGTATGCCCCAATCTCACTCTTATATACCGTATGCCCCAATCTCACTCGTATATACCGTATGCCCCAATCTCACTCTTACAGACAGTATGCCCCAATCTCACTCTTACATACTCTCCAGTCACCATAGCAGCACATTTGGATGAGACATTCTGCATTTCTCTGAAGTCCTTCATTGCCCACTGTATGCCAACTGCCAACAATTCAGCAATGCTCCACAGTGACGCAGGGTTGTGGAATGGACTGGTGGCATGAAAAAGACCATCTGTTCCAAACAGGAGGTCAGGCCTGAGGAGCCGCACAAAGAATATGTCCTTCCAATGAAACGTTAAACCAAAGCGCTGAGTCCCGACGGTCATTAAAGATCCTGAGGTAATTTTTCAAAAGAGGGTGATAACCCTGGTGTCCCGGCCAAATTTCCACATCTGGCCACCTAATAACCGCCTGCATCTGATTGGCTACACAATGCCTTCCATTCCTATCCACTCAATCCCCCAGGATCAAAAGAGCAGAGTTATCAGTTGACCTACCTTGTTTCAAAAAAAAAAGTTAAATAACGAAGACTTTGCCAGTTTTATGAGGACCGAAGAAACAGGGTCTTTTCTGTATCTGTGTTTATTGGTCTTATACTGTGATGGGCTCAAAAGCTCTTCCAATCAGCCATTCTGGCGGAGACGTGATGTATCTAATAAATGTAATTAATAACGATTATAATTTTTTTTTATAACCAGGGTGTGTTCTGTTCCTTTACTCCCATTGCGTAGATGGAGAAGTGCCACTGTCACACAGGGCACCTATACTCCTTCATTCTCAATTCATCTAACAGGATTCAGACACAGGGTTTTTACATGCACCCACACACACACACACACACACACACACACGCTCCACTGTGTAATGTGTAAACAGATGGTCACAGGGAGAAGTCCCTCTCTCCATCACTGAGATGTAAATGCCGCCACATTATCTCCACCACCATATACAGAACCAATCTCTGCACTATCCCCTGCCCTCCAAAACTCAATCCCCCAAGAAAAACAAACAGATAACACTCAACCCCCATGAAGCAAATACAGAACCTCACATCTCATATTCGCTGCCATTTTCCACTGATGTTTGACATCCCTCCATATCTCTTTTACAAAGACAAGTATACTCTTCAACTGTGACAGGCAAAAATACGCAATGAATGTAGATAAAAACCAATTTAGCTGCAATACACTTTGTTCAAACTTTCAGGCACAGTGCAACAATAAAGGAAATTTGCATTTAGCCTATAGTCCCAGGCTACCCAACATATATTTATGTAAATAACTGTTTATTTACATATAGTCTGACCAAAAGGTACATTTTTTGTGAATCTGCTTGAAGAACCACCAATTGACCGCCTCAGCAGAAAAAATTTCAAGCTGAATATTTCCTGAGACCCCAGTCAACTGAAAATCCAAGATGGCCACCAATTTTCCTGTGACATTCAATACACTTATTCCAGTACCCGGCTGGTTTTAACCCATTTTCTTTAAACGAATATCAGTTTGATATCGGTTCAGACTTTATAAATCTAATTCAAGAACATTATTAATAATGCCCATCCATACGGTCTCGGCATCATTATGCTGTCCAAAATCTAGTCAAGTAACCTTTCAAGCAGAAAGCTTGGTTTACTCTTTGCTGAAGGACAACCGCGCAGGTGGGTACTGCATTAGCAAGTTGCATGCTGGGATGGATTTTTGGGGCTCTGACCACCGTGGGCCATGTGTTCGGTGGAGAGGCAATGGTAAGAGCTGAGGGGCGCGTGTGCAGTGCGGACGCTTCCCTGCAGCCGGCTGTTTCCACACAGGCGTGTGGTGTCCTATCCCTAATGTTCACATGCTTGATAAGGCAGGGGCCTAGCAGCAAAGAGCCTGGTCCGGTTCTGAGACTGAAAAAAAACGAAACTAAAATACACTCAAGAGACCCAGGGCATCTTCACCAAACACGCAACACGCAGTGCCCAAGCTCGGCACGCTCCACTGTGGCTCTGGTGTTACGCATTTATGGCTATCAGCACCATCGCTAGTGGAACAGCTTTGATTTAATGCACGCCCTTCTCAAGGGCCAGGGAGAGAGAGACACCACTCAAACACACACACACACACACACACACACACACACACACCCACACACCCACGCTACCATGCGTGTGCACAAGCACTGAATCATAGCCTGAGTCTTGTCCTTTAGAAGTCCTCACATTGCAATGTGGTCTTAATGAGGAGTGAGGACTTGGGCCTATGCCACAGGCTCCTTATGCTGCTCTGAGCAGTAAAGCTGGCATTTGCTCCCCCCTCCCCCACCTCTCGCACAAGGCGCAGAGGCCACACATGCTGACATCAGCACACGGCCGTGAAGCAACGACACACCGCCTCTCCAACTCGCCGAAGCTGACACACCACCTCCTCACCTTTCCGAAACTCGCCAAAAGCGTGCGTATCCACGTCTCTGGACCTGCTGTCAGTCACTTCCCCCGCCTCTCTGAAAAGCCCAAGCAGGCCTCCTCACCTCTCCAAAACTGACACGCCACCTCCCCGCCTTTCCAAACCTGAAACACACCTCCCCACCTGTATAAAACTGACACACCACCCCACTCACCTTTCCAAAGCTGAAACACACCTCCCAACCTCTACAAACCTGACACACCACCTCCAAACCTATGTAAAGCTGAAAAGGCAGGGGCTGTAGCAGCAATTTAAAAAAGCCCTAACCACAGAGCTACAGACACATTCGCACTAGAGCCACCACTCAGCTACAGACACATTGACGGTCGAGTCTCCACACAGCTACAGACACATTGGCTGTAGAGTCGCCACACAGCTACAGACATACTGGTGGTAGAGTCTCCACTCAGCTACAGACACAATGGCTGTAGAGTCGCCACACAGCTACAGACATATTGGTGGTAGAGTCTCCACTCAGCTACAGACACAATGGCTGTAGAGTCGCCACACAGCTACAGACATACTGGTGGTAGAGTCTCCACTCAGCTACAGACACAATGGCTGTAGAGTCGCCACACAGCTACAGACACAATGGCTGTAGAGTCGCCACACAGCTACAGACATACTGGTGGTAGAGTCTCCACTCAGCTACAGACACAATGGCTGTAGAGTCGCCACACAGCTACAGACATATTGGTGGTAGAGTCTCCACACAGCTACAGACACATTGGCTGTAGAGTCGCCACACAGCTACAGACATACTGGTGGTAGAGTCTCCACTCAGCTACAGACACAATGGCTGTAGAGTCGCCACACAGCTACAGACATATTGGTGGTAGAGTCTCCACTCAGCTACAGACACAATGGCTGTAGAGTCGCCACACAGCTACAGACATACTGGTGGTAGAGTCTCCACTCAGCTACAGACACAATGGCTGTAGAGTCGCCACACAGCTACAGACATATTGGTGGTAGAGTCTCCACACAGCTACAGACATATTGGCGGTAGAGTCTCCACACAGCTACAGACATATTGGCGGTAGAGTCTCCATACAGCTACAGACATATTGGCGGTAGAGTCTCCACACAGCTACAGACATATTGGCGGTAGAGTCTCCATACAGCTACAGACATATTGGTGGTAGAGTCTCCAGACAGCTACAGACATATTGGCGGTAGAGTCTCCACACAGCTACAGACATATTGGTGGTAGAGTCTCCACACAGCTACAGACACATTTGCGGTAGAGTCTTCACACAGCTACAGACATATTGGCGGTAGAGCCACCACTCAGCTACAGACACATTCGCGGGGTAGAGCCGCCACACAGCTATAGACACACTGGGAGACCATCCATTGACCACGTGTGTCCTTCCTCCATGTGCAGCTGAACATGCAACACCCATGTCAATCAATCTTGTCATTGCTTCCGCCACTCATGGTCACTCACTCGCAGTACACACACACACACACACACACACACATATGCACAGGAACAACAAGATTGCCTTAGATGGAGGATGGAAAACGATAGCAAAGCTCTTGGTGGCATATTTTTATATATTCCCTTGCTTACTTTCCCTTATGGCTTTGAGTGTGGGAAAGGCACTATATAAATGCAAGGCATTATTATTATTATTATTATTATTATTATTATTATTATTATTATTATTATTACTGTACACAGGTGCAAATATGGGGATATCCTAAAAATGGAGGAGCAGATGGGAAATCATACACAACACAGCAGAGTAAAAAGCACAACAAAATCGCAATGCTATAAATGAGCAAACAAATGATCATTACAGTAACAACACAATTATTGGTCTGCTCATTTATTTATATTCCTTGCTTAAACTGGCAAAACTCTGATTAAGTTAAATTAAATAGCATACTATACTGAAGTTTTTTTTTTTTTTTTTAACTGTACACTGGCAACTTGGAGCATCGTAATGCCTTTCTATTTTCATATAATATTAGTCATCATATTAATCATCAGTGATGTTAATAGCCTACTTTGTACAACGATAAAACATCAAAGCATTGAGGCATTCAGTACTTGAGCTAAGCGGCAGTAGGGCTTGGCTTGAATACATCAAGGCAATGCATTCATTTGCTAATAATTGAAAATCAGCTGGTTTAAAACAACATTAACTACCTGCTTTAAAACTTACTAATATAAGAGCCCTGTTGTTAATGCCGTACAATTCATACTCCACATCGGTAACATATCAAAAGTAGGCTACAGTACCTTGGTTGTGGGCCCCTATCTCGGAATTTCAATTAAAAGGATATGGCCATTCGGTGATCTTTTTGGCGTATTTTCGCACCACGTTGTCTTCGCTGAAGAGAAACAGGGAGCGGTTGACTGTCAAGCAGTTCTGCCGGACAGGTATCGGGTTGTAGAGGGCCATGGTTCTTGCTCGCTGGGCCATCGATTGCTTGTACATCCTCTGGGCTCCCGGCGGGCCGCCCTGTCGGCTGCCACCACGGCCGGTGCCCCCCTGGCCAGGTCCACCGCCGTACCTGGCCGGTACTTCGTCTCCAAACCGCGCCATTCTATGGACACCAAACGCCAATCGTTACGAAGAAGCCGAGAAGGAGGTGAATACTCAATGCAACCACACCACATTACATCCCATCTACTTCAGGACATAATTCACATACAAATGTTTTTTCTTCTTCTATGTCTTCATGATATAGACACTTTCAATTGGGGGGAAAAATAACGAAAAACGACCATAGAGGAAACCTCTGTAGGCTATATAAATAAAACACTGATGTGAAAAATAAAAACAGTGTGGTTGGATGGCTGCAGGTCCGTCTATTAGAGCAGAACAGTTCCTCTTCAGATTGGTTATATCTTGAAAATGAAAATTAAAATATCCCAACAAATATACATTTATTATTTTTTGTTAAATGTTGTGTCTCTCCCACACGGATTCCAGATTCTATTTCTTCTTCGTTTTTTATCTCCCAGAAACGGTTGTTCTTATAAAAGGTAAACCTAATCGAAATGCTGTTTGCACGTCTCTCGGTGTGTCAATTAATAACTGTGGTAATAATTACAATAATAATGACGATGGCGGTTTCTCAATTAAATACATAGCCTATGATTAAAATAAATAAAAAAACACATCGGCCACTTTTTCAGCAGTGCATGGCAGTTGTTGCAGTTGATTTCTCTTTTTTGGTAAAATATTCTTTTTAAAAGTTTAAAAAAAAAAGAAGAGAAAATACTGTCGTTTTTCGTAATCAATTTATTCGTGTGCCATCCGTCGATGTTTTATACAGTAGTGCAATATTCGGTCTCCCACCGCCTACACTCGGATTGCACACAAACACATCACCGGGCTTCCCAGCAGATGGAACTCTGTACCATTTGTTGATGTTCGTTGATTAAAGCTGATTTGCTTTTCGAAATTGTCGCTTTTTGAAGAAAATGAAGGCAGTGTGCTCTAAATGGTAAGAATGTGATATAAAACGGTTTATTTTCAGGAACAGGGCGACATCGTCTTTGCCACAATCATTACTCCAGGGCAAGTAGAACAATCCAGGTGTAATAAAATCCAAAGGAGATGCATACGGGCATTGAAAGTAGCATCATCAATCCTGAGGAAACGGCTGCAGCGACTGGAGTCTCTTACAACCTAGCATGTTCTCCCCAGCCAGGATGGACGCAGCGGAGGAACCCTCCTGCACCCCCAACCCCGTTGTCCTGTCCTGCTTGTTTCGCCTTGGTTCTCGCAGTTAACTTCACCCCTGCGGGCGTTCCGCCTTCGAGATAAGCCTGGGAAACCAAACCGAAGAGAAAGCGCGAGAGCTTCTGATCAGCTGGCAGGTTGAGCTACAATGAGCATCTGATCAATTTAACGCTCCCCGAGCGCCGCGTCCACAAATCTCTGGCCAGCCCTCGCAGCACGTGATGCGCGCACACCCCCCACTGATTGGCTTATCCGCTCTCTCCTTCAGGCATGGCTCGCGCCCTCCGCTAGGAGCCAACAGCACCAAACCAACAACACTTTCCTTTTTTAATCGGTTAAACCGTGAATGCATTCAGTGTTTCGACACTTCACAGGCAACGTCTAACTGAACCAACAGTGCGCACTTGTGACACACGGTCAAGAAAGATAATTAGGAGTAAAGGAAATTGTCATATTGGTTTTATTTGACGACATATGTTAGTTGACCATACCGACAGGCAGACCAGTTTGGCACACGACGGCAGTCTATGTGGGATTCCAGGTACAAGCAGCCCTTGTATGTAATTTGCAGGAAAAAAATGTACATAAATTTGTACACCATTCATCCATTCGCATTCTCACCCAGGTACAGTTGAATGAAGACGACTGTCATTTATAAAGAAAGTAAAAACAAATATTAATAATAATAAATTTTCGTTCCAACCACAATTGCAATCCCATAATTTTAACAGGCCGTTAATTCTTTCTTAATTAGGTATTTTTCATGTTTAAAAGGATTATTCACCCTCTTAAAACATGTTATGTTATCAATAGCCTATATTCATATATTCATTGCAAATAATTACAAAAAGAGAGGTGAATAACTGATCAAATTAAAGCCTGAGCTGAATCAGCAGTGAAAATAACTGCTATAGATGGTGTAATGACAACTAGATATTTGACTCTATTTCTACACACAGAATGTAATTGCAGCCAATGATTCGTAAAGCATCATGTCGGACCACTGAACAGCTCTCATGTAAATAGGCACAGGACGAATTTCCAGTTTGAAAATCCTTGCTGAATGTCTGCTAGCGCCTCACGCTGAATTCGGCCCCATGTCCCTTTTGTGACCTAATTCAATCCGCCGTCAACCAAATAGCCAAGAACTTTGACATCAATCGGCCAGGAATACATTTCACAAGGTCTAAACTAACAGAGTTAAATCATTACTCTTTAATGTGAGAACTGCCACATTAGTGTGAGAGTGCAGTGGTGTGTGAGGACCTTTGTGTAAGTGTGAGAGTGCAGTGGTGTGTGAGGACCTTTGTGTAAGTGTGAGAGTGCAGTGGTGTGTGAGGACCTTTGTGTAAGTGTGAGAGTGCAGTGGTGTGTGAGGACCTTTGTGTAAGTGTGAGAGTGCAGTGGTGTGTGAGGACCTTTGTGTAAGTGTGAGAGTGCAGTGGTGTGTGAGGACCTTTGTGTAAGTGTGAGAGTGCAGTGGTGTATGAGGACTTTTGTGTAAGTGTGAGAGTGCAGTGGTGTGTGAGGACCTTTGTGTAAGTGTGAGAGTGCAGTGGTGTGTGAGGACTTTTGTGTAAGTGTGAGAGTGCAGTGGTGTGTGAGGACCTTTGTGTAAGTGTGAGAGTGCAGTGGTGTGTGAGGACTTTTGTGTAAGTGTGAGAGTGCAGTGGTGTGTGAGGACCTTTGTGTAAGTGTGAGAGTGCAGTGGTGTGTGAGGACCTTTGTGCAAGTGTGTGAGTGCAGTGGTGTGTGAGGACCTTTGTGCAAGTGTGTGAGTGCAGTGGTGTGTGAGGACCTTTGTGCAAGTGTGTGAGTGCAGTGGTGTGTGAGGACCTTTGTGTAAGTGTGAGAGTGCAGTGGTGTGTGAGGACTTTTGTGTAAGTGTGAGAGTGCAGTGGTGTGTGAGGACTTTTGTGTAAGTGTGAGAGTGCAGTGGTGTGTGAGGACTTTTGTGTAAGTGTGAGAGTGCAGTGGTGTGTGAGGACTTTTGTGTAAGTGTGTGAGTGCAGTGGTGTGTGAGGACCTTTGTGTAAGTGTGAGAGTGCAGTGGTGTGTGAGGACTTTTGTGTAAGTGTGAGAGTGCAGTGGTGTGTGAGGACTTTTGTGTAAGTGTGAGAGTGCAGTGGTGTGTGAGGACCTTTGTGTAAGTGTGAGAGTGCAGTGGTGTGTGAGGACCTTTGTGTAAGTGTGAGAGTGCAGTGGTGTGTGAGGACCTTTGTGTAAGTGTGAGAGTGCAGTGGTGTGTGAGGACCTTTGTGTAAGTGTGAGAGTGCAGTGGTGTGTGAGGACCTTTGTGTAAGTGTGAGAGTGCAGTGGTGTGTGAGGACTTTTGTGTAAGTGTGAGAGTGCAGTGGTGTGTGAGGACTTTTGTGTAAGTGTGAGAGTGCAGTGGTGTGTGAGGACTTTTGTGTAAGTGTGAGAGTGCAGTGGTGTGTGAGGACATTTGTGTAAGTGTGAGAGTGCAGTGGTGTGTGAGGACTTTTGTGTAAGTGTGAGAGTGCAGTGGTGTGTGAGGACATTTGTGTAAGTGTGAGAGTGCAGTGGTGTGTGAGGACATTTGTGTAAGTGTGAGAGTGCAGTGGTGTGTGAGGACCTTTGTGTAAGTGTGAGAGTGCAGTGGTGTGTGAGGACCTTTGTGTAAGTGTGAGAGTGCAGTGGTGTGTGAGGACCTTTGTGTAAGTGTGAGAGTGCAGTGGTGTGTGAGGACCTTTGTGTAAGTGTGAGAGTGCAGTGGTGTGTGAGGACCTTTGTGTAAGTGTGAGAGTGCAGTGGTGTGTGAGGACCTTTGTGTAAGTGTGAGAGTGCAGTGGTGTGTGAGGACCTTTGTGTAAGTGTGAGAGTGCAGTGGTGTGTGAGGACATTTGTGTAAGTGTGAGAGTGCAGTGGTGTGTGAGGACCTTTGTGTAAGTGTGAGAGTGCAGTGGTGTGTGAGGACCTTTGTGCAAGTGTGTGAGTGCAGTGGTGTGTGAGGACCTTTGTGTAAGTGTGAGAGTGCAGTGGTGTGTGAGGACCTTTGTGCAAGTGTGTGAGTGCAGTGGTGTGTGAGGACCTTTTGTGTAAGTGTGAGAGTGCAGTGGTGTGTGAGGACCTTTGTGTAAGTGTGAGAGTGCAGTGGTGTGTAAGGACTTTTGTGTAAGTGTGAGAGTGCAGTGGTGACTGGTGAGTGAGGACTTTCGTGTAAATATGAGAGTGCAGTGGTGTGTGAGGACCTTTGTGTAAGTGTGAGAGTGCAGTGGTGTGTGAGGACCTTTGTGTAAGTGTGAGAGTGCAGTGGTGTGTGAGGACTTTTGTGTAAGTGTGAGAGTGCAGTGGTGAATGAGGACCTTTGTGTAAGTGTGAGAGTGCAGTGGTGAGTGGTGAGTGAGGACTTTTGTGTAAGTGTGAGAGTGCAGTGGTGAGTGGTGAGTGAGGACTTTTGTGTAAGTGTGTGAGTGCAGTGGTGTGTGAGGACCTTTGTGTAAGTGTGAGAGTGCAGTGGTGTGTGAGGACTTTTGTGTAAGTGTGAGTGCAGTGGTGTGTGAGGACTTTTGTGTAAGTGTGAGAGTGAAGCTTGTTCCTTTGAGGGTGTGTAAGTGTCACAGTAACCGTGATGCGTTCTGTGTGCGCCGTCTGTGGCCTGTGTTGCTGTCCAGGGAGCTTTCACTCTCCAGTACTGCAAGCCTGCAAACGTCGTCCCCTTGAGGTCTGAACCCACCCATTACTCAGTGAAGTCTCTCATTAACCTGCCTCAGACTGACGTTAAACTGAGAAACGCAGCACGCGTGTGAGCGTGAGGCTGAGAGACAGAAAGAAAGAGAAAAACAACAGGAAACGGTGAACATGAAAAGGCGGCAGGATGGAGAGAAAGGGGAGGGCGGGAAGGAGGGAGAGAGAGAAACGGGAAGAGAGAAGCAATTTAATCATAATGGAAGCTAATGAATCAGCAACGTTTATATAGTCTGCATCAATTCTGGGAGCACTGTGGCAGAGAGGGCTTTCTGCTGCACATCGTGTAAAAATACACACCCACACGCACACATACACACACACACACACACACACACACACACACACACACGCCGTTTCACCAGACGCTCCTCCATAGATGGCGAGACCACTATGTTTATGTATGTAATCCACATCAATCTGACCTATCAGTGCGCGTTCGGCTTTTCAATGTGATAATTCTTGAAAAATATTCTATACTTGATAAAGTTTACAGCCGTAGCGCTCTCTCAGTGTATGACATTGTCAGGGATCACTGTCAGCGCCGTATCAACCTGTATCAACTCTGTATTTCATAGTATTTCATAAAGTCGGAACAGGCGCGGCTTTTGGTGGTGGTGTTTGGTCTTTGTTATAAAGCTGCAAACCTAGAGCACTTTGTCATTGAAATGGGACAACCGCGTGGGTCAGCAGTTACTCTGCCGGACTCAAAACCACAGGCTCTAATGTCACATAAGGCATTGCCAATGCACTTACATGCAAGGTATTTAACTTACAGTATGTGTGCTGCATGGACAATGCGTAAAAAATGTAAGCTATGCAAATCTGGTGAATTGGAAATCTAAATAATAATAGAGCAGTATAAAGTAGAGCGCATTACAGAGATGAGTTCTTTAGGGACCCCTGGTTTACGGGGACTCCATCCTGTACACAACAGAGTCTGATATTTAGGAAAGGCTACTTGTGTACATCATGGGCATTCCACACAAATACGTAATGTTCTACTATGGAAAAAGTATTTTAATAAATATATTTCTGGTAGATAATTCGGTGTTCTCGAGTTCGGACGCCAAAAGTAGCCAAGAGAACCATGCGATTTTCTGGAATGGTAAACCGGAACAGCTGATTCGACCAAATTCATCACTTAGAAATGGTGCATGCTGGGGGGGTGGAAAGCTTTATTGGCTGAGATGCGTATGCACAGCGTGCAAGGTCGTGCCAAAAAAGGTCTCTATAAAGGGCGTTTCAAGCGGAAGTTACCCTCTCGGACAGCTGCACTGCGGTGCACTTAAAATGTGAGGTCCATTTACCAGGCAGCCTCGGCGAAGGCCAGAGAGTAACCACAAGAGGGCGCTGTAGTGACTTTTGAACTCGGCCTGATGTGAACTGGCAGGGGCCTGAGATGCCCGACGCCCCGTGTAATACACCTTGGCGTCGGCGCACGCTGTGGTAGTCTTCTGAGAGCCACGCCCGCCAATGTATAATGCCGTCACGCCATACCGTGCCAGTCTGCCGCGCAGCCTATAATTCACAATGGTTTAATGAAACCAAAACAAACAACAACATAAAAAATCTAATATATTATTAATCCTTCATTTGATCATGTAATTAAACCGAAACCCATAAAAGGTTAAGTTCTTTGTGCAGATGTCGGGAAGCGACTGTGTAATGCATTACCTAATTAAAATAAGAGCGAGGTAATAGAGTCATTTTTAAAACGCCTGTGATGTACGAGCTTTGTTAAAAAGAGGATGTGGGTACTGACGCCCCCCCAAGGGTCCGGTATTGAATTATGGCCGTGCCAGGGTCTCAGTGTGGCCGCCGGCACTGCAGGGCGACACGTAATTGGTCGTAGCATGGAGGGGTTTAGTCATCCTCACTTTCTCTCGTATTTCTTATTTTGTCCGTCTTAGAGACTCGCGTACTCGTTACATATGCTGTCTAGGTTGTTTTTTTTAATTTAGCCTTTATTTAAGCAGGTAGTACCCATTGAGATTAAAAATCTCCTTTCTAAGTGAGACCTGCCCAAGAGGGCCACAAAAACATATGGGTCACACACAACAATAAGAAGTTATAATTTGACCACATTTAACATACGAGAAGGTCAATTTAAAAACATGTACAAGCCATAGAGTTCTGTTCAAGTTCTTTGAGATTTTCTTTAAGTACACCTGGGATACACGAGAATCAAGTTTAAGCAATTTTTGTAATTCGTTTCATGATGAAGTTGTTATGTTGATATGATGTTGATATGATGTTGTTATGTCTGTAATGTCAGTGCCACGTTTTAAATCCGCTTGCCACTTGCGTCGACTCGCCCAGGATATGGGAGGGTTCAGTTGGACCCCCCCCCCCCCATCGCTCTTGGGCGACCCCCGCTGGTAGATAGGGATGCTTGTAAGACTGCATGTCAAAGCCGCATAGGAAAGGTCCCTCCTTTGACACCACTCTGTACGAGCTCATATACAGCCCCAGGTTGGGCAGCAAATAAAAATAAAAATTTCACTGGTCATTGGCTCTCAAATGTGACCCAGGTGCGGCACAGGGTCTGCTGGTTTACATCGCTGTCACCTTAAAGTCAGTCACCAGTTCAGACCAAAGAAACCAGCTGCGTTAACTTTGTAAGCAACTGCCTTAATTGATCAATTAAGTGCTGAGTAACAACAAAAAACCGCAGACACTGTGGCCTGCCAGGATTACAGTTCAGAACTGCTTCTTCCGGCCAAATGAGTGACTGTGGTCTGCCTACACCAGGGGTGTCCAATTTTATCCGAAAAAGGGCCGCACAGCACAACACCTGATTCAGCTAATTAACTAATCATGGTCTTCAATCAAGACCCTGATAAGTAGAATCAGGTGTCTCAGTGCTGGGCTAAAACTAAAAAACCCTCACCCACGCTGGCCCTTTTGGGATAAGATTGGACACCCCCTGGCCTGTGTCATGTGCACTCTAATGGCATGATGACTGTGCAGCTCGGCAGGTGGGGCACGGGGTGAGTTGACCGCTACTCCGCCACGAGACGTAAGACGTGGCAGCGATGAGCCGGGCCTGTGGATATGATTGGACATTCAAAACCAGTGAGAGGAAGAGTACGTGGAGGACTACAGTTGGTTAAAAAGATGGGTTTGAGTAAAAGGTTTGTTCTTATCGAGCGTAGCTCTCTGGGTCAGTTGGAGTGCAGCCACAGCTTCAGAAAGTTTCCACTCAAAGACTTATCCACTTCCGTCCGTGTCTCTGGTGTGTCTGTTAGTGTAATAGACTGTGTTTCTTCATCGCCACATCCCTATTTGTGCAAAATGTGTGCATGTGTGCATGTGTGTGTGTTAATGTAATAGAGTTTCTGAGTGCATGAATGCCTTTGTGTTAATTTCCTGTATTTGTCGATCCTGTCTCGTGCTTCTTGTATGTGTGCTCTGTGTGACTGGGTGTTATGCACAGTAATGCTGCAGTTCTCATAGAATTCATGTGTTTGTACTAATGATGCATGTCGGTCACTGTGTGTGCGTGCGCGTATATGTGTGCGTGCGAGCGTATATGTGTGTGGGCGTGGGACTTGGAACGCCAAAGCATGAGATTCGTTTGCTGTGTCTTGAGAAGCAGCCAAAAAAAGGCTTCTCAACTCAATGATTGATAAAGTTGAATTATTCATGGCAGGGAATGCATATTAGCCTCTGCGCTCACTATTAAACTTTGATCCGTTTAAGTCACAATCACAGCAGGAACTTCAGGATGTGACAGTGAATGCCATTGTTGTATGTGTCTGCGTGTGTGGTGTGTCTGCCTGTCTCTCTACCTGTCTCTGTGTCTTTGTGAGTCAGTGTGTCTTGCCTGACTGTACCCTACAGGCTCTTAAAATATACAAATATATATATATATATATATATATATAGGAAAAATAAGACCTGTAGATAGAGTATTGGAATAATTTGTCGACTGTTTGTATAGACGATTTGACTCCACTTAACCACAGCTAACTGATAATCACATTTGATTTATTTTTTTTTGTTTATTAAAGCACATGTATCCCTGCTATTATAAATCTAAAAAGCGGTGAGACCGTACAATTCCTCACAACTACTATATATATGTCGCCGTTTTTAAATTACTTTGTTAATTTAATGTTTTGCAAATGTCATGTTCTTCTGCAGGGTACCATAACTTTTGTAGACCTGAGACCAGGCACGTGTGACATTGTGTTATGCATTGTAAGCTCGAGGAGAATTCTTGAATACTAATTGGTTTCAATGCCTATAAAGGTGCATGTTTTACCACTCACATAGATCTTTGTAAAGGTACAACCAAACCTTCAAGCTACCTGTGGTGCAAGGTTCTATGATTTACAAATGTTGAAAAAACATCAGATAAAAGTTTTCTCAAGATTATTTCGGTGTACACCCAACTAACTTTTTAGTCATTGGTCGTATCCAGACAGACTAAGCATCATGGGTAATAGCATATGGCATACAGTGAGCACCAGAATTCATTGGACAGTGACACATTTTTTGTTAATTTGGTTCTGTACTCTAGCACTTTCAGTTTGAAAGGATACAATGACAATGAGGTTGAAGTGCGGACTGTCAGCTTAATTTGAGGGTATTTTCGTGTGTGTGTGTGTGCGTGTGTGTGTGTGTGCGTGCGTGCGTGCGTGCGTGCGTGCGTGCGTGCGTGCGTGCGTGCGTGCGTGCGTGCGTGCGTGCGTGCGTGCGTGCGTGCGTGCGTGCGTGCGTGCGTGCGTGCGTGCGTCCTTCTGTGTCTTCAGTGAGTACTCTGGTAACAGATGAAACATGATGTAACACAGATACAGGAACTCTAACTCAACCAGCAGAGTAGCACAGTGACTGTAGCAGAGTAACACAGTAACTGTAGCACAGTAACACATGTACAGGAACTCTAACTCAACCAGCAGAGTAACACAGTGACTGTAGCAAAGTAACACAGTAACTGTAGCAGAGTAACACAGTAACTGTAGCAAAGTAACACAGTAACTGTAGCAGAGTAACACAGTAACTGTAGCACAGTAACACAGTAAGCCTGTCTAATGCTAACGAAGCTAAACTCGCTAACGATCAGTGCGTGATTGCAGCCGAACGCCCCGCTCTCAGGGCGCGGCGCTCAAACGCTGCTCTGCGTCTCCTGCAACTTGATGTCTCAGCTCTCCGTCCCTCCAGTCACATATTAATTCTGCAAAGTGCTCCGTGGCAACACTGTGGTGGTGGGGAAGGGGGCCGTCACGCATAAAGTTTGATCGATTGAGGGACTGATTAAATACGGTGCAATGCAGTCGCCGATGGCTGAGGAGGGCGAGGGCGAGGGCGGGGGCGGGGGCGGGGGCGTGGGCGTGGGCGTGGGGTGTGGGGCGGGGCACCGAATGACCAGGCTGCATTGTGACCCCAGCGGTGACGTGGAGCACGGGGCGCTCCAGGGGAGGCTCGTCCCGGAACCCGGAGCGCGTGCGTGAGTAAGTGCGTAGTGCCCGAAAAAGCAGCGTTATCCCGACACTCTTGTGACAGAGCGGCTTACAGGCAGGGGAGCCTGGCTCCTGGACAAAATGGCTCCAGACAGACAGGGCCCCGGTCCTGTGATCAGCGCTCTCGCTCTCTCTCTCTCTCTCTCTCTCTCTCTCTCACCGCTGCGGCACACCGCTTGCTGAAATCCAATCTGTTGGGTGTGCGCTGCTTATATCGGTCCCGCTCTGCGGTGCACACATAAATCCCCCACCCCCCCCATTGGTTTCGTAGAACAAAATGAGAGAACGTGGCCTGTTGGTAAACTTCCATCTTCAGGAGGCAGAAGGAGCCACACCAAATTAAGACATGCGAAAAGTACCCACCATTTCAATTCACTCCACTTCTATGTAGCAGTTATTGAAAGGTCATAGGAAATATATTTGACATAGCCATCTTATAGTACAGCACAGTCGTTTTAAGCACCTTTAAGACGCCAGTATACTCAAAACGAAACAGAACCTTCCAAGCAAAACAACGCGTTTCAAACAAGAAACAAACAAAAAGACACAGGACATGATTTACTAAGACATTTAGCGTGTGCAAAACCTTTTAGTACACGCAAAACTAATAACATAAGCAATTATTGGTCCACAATGACCAATCATTAGTCATGATATTGGTTTTGCTTGTGCTAAAAAGGTTTTGCACATGCTGAGGGTCTTAGTAAATCAAGCCCACGGTTTTTTTAGTTTGTAGCCTACAATTCGGTGTGTGCAAGCTCCCAGGGCCAACAGTCCACAAACAGCCTACCAGTTTGCAAACAGTTCTTAGACCTCCCTATGTCTGCAATTAGTCCAAATATCTTGCTCTGTGGTTTGGTGAAGGGTTAGCCCCATGAGTTCGTAGCTGCCTCAATCATTCTGCGCCCCCCAGTGGTGTGGAGAACACACATCACCCCTCACAAAGCGAAGAACATGGAGTTTGTGTTGAGTAAACTGACAATGGCATTCGGGGACATGTTCTTTTTTTGTAAAGTCCTTTCGTCGTTTGGAGTATACTGCTGGCTTTAGTATGTTTGATTAAGGAATTTGGTTTCAGGTCCACGCCACGTCTTTGTTTCCATTGGCACAGAACATCTTCTCTAAATAAACAGCTGAACCGTTGAATAATATGTGCTGTAAGAGCATCTCTCCAAGAAAATATATTTTACAGAAATCATTCAACTTTGTTCAGTGTTTTTTTTCCCTGACGGCCCCAGGGCAGTTCAGTATTTTCAGTGAAGTATTTGACCGTACGCTTACCTGAGAACCACCAAAGTGTAAAATGAGCTGTGTGGCTGCAGTGACAGTCTAAAGAGTGGTGTTTGCGGTAGGAGCACAAACACGCGGCAGAAAAGCTGCTCTTCCTGCTGCTGCTATTCTGATAGGCCTGCTCTGTTAGAGCAGGGCTGCTCTTTTAAGGCTGAGCTGCTCTTTTAGGGCTGGGCTGCTCTGTTAGGGTTGAGCTGCTCTTTTAGGGCTTCTATGTTAGGGCTGGGGCTGCTCTGTTAGGGCTGCTCTGTTAGGGTTGAGCTGCTCTGTTAGGGCCGGGGCTGCTCTTTTAGGGCTTCTATGTTAGGGCTGGGGCTGCTCTGTTAGGGCTGCTCATTTAGGACTGGGCTGCTCTGTTAGGGCCGGGGCTGCTCTTTTAGGGCTTCTATGTTAGGGCTGGGGCTGCTCTGTTAGGGCTGCTCTGTTAGGGTTGAGCTGCTCTGTTAGGGTTGAGCTGCTCTGTTAGGGTCGAGCTTCTCTGTTAGTGCCGGGCTGCTCTTTTAGAGCTGCTATGTTAGGGCTGGGGCTGCTCTGTTAGGGTTGAGCTGCTCTGTTAGGGTTGGGTTGCTCTGTTAGGGCCGAGCTTCTCTGTTAGTGCCGGGCTGCTCTTTTAGGGCTGCTATGGTAGGGCTGGGGCTGCTCTGTTAGGGTTGAGCTGCTCTGTTAGGGCCGAGCTGCTCTGTTAGGGCCGGGCTGCTCTTTTAGGGTGACTGCACAGCCTGAGAATACTGAGAGAACACCCGGAGGACTAGAGCCTCATCTGACATCGGACAGGCAAGAAGGAGAACAAAATGACAAAAGGAGGAGAGCGAGAGAAAGCGGCAGAGAGTATGAGAGGGCGAGCGAGAGAGCGAGAGCAAGAGTGAGAGAAAGAAAAAAGGGAGAGAGAAGCAAGTGAAAGAGGGAGAGAGAAAAGAGAGTTGCTGAGAGTAATTGAAAGAGACTGCTGCTGCCCTTCAGCAATTAGGAGATTGGTCTTTTTTGGCTGTTTGGTGTGTTTTTAAAAGGACTGAATGTGTATTAATTGATCTGCTGACTGATGGTAGCTTGGAGGGGGGGGGGGGGGGGGGTGCTGGTGTGCTGGCCTCAGCTAATGCGTCTGACTCGGGGTGTGGAGTAAGCACTGCACCCTGGAGTGTCAGCATTTATGCACATACACACATACACACACACACACACACACAGGTGCATGCACTCACACAAACTCAGACATGCGCACACACACACATAGACACACAAACACACTCAGACACAAGAACATACACCACACACACACACACACACACACACACACACACACACACACACACACACACACACACACACACACACACACACACACACACACTCATACAGACACTCAGTTCCTTGTATTCACTTCTATTGACCCAAAAGAGAGAGAGAGTGAAAGCACTGTGGTAGAGGTTTGAGGGCTGATGTGTGTGTGTGTGTGTGTGTGTGCGTGCGTGCGTATGTGTGTAAGCCGGGGAGGGCAGACTAGTGAGGCCACAGCGGAGGGTAATGTGTGTAATGGAGGGGTGAAAGTGAAAGGGGAAAAGGAGAGTGGGAAACAGGAACAGAGAGAGACTGTGTGAGTATGAGTGACACCTGTCTAAGCCCCTGCAGCCCCTGGGCCAGCCGGCTCTGAGGCACGTAGAACAGAGCCAGACCAAAATCACACGTCCTCAGGACAAAACGAACACAGCTAATGCAACATTGAAAATAATAAAGCTCATTTAAAAAAAAAAATAATACATTGCAAAAAATGGAAAATAACTAAAACTCCAAGAGTGGGAGTGGGAGTGGGAGTGGGAGTGGGAGTGGGAGTGGGAGTGGGAGTGGGAGTGGGAGTGGGAGTGGGAGTGGGAGTGGGAGTGGGAGTGGGACAAATATAGAGAGTGAGAGAGTGAGAGAGTGAGAGAGTGAGAGAGTGAGAGAGTGAGAGAGTGAGAGAGTGAGAGAGTGAGAGAGTGAGAGAGTGAGAGAGTGAGAGAGTGAGAGAGTGTCTGGCTGCAACCCTTGGCCACGTCAGCCCATCGATTCCTTCATCATCGTTTCTGCTGAGTGCAAAAATCTCGTCTAATGATTCATCACTGACTGCCATTCAATTAGCGGGAAACTCTCTACCCGCCATCTCCAAAGAGAGAAGGAGGGAGGGAGGGAGGGAGGGAGAAAGCAGCTTCCAGTAGGAATTAAACAAGAGCCTTAATGAAGTGTTTTGACAGACACAGAGCTGATCTCAGAAACAAAGCGGAACCTGACCCAGAGGCAAGGGAACGGTGGGGACGGAGGGAGGTGATATGCTTCTGGGGGGGGGGGAGCTGTGCCTCGTTTTCCCGCCAGTGAAGAAGCGAAGACTTTGTGAGCGGGTGAACGTAGGCCAGCCGCCGCAGGAACAAGAGCTCCGTGAGACTGCGCGCCTCTTTCCCGCTTCCTGATCTAGCCATCGATCCGCTTTTATGCACATTACAGCCGGCGCACAGTGGCGCATGAGAGTTTAAGCGCATTTCCTGTGCGCTCCCCGTGTGTACGGCATGCCCCTCCTCCGTTACGTCATCCCGGCAGGCCGCGCCTGGGCCCCATGAATCAAACATCACTGGGTCCATTGAGAAAAGCAGGGAGAGGGTGGGACAAATGCTCGCAAATGGGAGAGGGTGGCAGGCTGCCAATCACGGGAGGGCAGCTCAGGTAAACAAAACGAGCATTGTGCTTAAAAAAAAATAGGTCTCAAGCAATGCGTTTATACCACCTTCTGAAGACATGCCACTTCCAATTCAAAATAATAATAATAATATTATTATTAATTAGAATGCATTTCTATTTAGACTCCCCTGAGACAGCAAAATGTACAAAACTAATTAAATTTGCTACTGGAGTTTTGTATTGTCGTCACAGCTAGCTACATAGTTTCCCTAAAATCCGACATGCTATCAAGCTCCTGGATCTTTTACATTTTGGAATGTTTGCCTTGAAAAAACACAAACTAAATTAAATATTAGACAAACATTTCAAAACAAATTCTAAAGATGCTTTAAAACATTTGTAAAAAAAATAAAACGTTTTATTTGCTTGAATCCCTAACAAGAGGAACACAAACGGTTTCATATTTTACAACAACCAATTGTGTACTAAATCAGCACTATTTCACAACATAGAAGAAAACCTGCTAATATTGTTTGTTTCGCACAAAAACAACTAACCGTGCCAAGTTAGGGGCCAAGTGGTTCGACCTAAGACAGACAGAGCTTTATCAGTGCAGTGCTCAGATCAATGTTTCCAAAGCAAAGATTTAGGAACACTGTGCTATAGGAGGTCATGGTCTGCAATTGACGACATAAGGGTGTAAAGCTCAATACCGTGAATAAATTTCAAAGCTTGCACTCTCCGTCTCACCATCTAATCACCCCACAGCCTATTTGGCTAATTAAAATCCTGGTCTACCGCGGCTAATGTGTGGTGAGCGTTCGGGCGCAACAGCGGATGTTGTTTGTTCCCCCGGGTGAATTCTGCCCCCCCAGGTCATGATGAGGTCAATTACTGCCTGCAGAAGTCCTCTCACTGAATCTCAAAAACGCAAGTCTTTAATGCTCTGTATAGATATACACAGTTATACAACCAGTCGATGGGTTACAGGCGAGTGGACAGGAAAAGCACTGGTACTACTAAACATCATAGTCTTGCAATGCTATGAAGCAGTAATGAAATTTCAGGGCCTGCCCTGTACATTGTGTCACACACAAGCCAACAATATTCAAGTGGACTGTCTCTCTGTCAGCATCTGTGCCACGGCCAATTCTGTTGTCTGCAATTTAATCTGAAATAGGCCCCGTTTAATTCAACCACTCAGAGCCTGTGTCGTACAGGCTAGATGATTATAATGATTAAGGCCATTAAGGGTCATTGATAAAGGCTGTCAATACAGGGTGTGTGTCTGCAATTGTCATCATTATTATAGTGCTCAGAGCAAGTGGGGTGTGTGTGTGTGTGTGTGTGTGTGTGTGTGTGTGTGTGTGTGTGTGTGTGTGTGTGTGTGTGTGTGTGTGTGTGTGTGTGAGTCTGCAGCACCAAAAATACATTAAAAAGAGATGGAAAAAGGGGAAGTGAAAGAAAATATGATATTGATTCAGTGGAGGAATTAAAACTCAGTTTTGTCTATTAATTTCAATAGAAAGTATATGAATGGGGTAAAAAAAAATGTGTTCAGTCTTGAGTCAGTTAAACTGCAATCTGCTATCACAGTGCTGTGTACTGTAGTGCCACTTGGTGTCTCGAAGTGGAACTGCAACTGCATTTCTTCCAGCATGACATGGCCTTGTTCAGTCTTCTGCTGCTAAAGATGAGAGAACAGATTGGGTCTTCAGACTCTGAGAGCTCCCTGATTCGGTGACTGCAAGAATAGCCCCAATCCTCATTTCTTGTCTGTATGGTCTGGCCTCCAGTGGACTTTCTGTCTATCTACCTGTCTGTTTCTGTCTCTCTCACACATGCAGCCACACAGTCTTACAGTGTATATATATATATATACAAGCTAAAAATGAAAACTTTCTTATTTAGAGTAGTAGCTTTTGGGGGGCTCATTTGGTTAAGGCACCCCGCTGTGGTGCAGGAATGAGCCCCATGGTCTGGGACTGAATCCGGACCATGCCAGTGCTGACTATGGGCAGTAGGGCGATGCCCAATTGGCGATTGCATTTCCCAGGGTGCAGGAGGGTTCAGTTGGTTGGGGTCTGCGTTTCGCCGCTATCTAGCGACCCCCGCTTGTCGATCGGGCGCCTGTGGACTGCATGTTAAGCCATATATGAAAGGTCTTCCTCCGCTCTATGCGAGCTTAGCTGTAGTCTGCGGTGTGAAAAGAAGCGGCCGGCGACACCACGTGTTTCGGAGGGGAACCGTGGTTGTCTACACTCTCCCAAATCGGCAGTGGGGTTTGTGCATGAACATACAGTTTCAGACAGTTGTCCATTTCAAATTAGGGTGGGAATTGGACATGCTCAGCCCCAAGTTGGCCACAAAATAATGATTAAAAAAAAAGAATAGTATCTAATAGTATTTTACAAGTACAAATGGTATTTGATTTCAGTGTTAATTGTACTTTGCGGAAATCTGTCAAACAACACAGATTTCTGTTTATTTAAAGAACAAAGAAACAGTGACACCTAGTGGTCAGAAATCATATTTTTTTTGTTCTCCAGGCTTCAGTAGTAGGAGGGAAGTGCAGAACAAACAAATGAATGTAAACTATATTATTATTCACTTTAACGGCAAAGAAAGTGATGCACCTAACTTTGCATAAATGGGCACAATGCAGCTGCTCATAGCACCTAATGTATGAGAAGCAGGTACGTGCCTGAATGTGTTGTGCAGGGCACGTGAATGGTGTTGGCTGTGGATGTTGTCCATGGTTTTCTCTTTTTGGGCTTGATCACATGATGTGTGTAATAAATGCATCATACAATCAGGAAGAAAGTAGAGATATTCATTCAGCAGATGCTCTTGTCCACTGCAATTTGCATAGCATATAATCGTGAGTGAGTGAGTGAGTGAGTGAGTGAGTGAGTGAGTGAGTGAGTGAGTGAGTGAGTGAGTGAGTGAGTGAGTGAGTGAGTGAGTGAGTGAGTGAGTGAGTGAGTGAGTGAGTGAGTGAGTGAGTGAGTGAGTGAGTGAGTGAGTGAGTGAGTGAGTGAGTGAGTGAGTGAGTGAGTGAGTGAGTGAGTGAGTGAGTGAGTGAGTGAGTGAGTGAGTGAGTGAGTGGCAGCGCTTTACTCGTGTGCACAACTCCACTACCCTGCCTGGGAATGGAACCTGCAAGCTCAGAGTTACAAGTCTATTTCTCTAAACATCACAATACACTGCCATCCATGTACAGGGCAGTATGAATACAGTATATAGTGATTCACTTACTACTGCCATGATCTTGATATACTGTGTCTCCAGTGAATAAATTCCTGACTGGAATTATGTCTGACTGACATAATAAATGATTACACATTTCATAGAGAAATTTTTAAAATGATGCAACTTCAAATATTACGTGCCTCATTAGTACAAGTGAGAAAAATATTCATTATTGGGAGGTGCAAACAGTATGTGTGCGAATTCTATAGTTTACAACACATTTCTTATGAAGGTTCAAATTATCCGGGAAATAATAACAATTACAGCACCAGAATAAGGTCAATCTGATGCCATGCTGGTTGTGTCAACGTCTTGGTTGACAGCAGTTACAGCTGTATGAAATCCTGCCAAATTTAGCGACGTCAATAAACTTAGACACTTTTATAGCCTTTTTCACTAAGTAGTGGAAAGAAAAAATGGACAAGATTGCAAAATAACAATAAGGCGTTCACACACAATGGCCCCACAATAATTCAGCCATTCTGTTTTTTTTGTTTTAATAGTAATGCCCTATTCATGCCAAATGTAAACACATTTTTTATTTAAATTCTTCATTGTAGTGTTAGCTGTCTAGTAGTCTTGTCATTGTGTCAATATTTCTGCTTCTATCATTTGTTTATTTATCTTTGTTCATTTTACTGCTTTGGAAGGCAAACGGAGTGCCACTATATCAGGGAAGGGATTAATAATATCAAATGGTCTGTTCGACATTTATCAGTCTGGTTTCCGGTCACACCATAGCACTGAAACAGCACTTATTAAAGTTGTCATTGATCTCAGAATCAACATGGATTCAAACAGTCTGTTCTCGAGTCTGTTCTCGTGCTCCTAGACCTCAGTGCAACGTCGGACACTGCAGACCACAACATATTGCTACTAAGGCTGTAAAAATTGGTCGGCCTATCTGGCCCTGTTCTAAATTGGTTTATGACCTATCTGCAGGAAAGACATTTCTTTGTGTCCATTGGTGACTTCTCATCACAAAAAAGGGTGTTATATCTGGAGTCTCACAAGGTTCAATCCTTGGACCATTATTATTCAATCTGTATATGCTCCCACTTACACATGTTATACAAAAACATAAAATATTCTACCATAATTATGCAGACGATTCACAGCTCTACATCTCTTTTTCATCTGATGACCTAGAGTCCCTATTTAAATGCATTGATCACATTAACATGTGGATGTCACTTAACTTTTTACAATTGAATAATGATAAAACAGAGATTCTTGTATTAAGGCTCAATGACAGAAAATCGTAGGCCATATCTTTCAATGACCTTGCGCCACAGTGCATAAAAGACATGCTTGTCAGCTACGAACCAACTCAAACTCTCAGGTCCTCAAGCAGCAGCTTCTTGTCCATTCCTAAGAATAATTTGAAAGTTGGAGAAGCAGCTTTCTGCTTCTATGCACCAAGCAAGTAGAATGGCCTGCCTGAGGACCTGAGAAATGCCTCCAACATTAAATTCCTTTAAGGCTAGGCTGATAACATTTCTCTCTTCAATAGCCTATGATTAGTTTATGTTCTCCTTGCTGTCTGTTAGTTGTATGATAGCCGGAGATATGTGCCTTCAATTTTTATTATTTATTTATCTACCTATTTTATCTATTCCTGTTTTTACCCTTTTGATAGTCAGAGATATAGGTGCCTTCAATTTCTATTTATCTACTCATTTTATCTATTATTTGTTTTTACCCTTTTGCTATGTAGAGCACATTGTGATGCTATGTGTATGAAATGTGCTATACAAACAAAGTTTGACTTGACTTGACAGAGATATCTGAAAGACAGGGCAGACACTGGAGAACACACTTGAAAAGGTGCCGCCACCGCAAGGAGCTGCTTAGCTTTTGTGTCCACACTGCCTGCGTCAGCACCTGAATCAGCGTGACGCACCTGGTAAGCCGGCGACAGCATGCTTGCTGTGCATCATGTCCCAGTCATAACGGACAGCACGCCACGATCCATTCATTCAGTCCCGTATTGGTACGGCGCAATTCACCTTGTGCCACCAGAGGGCGGTGTTTGCTCGTAAAATAAGCAGTGCAGAGCAGCCGTCATCCCCGGAGACGCAACTGATAAATGTTACTCAGCGGCTTTCCAATCTTTTTTTTCTGTTGTCGCAGCACGCAGACGGGTGGGAATTTTCTTCCTCATTCTTGGCCCTCAAAAACCGCACAACAAGCCAAGGAACCATGTTCTTGGAAAGCTATGAATAGCGTTAACTGCCACTTAAGGCAAAGACCTTAGAATTTTCACATGTAGGGATTTCTACTCGGGGCACCCGAGTCTGTGGCTTCCTCCTTCCTTCCTCCGGAATGGTGAGGAGTTGAACTGACATTAAAAATGTAAATGAACCTAACTGCCTGGGTAAGGTGCAAATTTCAGCTGTCCTTGAAAAGACCCACTGAATGGTGGAAATATATTATTTCGGGCTGAAGATGGGGGAGTTGTTTTCTCTTTCAATGGGGCGGGGGCCTTTTTTGACATCAACTCTGTGAAAGTAATTGGATACTTGATAAATGGGGGTGATTTAGTTGGTGTGCCAGAACAGAATGTTATGGCTGATGAAACAGACCCAACAATCCTGAATTATAAAGATGGAAATATTATACCCGTTAACTTTATAAGGAGAATATGCAACTTGGTAAAACACCATGTTAACAGTGCAACCTTAATCATAGTCTAATCACCTTAATCATGGTCTAGTAATTATTTTTGTTTCAATTGCTTCTTGAGCCTACAAAGATAAGATCAGCGTGGTGTTAATTTTTATGAGGTCATATACGACGGTTAACCGCTCCGTATAGGCTTAACGTGGTTCTCGTGGAGACACAATTCGATGGGCCAGAGGAGTAAATAAATGATATATATATAAACATTTGATTCGCCATGACGATTGATTGATTGTTTCTAGCGTGTCCACAACCCTAATTTAGCGACCCAGAATCCTGTTTATTCGGCGGGTGAGGTGATGCTGATGTTTTATTCACCTGAGGTAATGTGCCTTCCTGGAGGGTAAAATAGTGACCCCCCTACCTGCTATTCAAACGGTCTCCCACGTGCAGGGGCGGGGGAAAGACAGGAGAGAGAGAGGGAGTGAGGGAGGGGAAAGACAGAAGGAGGGAGGGGAAAGACAGGAGAGAGAGAGGGAGGGAGTGAGGGAGGGGCAGGGAAAAGGCAGGAGGAGAGAGGGAGGGGTGGGGGAAAGACGGAGGGAGTGAGGGAGGAAGGGGAAAGGCGGGAGGGAGGGAGGGAGGAAGGGGAAAGGCGGGAGGGAGGGAGGGAGGGAGGAAGGGAGGAGGGGGGCAGGGGAAAGACAGAAGGAGGGAGGGGAGGGAGGGAGGGGCAGGGAAAAGGCAGGAGGAGAGAAGGAGGGGCGGGAGAAAGACAGAAGGAAGGAGGGAGGGAGTGAGGGAGGAAGGGGAAAGGCAGGAGGGAGGGAGGGAGGGAGGAGGGGGCAGGAGAAAGACAGAAGGAGGGAGGGGTGGACAGACAGCACAGCAGTGTTTAATCTGCGTGATGACAGCCAGCTCTCCAGCCAGAGCTAATCCCACCAGTCGCTTTCATGATCCGTCTCTCTCCTGCTCCATCCCTGTATCGCTCTCTTCTTCTCTCTGATTTCCTCTTAATTCCTCCTCTTTCTCTACCCCCCCATCTCAACTGCCTCTTTCAGCCTCTAAAGGCTTACTTTACCATCTCAAGCAAACAAGCTCCCCCTGCCTTCCTCTCTCTCAATTCAATTCAATAATGCTTTATTGGCATGACTGCATACAAACGGTTACAATGTTGCCAAAGCAGGTGAAATATTAGTTAGAGTACTTAAAATAAATACCAACTAATTAAAATGGAACAGGTAGGTAGATATGTAAATATGGTTATAATAAAAGGAAAACATAAATAAATAAATAAAATGGTAATAACAACAGTAATAAGGCAATGCAGAAATATATAAAATAAAATAATAATAAAAATAAATAACAGTATTCTCTGTACTCTCTCTCACTCTGTCTTTCATTCCTTTACTCTCTTCTGATTTTCTCTCTTTCTGTCTGTTTCATTCATTTACTCTCTTCTGGGTCCCTCTCTCTTTCTCTCTCTCTACTCTTCCCTCATCAGCTCCCATTATTCTGCCACAACACTTAAATGACATAAACGATGGCCACGTATAAAATCAGTCTTTTCTGTCTCTATCTTGCTCTCTTTCACTCTCGCTCACTCTCTTTTGCCATTCCTCTATCTCACTGTCTCGACTGCCGTCTCTCCGTCTTTCTCTCCCTCGCTCGCTATCTCTGTCAAATTTCAAATCAGCTTTTTTGGCATGGAAAACTGGGCCTTGTATTGCCTGTTACCCAAGCACATAAACAATGAAAAACAACACAATCAATAACTTGTACATGTCTCTTTCAGTCACTCTCACTCTCTCTCTCTCTCGTTCAGTCTCCCTGAGTCTTTTATTCATTCATTCATTATGTTTATTTGACCGGGACGATGCACAATAATGAACATTACTATGGACTAAAGAGCTGGTTTTAATCTGTAGTCACTGTGTACTTTGCTTGCCTTTCTGTGCCCTGTTTCATTCATCCTCTCTGTACGAATACAGCCTCTAATTCCCCCGCCTGTCAGCTGTGTCCCTGTTTCCTCCCCACTGATCTCCTTCATCTTCACACACACACTGCTCTCTCTCTCTCTCTCTCTCTCTCACACACACACATTACTGCCCCACTCCCCCCCCTCTCTCTCTCTCTCTCTCACACACACACACACACACACACACTGCCCACCCTCTCTCTCTCACACACACACACCACACCAATGCCCACCCTCTCTCTCTCTCACACACACACACACACACAACACAATGCCCACCCTCTCTCTCTCACACACACACACACACACACACACACACACACACACACACACACACACACACACTGCCCACCCCTCTCTCTCTCTCTCTCTCTCACACACACACACACACACACACACCCCTGCTCTCTCTCTCGCACACACACACACACACACAGCCCACCCTCGCTCTCTTTCTCTCTCACAAAAACACAGAATTTATTGAAATATATTTGTCTCATATTATTTTTCACAATAAAGGAGAAAGTGCATCTCTGTCTCCACCTCTCCTGTCTTACAGTGACCACATAAACTTTCTTCTTTTTGTAGCCATGCTTTCCGCCTTTCTCTGCCTTTTTTCAGGGGTGGCAAGGGTGTGGTCACTGAGTCTGTACTTCATCAGGATCCGTCTCTGCTTTGTGTCTCTGACAGAGAAGAGACACTCAGCTCTTTTTAAGAGTTTTAAAAGGTGTTTTGTGTTTTGGTTACATCATTCCAATATTCCAGATAGAAGGTTTTGGTTTGTTTAATAATTTGGTTTACTCTGATTTGCTGGTATGAGCTGGTCTGTGCTTTGTGTAAATGGAGTTAATGGGTAGTCAGCTTCATTACCAGCTGACTGAGGGGACTCTTTCCATGACTGAGCTCTTGGGCTTTCATTGCCTTAAATTGCAATGTGTCTTGAGGGCTTGATTTGAGGTGCGTCCAGAATTTGAATGCTCTTTTTTGGATATGAATCATTAATGAATAATGGCCTCATTCTGCCCCTGCGTGCATTGTTTATTATTGTTTGGGGTTTCCTCTGTACTACTAGAATGTATCTGCAAAATTCTACATGCAGGGTCTCTATTGGATGCTTGTCCCAGAATAGTTCTTTAACCCGAGTTTAATTGGTATATTCAATTTTATGAAATTTCCCTCTCTCTCTCTCACTCACACACTGTCCATCCCTCTCTCTCTCTGTCTTTCTCTCTCTCACTCATACACAGATATACATGCAGACACACACACACACACACACACGCTGTCCATCCCTCCCTCTTTTTATTCTCTCTCTCACACACACACACACACACACACATATACACACACATGCATACTGTCCATCCTTACCTCCCTCACCCTCTCTCTCTCTCTTCTCTCTCCTCTCTCTCTCTCTCTGTGCTGTCTGCACATCCCTCTCTAACGGATTCTGTTTTCCTCCTGGCCTTGCTACTCTGCAAAAACATTTCTCCTAGTTTTGGACATTTCTCCTAGTTTGGGACACTTCGCCTAGTTTGGGTCCACTTCTCCTAGTTTGGGTCACTTCTCCTAGTTTGAAACAGTTCTCCTAGTTTGGGACACTTCTCCTAGTTTGGGATGTCCAGGCACAGAGAAAGCGTAGCGTGCATGCCCTACAAAACTGGTTGCACCTACAGGACTAAATTCGGCACCCCCCTACAAGTGCCCCTGGCCTATTTCCCACTCTGCAGTGGCAGTGCCCCCAGATGGGGCTACACTGCTCTCTGTGTTACTTATACAACTGGCCACACGTACAGCATGTGGTCCAATAAGGTTAGTGCAAAAACCATGACAATTAAATCATCCTTTTTCTGGGTCATACCCTGGCCAATGGCACGTAGCCAACAGGATCCCCCCCCCCCCCCCCCCATTAACCTTTTGCTGAATTAGCTTAATCTCACAATAAAAAAAATGAGAAAAATCCAACCTTTAATTGAAGTAAATTTATTCTGAAAAAAAAAAAATCCCTCATCAATAAATTATTATTTTTAACAAAACCATGTGTGCCACAATTATTGGCACCCCTAGAAACTTACCACTAGGAACTTTCAAGCAGTAATCCATGACTTCCTGTTTCACTGGGGTATAAATATGAGGTGACACAGAGGCCATATTCCCTTATTCATACATCAACATGAGAAAGATAAGAGAACACACAAATCAAATGAGGGAAAAGTGTTGTTGAGCTTCATAAGTCAGGGAAAAGCTATAAAAAAAATAGCTACTCGTCTGAAAATGCCCATATCTACTGTTTAGGGCAATACTTAAAAATGTTCAAAGCAACTGGAACTGTTACAAACTTGCCTGGAAGAGGACCCAAGTTTATTTTGCCCCCACGCACAGTGAGGAGGATGGTAAGAGAGGCAAAAAAATCCCCAAGGATCACTGTTGGAGAATTACAGAGGAAAGTCGCATCTTGGGGTCATCAAGTCTCCAAAACTACCATTAGACGTCACCTCCATGCCAACAAATTATTTGGAAGGCATGCCAGAAAAAAGCCTTTCCTGTCATTTCACCACAAATGTAAGTGCCTGGAGTTGGCTAAACGCTACTGGAACTTTGACTGGAACCGTGTTCTATGGTCCGATGAAACAAAATTTGAGCTTTTCAGCAACCAACACTCAAGGTGGGTTTGGCGTAAAAAGAAGGATGGCTATACCGAAAATAACCTGATCCCCACTGTTAAATATAGTGGAGGTTCCATGATGTTGTGGGGCTGTTTTTCCTCCAAAGGCCCTGGGAAACTTGTTAGGGTACATGGCATCATGAACTCCATGAAATACCAGGAAATTTTAAATCTGAATCTGGCTGCCTCTGCCAGGAAACAAACTGGGTCATCGTTGGATCTTTCCAGCAGGACAATGATCCAAAACATACGTCCAAATCAACACAAAAATGGTTAACTCAACACAAAATTCTGCAAAAACAAGCTTCTGGCATGGCCATCTCAGTCCCTGACCTAAACCCCATTGAAAACCTGTGGGCTGAGCTGAAGAGGAGAGTGCACAAGAGAGGGACCTAGACTCTGGATGATCTGGAGAGATTCTGTAAAGAGGAATGGTCTCAGATTCCTTGCTCTGTATTCTCCAACTTTATTAGATGTTATGGGAGAAGACTCGGTGCTGTTTTATTGGCAAAGGGTGTAATGGGGCGTGACGTGTGAGGTAGGAGGAGCCAAACGCAGCAAGGGGATTCTTTAAGCCCTAGGGCCACTAAGGCGGGATACCCCCGCAGATTAAGGGAGGAGACAAGACAGGGAACACACGCACCAAAGCCACTAATCCAGCTCACGGCCACACAACCAATGAGTAGAAGCACAAACGCCAGGTTTTTTTTCAGAAAGAGAACCAAACAAAGCGAATGGAACAAAGCACTAGGCTCTCAAACTTCTATGAGCTTAGTGACTAGAGAACGAGCCGGAAATAACAAACGCCCTGTCTCGGTAACGAGACGCATAAGAACAGGCGAGCAGCACAATGGCACAAATAACACACACCAAACATACCAAAGCTACTAACCAGCTCACTGTCACACGCCAATGAGTAGAAGCACAAACGCCAGGTTTCTCAGTAAGAGAACCAAACAAGGACGAATGGCACAAAGCACTGGGCTCCCATACTTCTAAGAGCTAAGTGACTAAAGAGAGCCAGAAATAAAACGCCCTGTCTCGATAACGAGACGCATAAGAAACAGGCGAGTAGCACAATGGCACAAACAAAACACACAGCAAACAAACACTGAAAACTAATGAGAATTAGTATACCAGGAGGCGAAAGGAACGGAGATCTAACGTTCCAAGGCTACTCTCAGACTCGCAGTCAAACGCAAACCTGTCAACAAAAACGCCCAAGCTCCATGTAAGGAGCCATAACCTGGAGAACGAACAGACTACAGTTCCGAACAAAATCGTCCCGCAAGTACAAAGGACGAAACAGAACAGCAGCACCGGAATACCGGCTAAAAGACCAACACGAGTTTAGAGAATAAAAGCCCTGCCTCTTGGTAAAGAGGAATGTAAGGAGGAGGTGAAGGAACAGATATAACGTTCCGTGGCTCCTTCCATAAGCTCACAGTCACATGTAGAACATAAAGGGGTAAACGCCCGATCTCCCAGGAGAGAGAAACATTTTACAGACGAGCCGACGGAGAACCGTCGTCCTTAACTTCATTATCAAGAATGACTAATGGAAGCTTAATAGAAAACACAAGCCCTAGCCTCTCAGTAAAGGGAAATGTAACGAGGCGAAGGAACAGAGAACTGACGTTCCAATGCTACGCGCAGTCACACACAAACATGTCCACAACCTCGCCCAAGCTCCACACAAGGAGAAACATACCCGGAGAACGAACAGAACAACAGTTCCGGACAAAATCGTCCCGCAGGTAAAAAGGACGGACAGGACAGCTGCAACAAAAGACCAACGCAAACTTAATAGAAAATAGCACGCACAGCCTCTCAATATAAACAAAAACCTCTGACTCACAACAAAGGGGGAACGTAGTCCACGAGAAGGAGACAAAACAGGGAATAAACGTACCAAAGCTACTAACTGGTTCACTGTAACACGGAAATGAGTAGAAGCTAAAATGCCAGGTCTCTCAGTAAGAAACCAATCAAAGGCGAAAATGGAACAAAGAACTGCTACTCTATACTTCTACGAGCTAAGTAAACTAAGTAGAAGCGTGAACGCCCGATCTCCCAGGAGAGAGAAACATTTTACAGGCGAAATAGAGCAGAGATCTGCGGTCCCATACTTCTACGAGATAAGTACTAAAAGAGCCAGCAAGAATAAGCCCTGCCTCAGCAATGAGACGTTAAAACAGGCGAGTAGCCCAAATGGTACAAATAACTCACACCAGACAATACACCACAGTACAAAACAATAAACAATCAATCTCAAAGCCCCGAACGAAAGAAACGGGAAGCTTATATAGCTCTAAAAGGTGACCACGAACAGGTGTAGATGCTGACAGAAGCTCCGCAATCCAAGCAGGGCGGAGCAAGCATCTACCAAAAGGGCAGCGCCCTCGTGTGGCCACTGAGGAAAACGACCGCATAGGGAAAAAAGGGTGGAAACCCATGACAAAGGGAGGTTGTACAAAGTATTAAATGCAGGGGTGCCAATAATTGTGTCACACGTGGTTTTGTTAAAAATTATTATTTCTTGACGAGGGATTTTTTTTTCTCAAAATGAATTTACTTCAATTAAAGGTTGGATTCTTCTCATTTTTTCAGTGTGAGATTAAGCTAATTCACCAAACGGTGAATTATTTATAACCCTTTTTACTAATCTTTACCAGGGGTACCAATAATAGTGGAGGGCACTGTATATATTAGTTTGGATTTCACCAATCATACATTGCGTTGGTTTGCAATTGATTCGCAAAACATTTTTCAAGAGGGATGGTG
>CM056379.1:9960592-9961797 GCA_029718625.1 Synaphobranchus kaupii
TCCACAACATTCTTTAAATTAAATTTTTCACAACTCCCAGTATTCTTTAGATTGTAGAATCACACCATTCTTAAGCCAGGAAAATCACAACCCACAACATTAAGAGAAGAATATCATAACACCAGCCCTCTTTAGATAGGACAATCATAACCCACAGTATTATTTATATAGGAAAACCTCTTTGCCCTCTTAAGATAAGAAAATCACAACCCACAACATTCATAAGATAAGAGGATCACGACCACGGCCCCCTTCAGATAGAAATCGCAAACCATATATTTTCTTAAAATATGGATTATCTCAACCCACAACCTTCTTAAAATGAGAAAATCCCAACCCACATCTTCCATAAATAGGCCGATCAGAAACAACAGTCTTGATTGGACAGGAATATCACAACCAAAATCCTTCTTTGTTTGCATGTAGCCCCTAAGAACTATGAGGAAAGGGGCATCCAGAGTGGAGAGAGGGCATAGGACCGTGCAGAAGAGCTTTTCCCCAAATGGTTAAAACCGCCCGCCACATCCCAGATGGCAAACCATGGCCCTTGACCAGACTCCGGTCACCTATGCACTTGAAATCGAAACCACAACCTTTGAGTTATCGCCCAGTTCCCTAAATGCCATGCCGCATTGCCACCACTCGGTTTAACAACCAAAAGTGTATGTATAAAGTGTGTACACAAAGTATTTCATAGGGCAGAAGAATTATGTCACGGGTTTAAAGGAATTGTCTCCGATCTGATTTTACTGCCGTCTAAAGGGTTAACATATTCATACACAGTTATTAAGTTTGATAAAGATGTGTGAACCTTTCTAGCCAATTATGCACTCCAGTAGATATGGGGTGTGGCCACATCCCCATCCATCAAAAGATGGCGATAGTACTGTTCATACAAAAGTGTGTAATTAGTGACCCCACTTTTAAATTTTTACAATTTACATATCATTCATCCCCAGCAGGACTTTCACTGCTGCTTCCTGTGTACGGGATAGTGTACGGGATAGTGTACGGGATAGAGTATGGGATAGTGTACGGGATAGTGTACGGGAATAGTTTACGGGATAGTGTATGGGATAGTGTACGGGATAGTGTACGGGATAGTGTACAGGATAGTGTATGGGATAGTGTACGGGATAGTGTACAGGATAGTGTATGGGATAGTGTACGGGATAGTGTTCTGGGTTGTGTCTCCAGCATCCCTG
>CM056379.1:10633609-10656109 GCA_029718625.1 Synaphobranchus kaupii
CACACACTGCGAGGAGCCGGGAGAGCTGGGGAGGGGAGACCAGTCACTACACACATATATACACATATATACACACACACTGCGAGGAGCCGGGAGAGCTGGGGAGGGGAGACCAGTCACTACACACATATATACACATATATACACACACACTGCGAGGAGCCGGGAGAGCTGGGGAGGGGAGACCAGTCACTACACACATATATACACATATATACACACACACTGCGAGGAGCCGGGAGAGCTGGGGAGGGGAGACCAGTCACTACACACATATATACACATATATACACACACACTGCGAGGAGCCGGGAGAGCTGGGGAGGGGAGACCAGTCACTACACACATATACAGTGCATCCGGAAAGTATTCACAGCGCTTCACTTTTTCCACATTTTGTTCTGTTACAGCCTTATTCCAAAATTGATTAAATTCATTTTTTCCCTCAAAATTCTACACACAACACCCCATAATGACAATGTGAAAAAAGTTTTTTTGAGATTTTTGCAAATTTATTACAAATAAAAAAATAAAATTTCTCATTTACATAAGTATTCATACCCTTTGCTTTAACGTATTTTTAAAGTATCATATTTCATATTTGGTCACATATCCTTTACATGCTGTTACTTCCTGAAGTCTGTGACCATCAACATCAAAAAACTGTCGATATCTTATTTTCAGGTACTGTTACAAGCGATACTATAACCTCTCTGCATTTGAATGGATCTCTATGGAAATTGGGGGGTGAGACTAGATTCAGCTGTAAATTACACTGGTACAGTATGGAACACATGGCTGGCTCAATGGCTGTAAGTTATCAAGGGTCTGAGCTATCAAACGAGCCCCAAACCATCACTCTGTTGCCAGATATGGAGTAGATGTGGATGGATCACTTTAAGGGTTGTTTCTCCTGACTTTTTTCCCCATAGAGTTCTATAGGAAAATGAGTCCGGAGAAATAACCCTTGCAGTGATCCATCCACATCTACTCCATATCTGGCAACAGAGTGATGGTTTGGGACTCGTTTGATAGCTCAGACCCTTGATAACTTACAGCCATTGAGCCAGCCATGTGTTCCATACTGTACCAGTGTAATTACATATACACGCATAAACACATATAGATACTCACACATACATACACAAACAAAAATGTCTAACAAAAACCATTACACATCCAGTACAGCGTGCACTCGGAAAAATCCTATAGCTCCATACCAGCATCGGCCACAGGGGGCGCTGCAGGGGCTGCAGCGGGCGGCTGGGAGGAGTGCTGCGGAGGAGGAGCTGGGCTCTCAGCCACTGCGTCTCCTGCAAAAAAACAAGGGAATTAGAGTCATGATCATAGGGGAGCTTCACAGAGAGAGCGCGGGGGAGAAGGCCGACGACTCCACCGCCGATCCCGCTCATTAATCTACTGATAACCACACCCCCCTCCCGAGGGATCCCCTCCACGCGCAGCCCCCCAGAGACCCCAGGCTTCAACCGCATCAAAGGGACTGACTCCATTCTGCTGGGGGGAAATCCTCCGCTCTTTATCGCTGACGCCGAGACTGCCAGGCGCTGAGCGAGGCTCGCCAAGACAAAAGCGACCTTCGCCGCACACGACAGACTTAGCGCTCTGCGGAAACGGCGTTCCCTGCGTTCGTTCGGCAAGCGCCGAACACAACAACGCGCGACAGAGCAAGCGTAACGCTTACCCACCGAGCCCTTTGATGGTAAGCGCGTTTCATGCGACGGACATTTCTGAAATTGGCCACGATTGCCCTCGTAGAGTTGATATGCTAATCTCGCCCATTAGGAATTGGTACTGGAGAAGAGTATTAATTCCTGGATGTGGTACAGGATGAATGCTCGAGAGGAACCAGGAGAGTTAAAAGTGCGCCAGATATTATCTCTAAAATTGAGACTTTTGCTGATAAAGTATTGATCATCATCATCATCACAATCTCCTTGGTTACATGGTTTTCATCAACAATTATGATTAAATTATGCGAAATATTTTCAGCATAGCTACTCCCTGAAAGGAAAACTAAAGGGGGGGGCCTGCAAAATTAACAGATAAGGGGGGGGGGTCTGTGTCCGTCGCTTGCTACAACACTTGCCACACAATCCTACCATAGCATCAATATACACACAAATTCAACTTATCTGAATGAAACACTGATGACGGACCACAAAGGAAAGCCACAAACAGGTCTGGGTTAAAGTATTCCGCTGACCACAATTATATCAAATTGAATACAACACGGGTCCCCTGGTATAATCACTTGAACATTTTAGCCCGGAAAAAGTCGTATGGTAAGAATCGGTCAGGTATTCATCAGTAAATCCGAAACACCGTTTGAAATGATCACATAATGAAAGAAATCTTACGTTTAAAAAAATGTACTTAAACAACTTAGACATTTTTGTGCCTGGCATAATCTGTAGACAACACTGGATAAATTATGTTGTTCATATGGCATGAAAATCATACAAATAAAAAAGCAGCAGTGAGAACACCTGATTCTACTAGTCAAGGTCCTTAACAAACACATTAGCGGTCGATTAGTAGAATCAGGTGTGCGAGTGCTTGGTTGGAACAAAAGCCTGCACCCACACCGACCCCCGCCCTACAACCTGAGACTGATGTAATGACGGGTACTGACCAGGAGGGGGCGGAAGGGTGCTGACGTCCACGGCCTCTCCTCTGTCCAGGGCCTCCACCACCACGTCCAATCTCTGAGACGGATGAGAGAATCTCTGAACCTCAGCTCACAGCATTCAGTGTGTAATATGTTCAACAGCGTGACAGCACATTGTCATGGCGACGCCCCTCATAACAGTGTCTCCTCGAGACCAGCAACCAAAATTGCACTAAATTGGCATCGGTCAGCAGGAGCAACAGAATGTGCGGCAGGCTGTTATTTCTGCGACTAAGTGGCGCGAACATCCGCCCCCACCGCGGCCCAGGCTGTGTCTCGTCGCGTTCGCGCGCGGCTCGGTGGCGGTACCTTGGCGATCAGGTAGTGACGCTTGGCTAGGTCCGTGTCTCCGCCCTGCTTGGCCTGGATGGCGGCCAGTTTGTATTCCCTCTGCCGGCTCAGAACCAGGCTCTTCGCCTCTGTGACGCCCACACACAAACAAACAAGCACACATTGTCTCCGCTGTGTTATTTCAAATACTTATACAATCAAATATCTGATAGCGAGCTGTGTGACTGACACAAGTGGTTGATTTATGAGTATTTATGCGCATGAATCGAAAACGGCTTGAATCGTGGGCCAAGTGCTGCCGGTGAATAATGTTTTATCCCCATTTTTTCAAATCCTCAATTTGGAATGGCCCATTCCATCACTGCAACATGCTCCGTCAATGACGGCTGCATGCTCCGCAGTTGTCTGAATGGCCAGAGAAGGCGCCATTGCATGAATGTGCTGCCAAATGAACGCACCCGCCCCCTCTGCCAATGTGATGATGTGGCCTCCCCCCTAAACAATTACCGCTAACCGCCACAATTGGCACTGGCATGGCATATGTCATTAGAATGTTCTTAACGGAGTACTCTAATGTTGATGTAACAATCACTACTGGTAACTGAAAGCAGTGGAGTTCTAGAACACTGACTTAGAATTTTGAAATAACATTCCAAAGAACCTACTCTTCAAAGGGTTAAATAAACACAGCCTACATGCCCTGTGTGTGGAGTACCTGAATGCTGTGCGTTCGGCTGGCTGGGGGTAAGCGGAGAGATGAGGGGCGTGTCTGGGGTCACGGCTAAAGTCTTCTGTGGAGGCGTCAGGAGGCGGGGTCTGGATGGCACAGCTGGTGCGTCTTGAAGGGGTTTCTCATTAGTGGGAGGGGCAGGCGCCGGCTCTGGAGATGGCCGTTCCCGCTCTCTGATAGGCTCCGGCTGAGATTCAGGGGCGGGCTTGCCGCCCGTGGCAACGGGAGGGGGGATATCCTCCTCGTTGATTGGCTTTCCTTTCTTCACGGACGAGAGCATGGACTGCAACGTCTGGGAAATGCGGGGGACAGAGTGGGAGGTCTACTTAGCATAGCTGCTCACTCCGCTTAGCATAGCTGCTCACTCCGCTTTGCGCCGCGGCTCACTCCCCTTAGCCCTGCTGCTCACTCCGCTTAGCCCTGCTGCTCACTCCATTTAGCCCTGCTGCTGCTCACTCCCCTTAGCCCTGCTGCTCACTCCACTTAGCCCTGCTGCTCACTCCCCTTAGCCCTGCTGCTCACTCCGCTTAGCGCTGCTGCTGCTCACTCCCCTTAGCCCTGCTGCTCACTCTGCTTAGCCCTGCTGCTTACTCCGCTTAGCGCTGCTGCTCACTCCGCTTAGCGCTGCTGCTGCTCACTCCCCTTAGCCCTGCTGCTCACTCCCCTTAGCCCTGCTGCTGCTCACTCCCCTTAGCCCTGCTGCTCACTCCCCTTAGCCCTGCTGCTCACTCCCCTTAGCGCTGCCGCTCACTCCCCTTAGCCCTGCTGCTCACTCCCCTTAGCCCTGCTGCTCACTCCGCTTAGCGCTGCTGCTGCTCACTCCCCTTAGCCCTGCTGCTGCTCACTCCCCTTAGCCCTGCTGCTCACTCCGCTTAGCCCTGCTGCTGCTCAGGTCCTTAATTCCGGAGCTGCTAGAAGGCAAGCTGCCGGTGGAAGTAAAGGGCAATGTGAAGAAAAGTTCAAACGCAGCTAAACGGTCTATTCAACCTTGAGCCGCGTCTGCCAATGCGCTTCCGACCTGAACGCTAGCTCTTCTCTGAAATAATGTTGAAGGCAGAAATAGCATGCCAATTATACTCCACTTTGCGTTTCTTTTCTGAACCTTTTTGCGCCAGATCCAGGGAAGCCCTGGGTCACCTGCTTAACTAAATGTGACAAATTGATAAAAAATTAGGACAGAAATAACTGCTTTTAGCCTGGTATTACCTCCCTTCCACTTTTGAACATGATTAAATGAATAGTTTGCTTTAGTCAAGCAGAGGAACCCTGTGTTTACAGAGCTCCCTCCTCCTGCTTACCTTCAGGCCCCGGTCGTATCTTCGGGCTTTGCTGGACTCCCCAGCGGCCTTGGCGTTGCTGATGGCGGTCTGGTACATGCTGATACGCTCGACGAGGCATGACTCCACCGCTCCCGAACCACCGGGGGGCGGAGCGGCGGGCGTGGGGGATGCTTTTGTCTGAGGAGGGGTGACGGGCTTCTCCTCTTCCTCGTCGTCCAAAACGTCGTTCAGCTCTGCCTAAAAAAAAAATATGACCGCATGTTACATGGGCGCTCTGTGGGAAAGAATCACCCAAGCCAAGGTTCCAGATCACAACATATGTGTAAACGGCAAAAAAAGGCTTAAGATTACCAATAGGTCTGCATCACTCTCCAGATCTCCATCGTCGTCTCCTTCCTCGTCCTCGTCCAGGTCCTTCATGCAGAGGGCGGCCATGCGCTCGATGTCTGCCATCGGTACTGGGGCTGAGGAAAACCCAGGACACGTGCGTTATTCACAGCTACTGAACCATACAAGCATACGAGTTAACCAATACAGGGCTTCATCAACAGCAAGGCAGGTCAATAAGGCATTTCTTTAAAAAGGCAGAAATACATCATCAATAGGCATACATTGACCTAGCTTGCTGTTTTTTTGTCATGTATTGACCTACCTTGATGTTTTTTTTGTTTTTTATTGATGCAGGGCTCCATAGACAAAAAACAGCAGGGTAGTTCAATATATGACATGTCTTTAATGGGATGAAATCATCAATATCCACAATGTATTAGTATTTGTAAAAGTGCCCACCTATATGTGTATGTGTGCGTACACATGCACACCCCCACTATTTAATTTATTTTCTTTTTTTATTTGAAACGTACCCAAATAAATGTGTGTTAAAATAAACGGCGTAAATATAATTTGTGAAAGGTTGAAATCTCACCCCTGCCTCCCTCTTTTTTACCCCCCGGGGGCCCGCCTTCGCCAATCAGGGAGAAAAGCTCCGCCTCCAGGTCACCATCATCGCCCCCGAGGTCCGCGCCTCCATCCAGGTCCAGCAGCAGGCCCATCTGGGAGGGGCAGGGGTGCAAGGCGACACACGTCACTCACCCATACAACAGCATGCCTCTGACCACACGACATCCAGCGTCAGTGCAATGGTAAAAGCATCGCTGTATGGATGGGACACAATCGCTGTACTTTATATTCTTAATCTAACACCTTTGGGTTTGTATCGGACCCCAGATTCCCTTCCTTGTAAATTGTGTACACGCGTCTACGAAGTAATGGTTTAATTTGTGCAATAGTTTTTACTTTTTTTTTTTAATGGGGGCATTAGAACATTTTTGCCATGGGCTCAGTCAAATCTTTCTTCAATAAGTAGTAACAGTCAATAACATCGGCAAGTTCTAAAATTAAACAATGACTATTATAACAAATAACAGCTGTGAAAAACAGACATGGGGTTTAAGCACGGTGACCTTTCAGGAAAAGAGCAGATAAATAAATAATTGAGGATTGAGTGACAGAGGTCTTTAGGGAATAAGCCATAGGCACACTTTGTGGGGGGGGGGCATAATGCACTGTTCCAAGCCGTTCGCTCTGTGCCCCCCGCGCCATAAAAATGTAACCTTCCGTGAGTGAGCAGTGCCGATGACACAGAAAGGTGTTGGGCACTCAGGGGAGGACTTTATATGGTGCATTATCCTGAGCCTCTCCAGAACAACCAATTAAAGCAAGTACCATTTAATTATACTTCATTTAAATTCATACCATCACAAATTTGGAGGTCAGTAATATTTTAAGAAAAATTGAATACATTAATATGGGCTTAAATTCAGTATTCTTCATGGGGTAGATTGGCTCTACCCCAACTCCCCACCCCCCCTCCAAAACTCTTTTAGCTGTTCATGCGATTTGTGCGTTAACACTGTAAACTCTTAAGGTAACAACTATCCCACCTACATGAGGCTGGACATCTGCACTGTAGTAGTCCAAACACTATACTTTACCCTGGCAGCTCTAGCAGAAACTCCACAGCACAAATTGGCTGTAATAGATAAGAGATAGTTGACAAGTCTGTGTGGATTTTATTGGGGGAAAGACAGAGACAGAAGGTTGAGCGAGCGAGAGAGAGGAGATATGTGTTCCTGCAGTATTTTTTTCTTTTTTTAAAAAGATTAAATTCAAGGACTTTTTAAAGTACTTAATTTTAATTACCTAAAGAATTTGCAAAAATCCTGACAAGTTTTAATGCATTTGAAGCCCTCTCACTCCAACCAGTTTGTCACTGAGCAAGTGCACTTTGGAAAAAAATAATAAATAGTCCGCTGGATTTTCGTTTTAAAGGATGTACAGCAGTGGAAAAAACTGTTTCGTGAGAATCGCACAAACCATATCCATTCACGTTCACAACCTTGACTTTTCCGCACTCAAAACCACACCGTTTCAAGGTTTTTAAGGAACCCATGGGAAACACTGGTGGCCCAGTGAGAAAGGTCAAGTCAGGAACTGATACAATGAGAGAGAGGGAGGGGAAGATGGATGAAATGAAAGAGTGAAGTATACTGCACAGGTGCATTACCTGCCTGGCCCTGGCAGCCCCCTGTCCCCGGGCCGGGGCATTCCGACTGTGGCTCATCGAGACTCCAGCAAACAGAACCGGGTCAGAACTGCAAACACAAATCATTTAAGACGTTCGGGTCAAATCACCACGGTAATTTGCACAGCGCCTTGGATTTAAAGATTTCTGCCATTTCTGCAATCATAAAGATTCAAATACCCGTATCAGAATCAGCTCATTCAGAAATACTACAAAGTAAGACATGGGAACTCAATCAACAACCAGAGCAGTGGTTCCCAAACACAGTCCTGGACTACCCCCCTGTGTATACTGTAAGTGCAATCCCAGAATTTAAAAAAGCACTCCCATGTTAACATCGTGCTATATTGAAAACAATTACATAAGAGATAACCATTTTTCAACTGATCAAAATAAACGAAAACCAGCATACACAGGGGTACTCCAGAGCCGAGTTCGGGAACCACTGAACTAGAGTATGTGCAATACTTAAGGAGCCAGCGTAACAAGTGTCAAAAGAAGGACGAAATGTGTCACAGAAACAGATAGCACCCACTAAAAACCAGCACCCGCTAATTTACTTTATGTTTGACGTCATAGCTAGACTGTGCCAAAGTTATCCAGGAATGGTCATTTGGCAGAGGTGGAAATCCAGGGGACATAAAGTAAAAGTCCTACCATGTGTTTCTTCCACCCATAGACTCTATTGACAGCTGATCGACTAATTAGTTCTACCTCCTCCCTGAAGAATTATGTTAATTAGCAAATGCAGGCGATTGGAGCAAAATACTGAGGAGGACATTTACTTTATGTCCCCTGGATTTCCACCGCTGTCATTTGTCAGTCTGCTCGCATTGCGTTCATATGGACACCATTAGGCAACAAGCTACCGACGACTTTCGTGACATGAATTAGCTGTTAAGCTAGTAACCTCCATAAACTATCGCTACATTGCTGTGATAATAAAATATACCAACTTAATTTCGACTGAAGCTGATCATGTTAGCTCTCTACATCAGTATCTAGCGAGGTATAATAACAGTTAACTGTCTGAAATATTATTAATTTCACCCACCACTGTAAAGGTATCAAAAACACGGTTTTACTAGCATTAGCAAACACATAGCTAGTCAGTTTAGCAAACCCTAGTTTAGTATATAACGTTACTTAATTCAAATAAATCTTTAGCTAATTCAACCAGTTGCCGTTAGCTTGCACGTTATCGTTACAGTATTTTAAAGCTCGCTCATTAGCAATTATATCTAACGTTTAGAAAGGCTGCCATGTCCAGACATTAGGAAATGTTATTAAGCCATCTAATTAGTTAACTAACGACAGTTATCTAACGTTAGCTACCTGTGACAGCATACCACTACCCACAAGTTGACACATAGCTAACTTTAGCTAGGAGGCTAAGTTACTTGGGTTAGTATTACAAGCTAGCCAGTGCTAGCTAATGTCTATTAGTTGGTAAGATGCCAGTTAACTTAATTCAAATTGCTCACCCGTATCATAAGTTTCACAGTGTTGTCTGTAACACGTTGATTCGCTTCTGTATTGAATAAAGGCACAGAATCACGAAGACTAGAATTGATTATGAACACCATTCACTATCTAGCGTATAAGCCACAGAACTATGGTATAAGCTTCACGACAAAAATATAGTGCCATTTACTTCCTGCTTCCTACTCTGTCTCCCCTGACAACGGGGATTTCGTGCTTTACGTTTGCAATCGGCAGCGCGCCCAAACTGCCATTACTGTCGCAAACAAAACAAGTTGGCACTTTGAGAAACAGAAGCGAACAGAACTTTGTTGTAAACATTTATGGCACAAATGGAAATTAACGCCATTGTGGTTGTGATTTAAACCATACCGATAGCGTACAGGGGAGATATAGTAAACAATCCAAAGCAAGCTTAATTAATCTGTCTTGTCATTTTTTCTAATAACTCAGGGCAATTAATTACTGTCAATATTACCCGCAAAACAAAACAAAACAAAAAAGTACAAAACCTAATGTTACACGAACTCTGTTCACTTCTGAATTGAAATCGTCCAGTTTGTAGCTTCAATACCCAGGTGTAGCAAAAACAATATGTACCAAAAATGTACTTTAAACTGTAACGTTATTGCTTCAGTAAATATCCAGTTGTAAAAATGAACCATATGCAGAACATAGACTGTTAAGTGGTTCTGGATAAGATGGTAAAATGTAACGCAGAACTTCAGTGCATCGACCTGTCTGCACGTGCACTCGAGGTGTGAAACACGTCACCGAATGGCCAGTGAGATAGCCTACTGTGATCCAAATATTTTTATCTCGTATCTGTAATTATTCTAGTGACTAGTCTATATACACAGTGTGCATTACAGTTTCAAGAACTGTAGTTTAAAGTAACTTTTTAAGTTTGATTTTTTTATAGAGAAGTAACGATATCTGGCTAAATTGCAGTGTAATGTAAGTTAGCTAGCTGGCTCAGTCAGTTACACGAGGCCGGGGTAACATTAGCTAGCTTGCTTAGCTACTAGCTTCCGACCAATCACTCTAATATTTCAATACCGTTCGTTCATTTTAACTGGAGTGAGTTCTGACAGCATTGTTTTTAAGTTGGCTATGACATGGAGCTGAATAAAATGACTAATTAAGCTAACGCTAGCGTGATCAGCATTGGAAAAGCATGTTTACTTCGTTATCGCGTGTGTGACGATACGTTTTTGTGTGTTATATTTGTAGTTGACAGGTAATAGGATGACGAAGAGAGGGGTGCCACAAACTGCAGGTATGGAGAAAATATTAATTCACTCAGCCGCTGCTGATCTACTACACTCCAGAGTTAGAGTTACTCACAATTACAAAACTAACGTTAGCTAAATAAAAATAGTTTTTTATTTGGTGTCGGCTGTATGGAACTCATAGATGCTTTTCTACAGATTTTCTAATTTCTCAGGGGTCTCAAACTCCAGTTCTGGAGGGCAACAGTGTGGCGGTTTTTGTGGTTTCCTTACCCCAGTCAATTAAGCCTTAGAAATAACGTGTGCAGACTCTTCAGCTAATCAATCAGTGAGTTAAATTAAACACTTAAGTGCAGGAACATACCAAAATCCAGCAGAAACGGAATCCCTCCAGGATTTCTGTTTGAGATCCCTGCTCTAAATGATAATTTAGTGAACACCTTTAATTAAAAAAACATGATAAAATAATGTAGTTGTGTGTTCAGTTAATGGACCAAAAGACTGGGCCGAGTCCATTACTAATGTTCTCAGTCGAATTTCTAGTTTCTCATCACTGCCTTGTGCTGTAAGATTACATATTCACATTATAATTACATTTTAGTGTGGCTCTAAAAGTGTCCACGAAAGTTCTTCTCTAACAGTAACCACATTATTCACCAATTTTAATAAAACCCTGTAACTGTTTATACAGACTGTGTCTGAGATGCATTGAACAGTGTGTGTAATACATCTGTATTCTGATATGTTAAGCCTGCATAATGATAGAATAAGTGCATTGCTTTTGCTATAGTAAATGTCTGTACAGCAGGAAAGGCTGCCCAGCCGAGGGCACTTAGGTCCAGGAAAAGGAAATTCCCTGGCAGCGAGGAGAGCGGCCCTGCTGGAGACAATGAGTCACTGCAGTCTGGAGAGGCACAAGGGTATTTAGAACAGAAAGCCTTGAGTTAAAACAGGGATGGGGAATCTTATCCGAAAAGGGCCGATGTGGGTACGGGTTTTTTTATTTTTTTTAAATCTCTTTTATTTTTAAAAATAATTTGGTGCCCAACACGGGGCTGTGCATGTCCAATTCCCACCCCAATTTGGAATGTCTAATTGTCCCCCAAATCGTGTCCATTAAGCAATCCCACTGCACAGGACACACGGGTATCTTACCTCAGTGCAAACCCACGGCTTTCCCTCAAAGCAAGTGGCTCAGCCACCTGTTTCTCACTACGCACAACCGCAAAACTCGCACAAGAGCGGATTCGCAGGTAGACCATCTTATGCAGCTGCATGCAGGCCATGGGCTTATCCATGCTCAGCAAGGTTTACAGATGAAAGATGACCGACTGATCCCAACGGGTTTTTGTTTTAGCCCAGCACTACGACGCCTGATTCTACTTATCAACGTCTTCATCAAAGACCGTGATTAGTTAATTAGTTGAATCAGGTGTCTTAGTGCTGGGCTAAATCAAAAACCTGCACCAACACCGGCCCTTTTCGGATGAGATTCCCCACCCCTAAATTAAAAGTCAATGCAGGCATGTGGTAAAACACAGGGAGGCTGGACACAGAGTTATTTGAGGGCCTCAGGCCAGCAAGTTCTCTAGTCAAGCTTTCTGATGGTCTCAGAGCAGAGGTGTAAAATCCAGGGATCAGAGAGTAAAAGTCCTGCCATGTAATTTTTTCCACCCATGGATTTTACACCTCTGTCGCAGAGGGACCGAAGTTGAGCCTATAATAACTACAGAACTGCATTAATTTTAATTAATAAGGTGTAATGAATGCATGTGACCATGTGCTGGAGGCGCTCAGCATTCCACCGTTCAGAATATTCAGGCTCAGACTTTTAATCGTCCATCAAACTCAGCTCGGATGGAACAAAAACCAGAAACGCATTAGCACTCTAGGACCAGGGTTGCCGACCCCTGGTCTAGACTAAAACTAGCTTGAAACAATTGGTGAAGTTCATGGCAGTAACAAGGGCCTGCAGACACCAAGACCCTTCAGTACCAGTGTTCAACAGTACTGGTTTACAGGGCTATTGAAGGGTGACATTTTGACATTTACCAGACACTCTTATCCACATTACTTTTATTTTTTATTTTATTTTTTAAACATACAGTCCATTCATGCAGCTGGATACCTACTGAAGCAGTTCAGGTTAACCACATTGCTCAAGGGTACAGCCGGCAGCACCCCACGCGAGAATCAAACCCGCAACCTCTTGAGTTACCATTTGAGTTCGCTAACCATCGTACTTACTACAGCGCTACCGCAAATGACAATGACTCTCGTTCATCAGCTTCAGTTGCAAACTGCAATCTAAACTGCACACCCTTAACAAATGCCCTGATGATGTCATGTTGTACTGTTACGCAGGTCCTCCGTTTGTATGCGGACAAGCAGCGGAGTGGAAGAGTGCTCAGCGCTGTTGAGCAAGGTGATCTGTCCCTTGCCCTTTCATTTCTGTACCAACTCCCTCAATGACGTACGCAACATTCTAATCTAGGCGTGCCCTTTTAATGCAGCCTCACTCAATACATTTGGAAAAAGTCTGTCTCGGATGTCATATTCAAATGCTCTGTCGTAGGTGGACTGACCGAAAGCTTAGCACTATTAAAAGAGATTTTTTGTGCCAAAGTTTTTCCTCTTTTTTTTTTTTTCTTTGTTGCAACTGGGCGTATCTGACAGTTGGACCACATTTTGCCGTGCCAACTCCCTGGCCATGTACAGATCCTTTCCAAAAAATTTGAATATCATGGAAAAGTAGTTTTTTTTCCATAATTCCATTCAAAAAGTGAAACTTTCATAGATTATAGATTCATTACACACAAAGTGAAATATTTCTAGCCTTTATTTGTTTCATTTTTCATAATTTTGGCTCACAGCTCCAGAAAACCCCCAAAACAGTATTTCAAGAAATTAGAATAGTGTGTCGAAAATCAGCATTTACTTCAGTTATTTCACAATTTCACAGAATGAGTGGAGTGGCTTTACTCGAGGAATCCGACAGTTGTAGCCCATGTCCCGGATACGTCTGTATGTGGTGGTTTTTGAAGCACTGACTCCAGCCTCAGTCCACTCCCTCTGCATCTCCGCCAAATTTTGGAATCGTCTTTGCTTGACAATCCGCTGAAGCCTACGGTCATCTCTTTTGCTTGTGCACCTTCTCCTGCCACATTTTTCCCTTCCACTAAACTTTCTATTGATATGCTTGGACACTGCACTCTGTGAACAGCCAGCCTCCTTAGTGATGACCTTTTGTGGCTTACCCATCTTCTGGAGGGTGTCAATGATGGTCTTCTGGCCAATTGTCAAGTCTGCAGTCTTCCCCATACTGAACCAAACTGAGATAAACTTTGCAGGTGTTTTGAGTAAATTAGATGATAGTGTGACACTCAGTCTAAAACATTAATTCTCTGAAATAACTGAAGTAAATGCCGATTTTCGACACACTATTCTAATTTCTTGAAATACTGTTTTGGGGGTTTTCTGGAGCTGTAAGCCAAAATTATGAAAAATGAAACAAATACAGGCTAGAAATATTTCACTTTGTGTGTAATGAATCTATAATCTATGAAAGTTTCACTTTTTGAATGGAATTATGGGAAACTTTTCCATGATATTCTAATTTTTTGGAAAGGATCTGTATGTTAATGTAATGCACCATTATACTGAATGTTATGTAACCGTGACATTGCTGTGGTGGTGGTGGTGGGGCTGTATTGGGTTTTTTAGGATCTATCTTTACATGGTCGTGTGTTTTTACATGAGACTGTGATGAAATTCTACCTTCCTGCAAGATGTCCAGATAGCATAAGTGAGCAGGCAGCACCCAAAGCTAACAGCTCAAGGCCATCACATAGTTTGTCTATTGCTTTGCATTTTAAGGGCTTTATTTATGTTTATGGTCAGTGCTAAGAAAGGGTGGTCCCCTCGTTTTCCACAGGACGTGAAAGCAACTGATTCATGCAGAGAAGTTAAATGCCCCCCCAGTGAGGTGAAACTTCTGAATTTAGACTGTACCCCTGCACAGAGGGAGAGGGGGGCATCTGCCTCATTTCAGACCTTCAGAAGAGGTTCCAGTGTGCCTGACCAAGGCGGGGGAGCAGGGGACGGTTCTTTGGCCCTCTCTGACACCAAGCGTGCCGTCCGTCCTGTTCTGGAGGGTCTGAATGAAAAGTTATTTACTGATAATGAAATGGGAGCCAAACAGCAGCGTGAAAACGGCCACGAGGGCTGGATGGATGAGGGCGCTGAAATTCAGGAGTACCCCTCTGCCGTACCCTCATACGCTGCCCCGTGTCCACCTGGTTCTCCACAGCATGTGAAGGGGAGGGAGCTGGGCAGGGGAGCCAGAGCCACAGATGGTGTGATGGGCATGGACGGGGAGAAGGAAAAGCCAACAGATGGAACTGGTGACCGTCCAAGTGACCAACCTCTTCTTGGAGAGGGGAGTGGGACTGTACCCGAGGCAGAGCCGTTACGGTCAGCGACGGGGGGTCAGTGTGAGGACGGCCCCGCCAAGAAAAAAGTCAGGAAGAGGATGGGCATGCGGGGCTTCGGAGAACGGGAGAGGCGGACGCATTGCGAGGGACAGCTCGCGAGTAGAAACCAGAAAAAAGGAGAGAGTAAGAAAGAGAGGGAAAGAGAGGGAAAAGTGGACAGAAAACATGAAGAGTCACACTCTGATTGTCACGATGAAGTCACAGGGAAGACACTGGAAATGGCCAACTTCAACATGGCCGCAAACGGCACCCACTTGTGGACTACGGAAGGAATGCCCGACACTACCTGGGCACTGGTGAGCCAGCCGGCAGTCCTCCCCTCAGCCACAGATATCTTTCTCCCTACTCCACTGGACAGTATTCTAGAAGAAGAAGAAGTGCCTTCTCAATCCGGAATGGAGGGTTCTTACAAAATTCCAAAGCAACCACTCACAGTTGAGAAGACTGTTGCTGGGGAAACCAAATCCAGCCATTCTGCGATGTGCACTGGCAGTGTGGACACAAGCCCCTGTGGGCCAGGAGAGGCCTCTGCAGAGGAGGACGGGCCGGGGGCGTCCGGTGGAGGGAGTGGGGCGTCCCGTGTAGAGCTGGGAGGCGCTGCCTGTCAGGTGTGGGGAGACGCGTGGAGAAGCACTGGGAACCCATGCGCGGTGCAGGAGGAGGACTGTGACCTCACCATCACTGTGCTGGGACTGGAGGAGGTGCTGCAGAATCAAGGCAGGCGGGGGCCAAGCTGGGCTCAGCGAAGGGAGGCGCCGAAAGTCAGGGCGTGCTCCTCGTCTGAGCCAGCGGTCTCGCTGGGCCCTAACGCCCTGGAGTCCGGGACAGTGGCCATTCCTTGCGATGGGGTTGCGCGTTCACCTTTTGAAGGTCTGCTGGACCCAAACGGGCTGGTGGTGTCCGAGACAACAGATGAAGTAAAAAGGATGGGGGCCACCGTTGGGACGGGATTGGCCTCGTGTGGGCCAGCGGAGCCCTTGTGGGTGGAGTTTATGGGTCAGGGCTCCTCCCAGGGTTGCGCATCACTTTTCCAAGGAGACCCAATGACTAACGACTTCACAGAGCCTCCAGAGTTGGAGGAGGAGCCACACGGACACACGGAGGACTCCATGAAGATGAGCTCGCATGAACCAGCCCCTGTGACGGAGACCAAGGAAGCACCTGCTCCCGGGCATACAGGTGCCAGAGCTTCACCTGAAGAGCACCAACACCCCACTGCACACTGTGTGACTGTAAGTGTGGATGTACACACCAGCCCGGCCAATCACACAGAGGCACAGAGGACCTCTGGCCAAGCTTCACTTGGAGTTTCAAACGTGGACCCCGACCAGCACCAGGACAGAGGAGATGGGGTCCTACAGAACAGTAAGTATGAATTAACAACACTTTCTCTTTACGGTTTACCTTTATCTTTTTAATGTTCAATCTAAACCTGATTACTCCAGATATTTAGGCTCGTTTTGATGTTCGTGCATTTATCAAGAATGTGCATGTGCAGTAAGTAAATCCAGCCATTTTGAATAATTCATTCTCAATTTCTGAAACATAGAAAAAAATAAGCAGACACAGTGGCCCTCCAGGACTGGATTCTAACACCAATGGCCCTAATGTTCAGTGAGTGGAATATGAGATTAAGTTATTAATTCTGTCTCATACATGCCTTCCTCCACCCCTAACTCTTCCTCGTTGTAGCGGTTTCCTCCCATGACGTCCAAGAAACGGGAAGTGGGCATGGACGCCAAGGTCCTGTGTGCGCCTCAGTGCTGCCACCTATATGTGAGGACAAGACATTGCCCTGGGACACTGTATTAGTCCACAGCTTCAACACTCAGGTACAACCCTTTAAACCTTCCACATGTGGGCATGCAGCCCTGGAAGCTATAGTACCAGCATGTTCTGGTGCACTGCATTTATGTGTGGGGCATAGACACAAAACGTCTTCCCAGTCGGTCGGATTTTATCCTTCTCTGGAGTGTGTGAAAATTGTCAGATTAAAACAAGATTTGCTTTGATAAATCGCACTCGTAAGTCGTTAACGTGAGAATGTGTGCATGCGCTAGGGCATTACGATCCTATTGTCAGGTGCCTTACGATCCAATCCATATCCCAGCACACATGGGGATGTGAATTTTGGAAACGTTTTTACAACCAAATCAGGCATCAGAGGAAAACAGCATTGAGTATGATAGTTGTTTGTTGTGAACAGTAAAAGTCACTTAAAGAACTCATAATGACAGCAAAGAACAACAAAAAAATTCACAAAAGCCTTTTAAGTTCAATGAGCTCCCACAAAATTCATTGTAAACAAAGAAAACATTTATGAACGCTTTGTTTTAGCGCATAAACATTTGCTCTTAAAACGGCACCTCGTTGGTAATAAAACTATGCATGGAATATTTCATGGAAATTAATTTTTAAAAGTATAACAGTGTATCAATACAATTGCTATATTGATACTTAGATCGTCAGGAGGTAAATTAGTTATATTGCCGCATTGATATTTTGAACACAGTCCTAGTATGCAGACAGTGAATATGATCTTCGGTGTGTGTAGTATTTGTGTCATGTATAATTTATTGTGTCATGACTGGAATTTCTAGCTGGCAGGACCGAGTTCTTGTTTACATAATAGCGGGCGAGTTGCTTCTTACCTTGCTGCAAGGCACCCGGCGTTCCGGCGATGCGCCGCGGCGGGCAGCATCGGCCTAGCTTCGCGCTTCACGCTCGGTCTGTGTGTGTCACAGTCTTTCGCAGTCCGGAGCCCCAAACCCTGCCACGACCCAGATACTGGCCCAGAGCCCCCCATCTCCCCGTCTGACTCCCAGCTCAACAACATCGCGCTGAGGTGAGGGAGGCACGCCGGCCGTAAAACATTACCCATTAAGCCGCTTGCACACTGACTCAACAACAACAAACATCAACAAAAACCAGCGTCTGTTGACGGTTGTTGGTCGTTTTTTTTTTTTTTTTTGGTCAAGTCTTCAGATCACGAACGTGATGGTATGTGCCGGTTAGTTTGCCTGGGTTTGTCTGGGCAGTGTGCAACTTGACAGTTATTTTCCCCAACATTCTAAATACAACTGACAATATTGGGATGTTGGTCAAAGTTGGGGCAGTGTGCAAGCAGCTTTATACATCAGGTTATCTTTCGTCCTGTTCCGGCTTGTTCATTAGTTTCCCTTTTCGGAGAGTGCTTCCCTGTGTTTGACCGTCTCTCCGTCCCAAACGCAGCGAGATGGAGGACAGCCCCACGCCGGACTGCGCCGACCGACAGGAAGACGCCTCGGAGCTGGTCTGCGGCCTCATCAAGGAGTTGTCCTTCCTCAAGTGAGTCGCCGTTTTTGGAACCCGTGGCCAGCCTGTGCACGGCCCTGTTTTTGCACAGATTTCAGATCCACTTTGTTTAAATGAATTGCTGGAATTGACCCTTAATTAGCTGAGGGCCTTCATTGGACCGTCTGATTAGACAAACTCAATCAGTTGAGGTGTCAGAGGTCTGCCAAGTAACAAATTTGACAAGTCTATTTGAAATGATGCAATGTGTACCAATTGTATTAATTAACTGCCTGCATATCCCCTCCCATTTCACACCAAACCTTTCTCTCCTTCCTTCCCTCTCACCCACTACCCCAATCTGTTCTCTCTCTCACTCTCTCTCTCTCTCTCTCTCAGTCGTACAGTAATGGCTGCCCACAGGGAACTGGACAACATTCGCCGTGGCAACAGAACCCCTAAGCCACCTCTGAGGCGTTCATACGGGTCCCGCCGCAGTGAGATGTAGGGACTCTGCCTGCAGGGCCAATGGGAGAAGCGCGCGCGCACACACACACACACACCCTGCAGGGACTCTCACACACACACACACACACACACACACACTCACACTCACACTCACACTCACACTCACACACACACACACACACACACACACACTCACACACTCGCCCTGTGGGCACTCATACAATAAGCACTGCACTAATATAAAAGCTGTGTTTCCCCGGCACTGACAGACAGTAGGAAACACTCCACTGATTGGCCCATAGCCTCTCTCATGTGGATGGGGAGGCTGGAGGGTAACTGGCGCAGATGGATCAGGTACACTGATGGTAGTTGTGGTGCATGACATACCTCACCTTTTAGCAACACCACTCAGATGTCATCTAACCTGAGAAATGTGGCACACATGAAACGCACCCCCTTCCACGTACGCGCACACACGCACACACACACGCTGAAGGTAAGCACACTCCCCTGTGCACACACACATGTACTGATGGATAGCATGTACACATGTACGTGTACACACACTCAGTCTTCCACTCCTGTTCCTGTTAAATGTTCTAATAGTTGACTTGATTTGTTCAGTCAGTAGCTGTACACTGAGTGTGTATAGCTACAATAAAGCAAGGAAGATGTGCTTACCATGCTGTACTGTGTGTTACTTTGTGTGAAAATGGGACATGTGGGGCAGAGGGCTGAGACAGGAGGAAAACACTCAACACATGAGAAAGTAATATTCAAGTCTTATTAATATACCATGCAAACTCAAACGCAAAAGTTCTAGTCTATAACACACTCCAGAATAGCCACACATAAATACACACAAAAGGTCAAACATCACATGCAAAAAAAATCTAATCTAACAATTTTGGTCAAAGGCAAAGTGCTCACAAATTGCGAAACACGCAAAATGAGTATACCTATACAATATTCATACGATTTCTTTTGTTTGTTTGTTTTTTTTTAGATTGAGGCAGTTTTCCACAAATGTGAACTTTGGACAGCGGTAGACCAGTTCACATTCGGTTTGCGTCGTTTTATTGTTGTAGCCTTATTGCCCGCCCTCAAGACTATTGACTACTGAATCTCAGTTACTTACAAAATGCAAGTAATCTGATCGTCATTAAAAAAGTGTTACGTTTAAAAGCACTTCTAATACTAATGTAGCAGTGTATTCGCGTAAGGCTGTTGCTGTGGCACAACACAGAGATGGCAAGATAGTCACATTGGTTAGGACTGCCTAGTAAAAATGTATCAGATCTTTTGCTTTGATCTGAGGACATGCCACAAATGTGGAATGTTAGTAATGCATACCAGAGAGAAAAATGGTGTCGCCATAATAGGCTAATCGAAAACCTGAAGCCATGCGAGCGAATGATTCAAGCTTTAGTTTTAATTAAACTAAATTTGTTAACAAATCTCAACAATCATATTAGGCCTATTCTCAAAACATTCACAACATCCTAAAAGTAGCCATCAAAAAACCCAGTGTGAAAATGGTAACGATTAAATCATGTCCACTCGGTGCTAAAGCATGCAAAATAACCGAACAACAATAAAATAACATTCTGACTACCAAAGGAGCGACATCACAGGCAACAGGTAGGCTATTACCTTGGTCTGTGAGAAGGCCACGTTCAAACACTACCTCGCGATCACCAACTGCTTTAAAAAGACCTTCATAATTAAAAGAATAAAAGGCAAATGCAAACTGAGAGCAACATTAAAAACAACTTTTAAAAGTGACATAATTGGGTATATGCGTATCTCCCATTAGGGCTTTGTGGCTTCAAAAGACGGCCAGAAGAGCAAGATGTGTTTGATTTGTTGTTCAATGCTTGGTCTTGGCGTACACCGAGCTGTAAGCACTGTCCACTTGAGGGCAAAATCTCTTGGTGTGGGCGCGAGATCCGGTCGCTCCGCACAGTGGGCACACATACTGCCGCAAATACGGACACACAACATCGCCCTTATGGTCCCGTAACCTGTGGGAGTTGAACACTGTCTCTGACTCTCCGTTATGTTTACAAAAACTGCAGAACGGCCGCTGTGAGGACTCCGTTTTCTTTCGCACCCGATAGCCATCTGCTCCCGCTGCTGCTCCGGGCCTGGATGACGGTTCCAAATTGGGATGGACCAAGTCTTTCCTGGCGGTTTTCCTGTCATTCCCCTCTTTGATATTATGCCGCCCGCAATCTGCTGAGACATACACCTGTTCATCATATCCAGCAGGTTCCGGTCCCTTTTGGTCGGCTTCAGCGCCAAACTCGACAGGGGTCTTTTCGACCCGTAATTCCTGTACCGTATCCGCCAGACCCATGTAGTCTCGCCACGGCTGGAATTGGTTTTTGCCTGCAGGCTCCATCAGTCCACGAAACAATGAGGTGCTCAGTGAGGTGTTGTGCGAGGAAAAACGGACCATATCTCACTGTAAGCGATCACAAACACGCACGTCGCGCGTGCAACTCCACTCTTTGGGACCAGGCGCTACCAACACCAAGTGTGGTTCGGGGTATGGCTGACGTCGATTGTTTTTGTGTGGTCTTTAAACTCTTTAAACTTTCTTTTAAATCCGAAAATGTAACGGGCGTTGATGCGATTTGGAGCTTCGGTGGCCCGTTAAGACTTGTAGGGTTTTTGATAAACACAACAGCTCTCTTACCTAACTAGCAGTCACAAAAACGATTTTGTTAAAATGTATCTCTTCTTTGTACCCCCCCCCCCCCAACCTCAATTAGTGACATCAGCGGGGAGTAACCTACCTCTTGTGACAACAGAGGGAGAAAAGTTTTATTTTGGGGATTGAAGACATTCTCTTTGAGCCTACCAGCTGGACATTGTTTTGTTTCATGTTTGGACAAACACAGCCTAAGTAGGCTATTTAGTTAAAATGCTACATGTGAATCCTACTTGTTTATCATCAGCTAAGAAAATGGGAAACACCATTGAACAAGTGGGATTATTTTTCAGATGTTTGTCGTTATTTGTAGGCCTATAGGTTTTTAAGTAAAACACAAAACAGATAACGGGTTTTAACAAGAAATTTATTTAAATCAAATAATATTTAAACTTGACAAACAACTGGCATTGTTAAAAAACTAAGATACATTTGTTTGATTAGGTAGACCAGAAAAATAAACATGCAATCACAACCAATGCTGTTGTGAATAGGGCCAAAGATGGAAAGTCCTGTCATAATATTTTATGTAGTCACAGTTTTCATTCGTTGTTGGGCGAGTCAAAAATTCAAAACCCACCGACAGCAATGAATGTCAATCGGGACCCTTTAATATGCTCCATTTGGCCACTGGAGGGCGCAGCATCGCAAAAGTGTGTCCTATTGAGGACGGAGACAGTACAAACATCAGAACATGTGAAATCATCTTTGTTCTGTTTTTTTGTTTGAGTATGAATCGTATATGTGACGGTACCAGTCAGATCATGCGGGAAAACCTTAGCATTTTACTTTTAGCATGTGTGGCAATGTGCCAATGCATCAGGTAGTGTATGCTAGTGTCGGGACCTACATATTTAGATGACTGAATGCAGGCCCCTGTATGCTAACAGAATAACTATCCTTGTTGATGGCCTGTATTTTAAGTACTCCCATCAACACTGAATTTTATTTACTTTGTATATTCCCATGTGCAGCATCAGTACATCATCATTCCCTCCCACAGTATCAGTAGAGCAGTGTGTTGGAGTGGTTCTGTGAATGGTGCACGGTCGAGAGGCAGGGTACACTCAACGCTCGATGGTTTTTTTTTTGTGTCATAAACTCACCGACAGCGTTGAATGTTCACCGATACTCGATGTGGAGGCTAACATTTGCAAAGGATCACCAACTACATCTCTCTCTTTCTCTCATCACTAACTGAAACGGATATGAGAGTATACATTGATACAAGATCTTTCCAATTGATTGCACGCTGACAAATG
>CM056379.1:10661109-10910761 GCA_029718625.1 Synaphobranchus kaupii
TTTTGACACTTTTTTTTATCATTGAGAATTCTGTTTCATGAAATCCAGAGGAGAATTAGCAGATCTACACATAAACGGAACAATGTGACACTTTGTGTGCAGTATGATAAGCATTTAAATGTAAAGGATACATTTGATGCAGTTTATGTTCTTAATATCTGTACGTAAGGTATTTTGGAAGTGGAAGTATAAATATAGGAAGCAAACATGCATGCGAATGTGCCACACGCAACTGTCCAGCAGTCACGTGACCCCAGAACACCCCACACCTGCTATCTATATCAAATTATTCCTTCATAGAATAGGACAGCATAGCACCAATATAGAACAGAATTGGCAAGGTAGCAGAAATCCTGTTCCTTGAAGCTGTGGTTAATATATTGTATTATTGGAACATGCCATGTGAGAAGTATAGGTCCTAATGTGTTGTCCTTGTGTCTTTATTCAGTACAATGTGATGATTGACATTCCAAGCATGAAAAAGCAGCTGTTGACATTTTGGATTGGGGTACTCTGGGTTTTGTTGCTAAAACTGCTTCTTTACACTTATCTCTCGTCTCTCCCTCCCTCCCCCAATCCTTCTATTCAGTCTGTTATTGATCAGTCTGTGATTCTGTGTCAGAGGTCAACGGTCAGACTATGCAGTCACATGCAAGGGGTGACCAACATAAGGACTGTTCCAACTGCCACCACTGGTTCTGCAGTCTCACATCGACCACACTGGTCAAACTGACTGATTGAGGAGCCGAGAGGCAGCAAGGCGGGGAGGGGGAGAGAACTGTTTCATTGGGGATATGAAAGTACCCTTTACCGTTCACAAAAATTAAGTTAAAGGCTATTTATATGTATACACCATGCATGAATATGTACATTGTATAAATTAGCATTTTGCACCTTTATCACTTATCATTTAAGCCCTTATCATATAGAAGTGACTTACAGGTCATTGCATGATATTACTGTACATATTACATTTGTACAAATGTACAATATTTATGAATCACGTGAATATGCGTGAATTTCATTGCCAGGAATTAGAACCTACAATTATTTTAACTAATGAATGATGCTACAACATATTGTATTAAATATAACACGAATTGCATAAACACTACTGAGAATAATTGTGAAGTGAAACCGCATTGTCATTTCTAACATGTACTTTGAGCCCAATAATAGATGAGGCCTATGCTATCGTGTCATTGTATTTGCAAAAAATTAAGACCGATTCCGTTTTTTTTCAAGACTATTTTTTCCATTCATAAAAATAGAAAGATGCTTTACAGAAACAGGAAAAGATCAATATACTTGTTCTATATTGACTTAACAGCTTAACAATGATAGGCAAGTCCCAATATGACACTGATGTATATCAAAATTCACTGAGGGTTGGGTGGGATCAGGTTCACCTGGTTGCTAAGCGTCAAATATTCCCCGGTTCCAGGAAGTAGGTGTGTGTTCAGTGGCAGGTGATGCTGTGGAGTTGAAAGCCTCCGGTGTAGAGGTATCCTCTAATCTGTTTCAGGATTTTGTGCCAACTTCTGTTCTTAATAATTTAATTCCAGGTAAAACAAATCATATCTTCATCTGACATTTGTATAAGCTCCAGCTACAGCCGCAGACTGCAAGTGTATCCTAAATATTTTACTGTGCTCAAGTACAGGAGTGAACCAGCGTAGTTTATGGAGCTATCAGACAACTAATACTTGTTGTGCACCCGTGATGTAGAGCCAGTCTACCTGCAAGAGGCCCAGTTCCAGATCATTCCATATATTTTGTTAGCAGACACCCTCATCAAATGGGAGTTACGCAGCATGCATGCCAACTATTTATCCAGTACATATTGTTGGATATTTTACTGAGGCAATTCAGGTTGCTCGCACACGGATACAATGGCAGTGCCCCACCTAGGATTTGAACCTGCAAAATTTGTGTTACAAGAGCAGGGCCCTTTTTCTCATAACTGGCTAATTGTGTTAAATAAAACCCGGAAAGGTGTTTTTGCTAGTTCATATGCTCCATATTCAGAGGGTTTCAGGGTTATACTCAGCACAGTTAGCCAGCTAAGTCAGTTAGCCAGCTACGAAGAACAGGGCTCAGGGTTCTATCATAAAGCGGGATTAAAGTTAGCTGGATAACTGCACCGAGTAAATCCTGGAACAGCTCTTCACATCCATCCTTGTTCCAGATTTGGGAGGGTTCCAGGTTTTACTCGATGCAGTTATCCAGCCAACTCAGTAATCCTGCTTCATAATACAGGCTCCAGGTCCCTCATCATTATTCCACACCTGATTTTTTTTTGAGGATTTTATTTCAACTTAACTACCATTTGGTCTGACATTTTAATTTGATAAAGTCACAAGGTACAACTGCAGACTGTAAATATGCATTTATGCTTGTGGAAAATGGTTATTTTCCCCCCCTATTGTCATGATACAGAAGTCCTCCGGCACCGGATGTACACAGCCCTTTAGAAAATGAAACCTGAATAATTAGTTGGCGCAAAACCCAGCCCTCCTGGAACGGAGGCGCACGCCCCTGATTTGGAGCATTCCGGTGTGGGTAGTGTCCCCTTTTGTAAAAGCACTAAAATACAAGAACAGCAGGCCTCAGAGGTGACTGGCAGATAAATGTTGATGTTTCTCATTGTCAACAGCGCAAGTACGGGGGGGGGCTTGGGGGTGGGTGTATAGGAAGGAAGGGAGTGAATGAGCAACAGAGCGAGAGTTGGAAAAATGTCGTTGGTGCGTCTACCGCACTCCCCCCCCCCCCCCCACCCCCCCTGCAGCGCATAGCCTCTGGGTTTCGGGGGGGGGGGGCACATAAATAGATAGAACTAGCAAAGCAGAACCTGTCACTAACCACAGACACACCCGATCCAGTGGGTGGAAGCCTTATCAGAGACAATGACAACCACACGCGTCTAACTCAGGATGAACTCTCGCCTCAGGAAAGGAAAAAAAAAAAAAGATGAAAAAAGGAACGTTTAACAGCTGTCAAGTGCATTTGCCGATAACGGTTTACCTATATGCTGCACGCTGCTCTGTAACCTCCATTCCCTTCGCAGATGAACAGCAAAGATGACAATCGTCCGCTGTGCCACATACGTTTCTTAAAAAAGAAATGGACCTACACAGCACAGGTCACAAATGTGCCACACAAACTGCATCAGAGCCCACAGTAATGCACTTTAAGCATCTGAATTACCATGCTGAAAAGAAATAAGGACATACGTTTGATTGAAAACAATGTCCCCCACCCCCTCGTACCAAATTCACATTCAATCTCAAATAGTGCCATTTTAAATTAATTTCAGCAGTTTGAAGCCATTTAATCCTTTAAGACTTGTGTAGCGTCAAAGAACCGAAGACGTAAAGTCTGACAGACGCTGTGATGATTGGTTAGTTCAAAGGGACACTGCCCACAGAAATCTAGTAGTTAAGTAGCGTGATAATGTCGTTGCCATGGAAAGTAAGACAAATTGTGTCTGGGTTTGAGGGGGTTTACTTTTTATTTATTTATTACCAAAAAAATATACATGTACAGTCTTTAAAATATAGCTCTCTTTAAAAAAAATATAGCAGGTACAAGGTGAATGAGCTAAAATGACCAATCCAAGACCGAGGTGGAGTTTGGGCCTCGATCAGGCCGGCCCTCCCAACCGTCCACCTGAGAAGGGCTTTCCATCGAACTCCTGAGAGAGGGAAGAGAGGGAGGGAGGGAGAGAGGGAGAGAGGGCAGAGAGGGAGAGAGGACAGAGAGAGGGATAAAGTGGAGAAGAAAATGGCATCTGGTGCATTTACCAGCCTCAAGCAACAGTGACTCATCACACTGCTGCGTTTGATACGGCCAGTGAACAGCACTTTGGCATTCCACAGGGGCGGCACATCTTTAGCTTTGTGAATTCTGTTACTTTCCTGAACCAAATCTTTATTTTGCAAGTGCATAAATGGAATCCTGGTAAGCCTCCAGCCGGTACATTTTTTGCCATTTGACCACACAGATGGAGAGGGGAGACCAATGGGACAGACCTACGGTAAAAGGGAATCCTCAGTGCGGAGTACAGCTCGGGGGTGCTGGGGGTCTGAACCCCACTTTGTCCAGCCCAAGGCATGATGCCCGACTCCAGGGACGAGGGCGTCTCCGGCCGACAGCTGGAATAGGTCATGTGATCTGAACCCGAAATACCTGAGAGAAAGATGCGTACATGCACACAGCTTTGCTCAGAAAAAGAAACATTGCTACTTTGTTCACATGAAGACAACCGATTTGATGACAGGATCAGAGCAAATATTCAATACACTGTCCTCAATCTTATCCATATAAGGCCGGTGTGGGTGCGGGCTTTTGTTCCAACCAAGCAGTTACACACCTGATTCTACCAATCAACCACTAGAGTCTTTGCTAAGTCAAGTCAAGTTTATTTGTATAGCACATAAATTGCTAAGGACCTTGATTAGTAGAATCAGGTGTGTTACCGCTTGGTTGGAACAAAAGCCTGCAACCACACCGGCCCTTACCGGATAAGATTGAGGACCCCTGATCTAAAGAACAGGTGTCAAATTCCAGTCCCGGAGGGCCGCTGTGTCTGATGATTTTCCACACACCCTGTTCAAGTCCTTAATTGGCAGCTGGTTGAAAGGAAACCACAAAAACCAGCAGACACTGTGGCCCCCTGGGAATTCAGTTTGACACCCCTGATCTAAAGTAAGCTACAGTGAGTTTAATACATTTGGTGAGCTTGGGGTTCAACACAATGGCCCCTGACAAGCTGTACTACCAAATCTTTTTCATCAAGTGTGTGTTGGCTGACCCAAGACAAGGCTGAGCTTTAAGCTAATGGCAGCCCCAGAGACATGGTTTCTCTTTTTAAGGCTACAACAGTGCTTCTAAAGCAAAATTAAAAGGGAGAAGTGACCTTATTTGGGAATGGTCTTAAAAAGAGATCATTGGAGAAAGTTTCAAGACAGTGAATAAGGAGCCTGTTCTCTCTCAAACTCGTTTGAGTGGAGAGGCTTTCAAACTGTGGGAAAAATAAAAAAAATAAATAAAACTGAACTCGACATTTTGGATTTGTCATAAGGGAATGTTCCACTAACAAAAATCAAGATCCGAGCAATACGCTCAAAAAAAATAAAAAGCAATCAAAGCATTTTCACAACCTTGAATTTTGGAATCAAAACCTTGATCTTCAAAGACCTCAGTCTCCAAAGCAATAGTTTTTTTTACATTTTTTTATTGGATGTGCTTTAACGTGCTTTTTCCTCCTCGGGGAAATCCATAAATATGATGCACAGCAGTTATGAGTGCACTGCCGTTGGAACTGACAAAAGCAGTGTCTGAAGAGGAAGGCTTACTTCATAAGCATTTGGGCTGTTTGGATACTTTAAAAATGTTTTCTTCCTTCCTTGTCCCTTTCTTTGTGACTGACAAGGGGCCAACTGGCTGCCGTGACACACAAATAGTTCAATAAACAAAGGAAACAAACACTGTCTATCCTACTTCAGTGAAGGACAATGATCTGAGCTACCCATGACTACAAGTCCCACAATACTCACTGTTCACAAATAACTCAATGGGTGACAAGAGCAACAGTTAATGCCTTACAGGACCAATAACGCATCACAAATAAGACACTGGGGCTGATATTCATTCAAAATCTACATTAAGCAGAACAATAACATGAGGACAATCAAAGGCAATGCAATTAAGAAAAGTTTAACAATTAGAGTTTAGGACAACACCCATTACCTTAATGTACATTATCCTCTGATGAAAAATTCTCTGAAATGCATCAGCTTCGGTTCAATAAATTTGGTAAAGGGAGTTTCTGTCCCTGACCCCGTTTCACTTAACAGTGTTGTACTTGTGTATGCACCCTTTATTGCAAGATTCGAGGTGTTGTTCCTGTGAAAAGCTATAAATATTACGGCTTCAAAGCGCCAACTTGTTGAAGCTGCAGTTTATTTTTTTAATATATATATATAAATATAAATACACACACACACACACACACACACACACACACACACACACACACACACACACACACACACACACACACACACACACACACACACACACACACACACACACACACACACACACACACACACACACACACACACACACACCCAGTACATCCCACACACACATTGAAGCTGTAGTTTCTTATTTATATACACACACACACACACACACACACACACACACACACACACACACACACACACACACACACACACACACACACACACACACACACACACACACACACACACACACACGTGGGATTTCCTGGCAGTAGTGACCCAGTGTGTGTGTGTGTGTGCGTGCGCGAGCGACTCACTCAGAGAGCTGCTGTCTCTCCTGCTGTGTGATGTTGGTAAAAAAGGGGAGTGGCACAGGAACTGCTGCCTCAGGAGCGTGGCCTTCTGCTGCTCAAACTGACGCCGCTGCAGACACAGACACAGACACGGGTTTCACGTATAGAACGGGATCCTTTCAATCAGATACAAACACCTGTTGCATAAATGCAGAAGGTGAGATTTGACAAGGGAAAATGCACCTAGGTAGCTGTGCACACGCGCACACGCACAAACACACACACACGACAAAGCAGCGCCCTGATGTCACAGAACAGACCCAATCCTCCCCTCACCTCGTGGCCCAGTCTGATAGCAGCATCGGTGAAAGCCTGCCTCTCTCTCTGGAAGCTCCGCCTTTGGCTCTCAAACTCCACCCACTTGGCCTGAAGCCTCTCCCACTCTTCCAAATAGTAGGAATCGGCGAGGGAAGGCGGAAGAGCGGTACCAATGTTGTCCTAGGAACGAAAGCAGAGAGAGACAGCTGGTGACACCCCCCTAGGCCTAGGTAATATGCTCAGGTGTGACCGACCGCTCAATGGGACAATGATACGGTATCACTGTCACGGTGACAGGTGTGGACTGTAAGATGCAGTGGAGCTGCGCTAAGGGCGGGGGGAGGGGTTATAATGAGCACTGCTGCAGACTGCAACACCACCTGCAGGAGCTGCTGCTGCAGCCTGACCAGCTGCTTGCTTTGTTCCAGGTCCGTCTCTAGCTGAGCCAGCAGCTTCTCTTGGTCCGTTCCCACGGCGACAGAGGAAAAGCCTTCAGACACAGAAGACAGCGAGGTATAGGCCTTAGCGTGTCCTATAGCCATAGGTTCTCTTGGAGATGTCCAGCGTTGGCTGCGCTCATTTACCCTCATTGATGAACTCCTCAAGCCTCTTCTGCACCTTGTTCCACCCTTGCACGACGCCCCCGGTCACGTGCTCACCCAGCGCTGCCTCTGATTGGATGAGCCTTTTGCAGTCAGGCCCTTGGCTCCCACCAACCATGCAGTCTTGTAGAGTCTGAAACAAATATCAGTGGATCACAGCAGTATATAGTACTTATGTCTATGCAATACTGATTATACGATCAGTGACAAACTGGACTTGTGGGTTGTCAGACTCCTTTAAAGCAGGGGTCCTCAATCTTATCCAGAAAGGGCCGGTGTGGGTGCAGGCTTTTGTTCCAACCAAGCACTTACACACCTGATTGTACTAATCAAGGCCCTTAGCAAACTCATGGTTGATTAGTAGAATCAGGTGTGTAACTGCTTGGTGGAACAAAAGCCTACACCCACACCGGCCCTTACTGGATAAGATTGAGGACCCCTGCTTTAAAGCTATAACACCCACCATTTTGTTCAAATTTAGCCTCAGGTGGCTGGCTGGGCATAATGACTAGGTACACTGTAGGTACGCGGACGTATGAACAGCCCTGGAGGAGCAGCTGCTGTTCTGATGCGCGTGCGGTCGTGTGACCTCACCCGCTCCATGTCCGCCCTCAGTGAGCAGAGCAGAGCGGTGAGGCACTGCTTCAACTGCACGGCCTCCCGCAGCTCCGCCTCCCGCCTCTCCAACATCACCGTCAGCACGTCCTCCTCCCTCCTGTAGGGGGAGACAGAGAGCGCGCTGCTGCTGTTCATGTGCTGGAGGAAGTCTGCCCGAGGGTGGTTCCAGAGTGTTTAAAACAGGGAGCAGACACGTGTGCGGACTTTTTGTCTTGTACCAACCCCCCTTTGGAGACTACATTTCCCATCATTTTTGCGTGCAAATTGCAAACCACCATGACGTCCTTCATGCAAGAGGATTACAGTACGCAGAAGGTACGCGTGTAGGTGAAATGACAGGTTCGTGCACAGATCTGCGCAAAATAATTTAAAAAAAGCTGCACGGACTGCCTCGGCGGACATGTTTTCGGTCTGCCATTACGTCATTTTGGTCCGTGCAGACCCTGTGGATGTCCGTACAGACCCTGTGGATGTCCGTACAGACCCTGTGGATGTCCATACGCACACTTTTTTTGGCGACTATGAATTGGCCTCGACTTAGGGCATCAGTTAAAACCCAGGTGCCAAACAGAGCCACCGATCTTTAGTTCATCTGTACGGGCTGACAGTGGAGATGGAAAGGCCAAAACATCCACATGGAGATAAATGGATTTGCAGTTTCGGCAGAAAACAAATACCCACAAACAGTTTGAAGGCACACACACACACTTTCAGATAAAGAAACATCGGACCTGACACGACTCATTTATCCTCAACTCCAATTACAAACTATACCAATTCAATAGTCCATACTGCTGCGAGTATAAAACCACATCTGTTTAAAGTGTGTTCCAAGGGCTAAATCTCCACAGGCCTGAATGCCCCGCCCACCCCCAGTGATGTCATACCTTCCCTGCGTTCTTACTCTGGAGGTTGTTCCCTTCCCAGGCACTCTTGGCAGGGTGTTTAAAACTTCAATCGCTGCAGATGACAGAGGGCTGGTCAGTGACTAAAATACCTTTTCTTTTAGCATTAGACCATGGATATTCAAATCTGGCCCTCAAATCCAAATAGAGCCCTGGTTTTCTTTCTCCCAGGTAATTAACTGAACAATTAGTGCTACTGACTGGCCAGACTGTCTTCACACCTGACTCCCAGGTAAAAGGAGGGTGGAAAACCAGCAGTTCTTGGACCTCGAGGACCCTGATTTGAATAACAGGGCATTAGACTTTACTCAGGTAAGACATGCTGTGGGAGAACCAGGCTGTAAATTTGTGTCAGTGAAACTTTACACAATGCAATGAAAGTTCCAGAACAAGGGTCTCAAATCTCTGGCAGGCTGCAGTGTCTCCAGCGTTTTTTTTTTTTTGCGTGGTTTCATTCTGATTAGCAGCCAAGTTAGGCCTTGGAAATAAGGACACTAGCTAACCAATGGCATACATTAAGCAAGTGCTAAAACACACCCAAAACCAGCAGACACTGCAGCCCTCCAGGATTTGAGTTTGAGATATATATATAACGTATTCACCCCCGGTTCATAGGTCAGCGCCCTGTCTGTTCCTTTGTAGAGCGGGTCTCTCCTGCCCCAGTCTCTAAGACACAGGGCTCTGCTGCCGCTGCTTATTGCTGCTCAGAACTCAATCGCTCAAGTAAAACAATCGATTACAGTCGACTCACCTCCCCTGGTTTCTTGGGTCTGCATTGATTGCTGATTTTAAAAGTTAAAGCAAGAAACCTGCAGACAAGACCTTCTGCTATAAAGCACCGTCAGCGGTTAATAGGGACGAGTATTTAATTGAATTTAGGGCCCCCTGTGTGTACACAGTGCTGCTGTCTGCCAGAATCAAATAGATACTGACAGACACCAGTATTTAAAAAGGCAAGAAATTGTCTGGGTTATATATATACTGAATGGCCGGCACCCTGCCAGCATGCATTACACTGCAACCTCTTGGCCAGGGCTGCCTTGAAAATTAGATTTATCTCAGACTGACCTGGACAAATAAAATAATTTTTAAAAAAAAGGAAATGACCATGGCCCTCTTCCCTCCAAAATATCTACGCTTGTTCTATTCCCCCCTTTCCTTTGATTGAATCAGTGACTTTGGCACATTGTCGCCCCCTGCTGGTTAGTGGTGTCTCACAGGGTCTCCTGCCCCTGTTTCCGTCCGCCAGCTGTCCGAGCCTCTCCTTCAGCCGCCCGCTGTGTTGCTCCCTACGCCGCAGGTCCACGGCCTGCTGTGTGCAGCGAGACTGCAGCCGTGCGCACTGGAGGGGGTGGGGGAAATGGTGTTTATTCATCTCCCCTCCTCCTCTAACCCCAGAACTGCCGTCATTAACGTATATCCATCTGAATTCCCACCCACCCCAAAATATCTCACTCACACTCACCTTCTCTCGCTCGTGTCTCAGGGTGTCCTGTAGTCTGGCAATGTGTTGCTCGCTCTCAGTCAGCTGGTCCTGAGAGAGAGAGAGACACACAGTTAAATAATGTACAGGTACATTACACTGAATTTAGACTTAAATCCAGCTTCAGAAAGTAAAAGGCATCCCCCAGGAAAATCCTGACAAGCACCAAGCACTAAAAACTTTATGGTTCATTCAGCATACAGTACCCTCAGCGAGGCGCTCATTCAGCATACAGTACCCTCAGCGAGGCGCTCATTCAGCATACAGTACCCTCAGCGAGGCGCTCATTCAGCATACAGTACCCTCAGCGAGGCGCTCATTCAGCATGCAGTACCCTCAGCGAGGCGCTCATTCAGCATACAGTACCCTCAGCGAGGTGCTCATTCAGTGTACAGTACCCTCAGTGAGGCGCTCATTCAGCATACAGTACCCTCAGCGAGGCTCTCATTCAGCATACAGTGCCCTCAGCGAGGTGCTCATTCAGCGTACAGTACCCTCAGCGAGGCGCTCATTCAGCATGCAGTACCCTCAGCGAGGTGCTCATTCAGCATACAGTACCCTCAGCGAGGTGCTCATTCAGCATACAGTACCCTCAGCGAGGTGCTCATTCAGCATACAGTACCCTCAGCGAGGTGCTCATTCAGCATACAGTACCCTCAGCGAGGTGCTCATTCAGCATACAGTACCCTCAGCGAGGTGCTCATTCAGCATACAGTACCCTCAGCGAGGTGCTCATTCAGCATACAGTACCCTTAGCGAGGCGCTCATTCTGCATACAGTACCCTCAGCGAGGCGCTCATTCAGCATGCAGTACCCTCAGCGAGGCTCTCATTCAGCATGCAGTACCCTCAGCGAGGCGCTCATTCAGCATACAGTACCCTCAGCGAGGCGCTCATTCAGCATGCAGTACCCTCAGCGAGGCGCCTCTCCCCCGCTCCCTCGCTCTGGACTCCTTTCTGCTCGCCCAGCTGGTGGCGCTGCAGGAGACGTCGCTGGGGGTGGGGCTGGGCTGTGGGGACAGTGTGAAGGTGCGCTGGGCATCTGTGTAGAGAGTGTGGGAGAGGGGCCCGCAGGTCTGAATCAGAGCCCCATCTACTCTGTACTGGCATACTGTGTACTGCTTACTGCATACCATTTAGTGACATGCAATATTTAAAAAAATATATCCTCCATATTGTCATCAGTGAAAAATCCAGAAATGAGTATGTCATCCGGGGATTTTAAGTACACTACATTTACAGAATATTTCACCTACTTAACTTTCTCATCCAGTGTACTCAACTAGCATACTCAATAGTATGAAAGGGCGTTGATTCGGACACAGCCCAGGGTTACTGTGGGAATGGGAAATGTGTCACTGTGCTGAGTTTCCTTAAGTTCCCCCCTGGGAAAAATAGAGTTGTTCTATTCATCACATTTCCTCAAGGAGAGTGGCTGAAGGGTCTCTCACACAGTGGAAGAACAGAAAAAAAGAAAAGACATTAAAAATTTTAATTCAGTGTTTTGGTCACTTATATTATCGCGAACAGTGATCTGTGACTGAAATGTTGCACTTAAGTTTTTTTTTGTTTTTTGCAAGGATTATACTTATTTTAGTACTTTATTATAATTGTAGGAGTCCCTTCAACTTTTCAATTTGTTATCGTTTCTCCTCTGCACATCTGACAGAGATGTTATTTCAAGTCTGCATGCGTTTTTTTTCTATACACCAAGACAAGAGTTACCAGGACACAATTCTGGTCCTTGACGGATCATTGACCAGCATGTTTCACAGGCCTCTAAAGATAAAAATGACACACATACACATACTTTGACAAGTGAAATTATCTTACCCCATTGTCAAATCTTGAAATTAATAAAACTCACCCCATTGGCAATATTTTTGTCTTATTTAGCAAAAAAAAGTAATAGAAATAAAAATTTAAGTCTAAATATAAGACTAAAATGCTCGTTAAGGACGGACTTATTTATTGGTTTTTGCAGTGTGCTTTCGTAGCCCCAGCTTACCAGGACACACTTGAAACATCCCCCTGGCCAGAGGCTGCCTCTGTCGGGTTCTGGGCCTCTGCAGGTGGGTCATCGGTGTTCAGACTGGAAGACAATCGTGATATTTGTACAGCTTCTTACTTACCTGGGACCTGTATCACAAAGGAGGCTATGTGGGTTACCTGGATAACTGTGCTGCGTAAAATCCGGAACAGTGTTTTTGCTTCATAATATGTTTCCATATGGGGGGGGGGTTTACTCAGCAGTTATCCAGCTAACCCACTTAGCCTGCTTCATGATACAGGCCACAGGCCCCATGGGTGTCCAAACTTATCCGGAAAGGGCCGGTGTGGCTGCAGATTAATTTTTTTTTGTTCTAGCCCATCACTGAGACAAATGATTCTACTTAAAATGTCTTGATTGAAGATGATTAATTTATTCAACTAATTAACATGATTTAGTTAATTAGTTGAATCATGTGTCATACTGCTGTGCTAAAACAAAAACATGCACCCACACCGGCCCTTTTCGGATAAGATTGGCCACCCCTTTTATGCCAGCTTGCATTCCTAATTATTTCATTATGTCAGTCATATCTTAAGATTTTAAAGCATCCTGTACAGCCTGCACATGAAATCAGAAACATTTTTACTGTGGTTAGATATAGGGAGTGAACAGGGACGGCTATATAAAGCTAGTTATAAAAACTAAGCCAGGGTCATTGATTGGAAAAAGAATCAGCACAAATTGTACCTCCAGGGCCAGAGGTGCACACCCCTATTAAAGACCGTTTACATCAGAGGTGCACAACTCCGGTCCCAGATGCAGATTTTTTGTTCCAACCAATTAGCTTAGTTTTAGTTTTCTGGCAGCTTTATACTGCGACGCTTCTCTCGTGTATTTGAGAAAAAATGTTTAAGGTCAAATCTTTAGGACACACGCAGTCAAATCCAGAGTATTAAAATGCATTTCGATAAATTATTTTGAAGCTTACGTGCTTTCAACAGCCTTAAATTGGAGAGACTGTTTGGAACTGAAACAAACACATGGAAACAGACGAGGATCAGGACTGAAAAACACTGGTCTGCAGCAGAGAGTTGAACATCAGATTTAATCCTTAATGAGAGAATGCACAAGGCTCTCTTAACACAGGCAGTTTGAAGTGACTCAAATCTGACCCCCCCGCCCCGCCTCAGATTTGGATACCTAACCAGAGGGGTATTCCGCAAAGCAGGGTTACAGAGTTAGCTGGATAACTGCACCGAGTAAAATCCGGAACAGCTCTGTCAATCCATGTTCCAGATTTTGGAGTGTTCCGGGTTTTACTCAGTGCAGTTATCCTGCTTTGTGGAATCCCAGGTGACAGATCAAATCACATCCCCCCCCCCCTCCTCGTGTCTCCCCCCACCACCACATAATTTCACATTCATATTTCTACTCAGAGAAACTGCATATTGATTTTATCTCGGCACAAAATCCATGCAGTGACCAATCTGCAATAAATGGTAAAAAAAGACGACACTGGGCAGCAAGAGTGAACTAAAAAAGGGAAATATCCACCAGCAAAAACATAAAAATGCCAGCATTATAAGACGAAGCTGATTGACAAGAAAATTTACAAAGACCAAACTAAAGAAAGAAAAGACACCAGATATTACCTGAATATATATTGTGCGTGTTTTTGCAAGTAATGCCAACCACACACCTCACAAAGTGACAGAGGGCAGAAACTGATTAGAGCGCTCTTTCTGTGGATGGGTGAGTGGACACACAAAACCAAGGTGTAAACATTTCAGTTAATTGCTTCATTACCAACTGAGTGAATTCAACCAATTTTAGCATTTAGCATGAGGAGAGGAAATTTCTTAAACTGTTTCCCAGTCTAGGAAAAAAAATTAAGTAATTTTCTCAAATGGTTACATCTGGGGAAAACTTTCTTACCAGTAATGTCTACGGCCTGCCTTATGCCAACCTCACTGGTGAAATGGTGAGGTTAACTGAAATAAGCATGCTATGTGGGGAGGAACATTAGTGTAGATGAGGGGTGTCCAATCTTATCCGCAAAGGGCTGGTGTGGGTGCAGGTTTTTTTGTTTTAGCCTAGCGCTAAGACACCTGATTCTACTTATCAAGGTCTTGATTGATTATTAATTAGTTGAATCGGGTGTCATAGTGCTGGGTCGTAGCCTCACCAGGGGTGCGTCCCAATACCCGAAAAATGCACCCTCCTTTCCTCCACTCCCACCTCCTCTCCTCCGTGCCCCGGAAACGGATCTTTGTGTTTTCATCTAATGTTGCTGATTACATCTTAATTAAGTATTAATGGTTACATATTAATTAGCGCCTCGATGCAAACCACAATGTCAGGTAGGCTACATTGTATACTGTAGGCGACATGCAAATACTTGTACTCAAAACGTTCAGTCAGTTTTGCATACTTCCGGGTCGGAGAGGAGTGGTAGTGGGGGAGTGGAGGAAAGCAGGGGTGCGTCCCAATATTCTTCGCTCCCCACCTCCCTTCCTCCACTCCCCCACCACCACTCCTCTCCTACCCGGAAGTATGCAAAACTGCCTGAACTTTTCGAGTACAAGTATTTGCATGTACAGTATACAATGTACCTGACATTGCAGTTTGCATATAGACATTAATTAATATGTAAGCATTAATACGTAATTAAGATGTAATCAGCGACATTAGATTAAAACACAAAGATCCGTTTCCGGGGCACGGAGTAGAGGAGGTGGTAGTGGAGAAAGGGAGGGTGCATTTCTCGACTATTGGGAGGCACCCCAGGTGGGGAGTGAAGAATATTGGGACGCACCCCTGTCCTTGACGCACCCCTGGGGGGTGTACTACGAAGCAGGATTACTGCGTTAGTTGGATAACTGCACTGAGTAAAACCTGGAACCCTCCATAAAATGTGGAACATGGACTGAAGTAAAAAGATGTCTTCCGGGTTTTACTTTGTGCTGTTATCCAGCAAACTCAGTAATCCTGCCTCATAGTATACCCCCCAGGACTGGAGTTTGACACCTGTGCTATAGTCATTCCCCTGTGGGGCCAGCAGCCGCAGTCCGCATGATTATATTTTTGAAAGTGGGGTGCAGACAGAGGTGAAAAGTCCAGGGGTTGGAAAGTAAAAGTCCTGCCGTGTGTTTCTTCCACCCGTGAACTCCGCCAGCTGATTTCACTAATTAGTTCTACCTCCTGGCTGAACAATTGTGCTAATTAGCAAATCCAGGTGGTTGGAACAAAATACTGGGGTGGATTTTTGCTCTCTGAACCTGGATTTCCCACCTCCGGGTGCATCCATTCCACACACTGTGATCCAGTGCCTTTGTGGAATCCCAGCGAGCAAGCATCTGTCAGCCTGTCAAGAGTTTGCAAAATTGGCACCACTGTGGTCCACTTGTGGCAGGACCAGTCACCAACAATTAATGGCTATCTCAACCACAAAGACCTCATCCATCCACTAGCGGACTGCTGTTGTGTCAGTGTGAAAAATACTGGCGGGCCGACCACTGTGCTGATGGCGGGTAGCTAGCAGGCAGCTAGGGGGCGCTGTATACCTCCTGCCTGGGATGTGCCACCTGGCAGCTCCTTCATTTCTCTTTCCTCCAGCTGCCCTTACGTTCTCTCCTTTATTTCCTTCGCTCAACTTCCCACGACAATTCCTATCTCCTCTCTCCGCCCTCACAATCTCGCAAGTGTAGCTACACAGATACAGGTATAAGCAAATCTGACTGTGTGCCACTGGTGCCCTGGAGCTGCCTGCTGCCACCAGAGTTGGTGTCAATTTTCAAACTCCCAATCAAGAAATAAATTAAAATACACCACATAGAACATTATGTGCACTGTCCATAATGAACAGAGTTGTGCACCCCTGGTTTCTGATATTAATTTATTTTCAATGTCACCTCCGCTCTGCCCTTTACTCTTGTGTCTCTCTTCTGTAATTTTATACCTTAATGAAGACGGTCCAGCGTCACTTTTTTTTGTAACGCAATAGTTGTCACAACCTGGTCCAGGGCACAGAAAGGAAGGAGCAGTTTGCACATAGTCATGCAACCCAGCCAGGTTTTGCTCTTCCGCCCCGAGACGAGGCCAATTGGATTGGCTGTCTCCACTGGACAGGTCCTGAAGGAAATGTCAAAAATGTTGAACCATCTAGTATCTCTGGAGATATTATTTGGGTTTGTTTTGTGTTGCTTTATAAGGAGAAAAAAAGCTATATATATATATACAGTCAAGCCGGAAAGTCTGCACACCCCTTTCACCTTCTCCACGTTTTATTACGTTACAGACTTATACTACAATAGATTGAGTTCATTTTTTGCCTCAAACATCTACACACAATAGCCAATAATGACGAAGTGAAAACAGGATTTTAGAAAATATGCAATTTTATTTTACTGACAAAAATAGGTTATTTAGGGGTTACATATCTGTACACACCCTTAGCCTAATACTTGGTTGCCGCACCTTTGGCAGCAATTACAGCTTCAAGGCGTCTTGGGAAAGAAGCTACGAGCCTGGCACACTTGTTTCTGGACATTTTTGCCCATTCCTCTTGGCATATCCTTGCAAGCTCCATCAGGTTGGATGGGGAGCGTTGGTACACAGCCATTTTCAGCTCTTTCCACAGATGTTCAATTGGATTTAGATCTGGGCTCTGGCTGGGCCACTCAAGGACATGCACAGACTTTCTCTGAAGCCACTCCTTTGTTCTCTTGGCTGTGTGCTTCGGGTGGTTGTCATGTTGGAAGGTAAACCTTTGCCCCAGTCTGAGGTCCAGAGCGCTCTGCAGCAGGTTTTCTTCAAGGATCTAGGTGTACTTAGCTGCATTCATCTTTCCCTCTATCAGGACTAGTCGCCCCGTTCCCGCTGCTGAAAAACATCCCCACATCATGATGCTGCCACCGCCATGCTTCACTGTAGGGATGGTATTAGCCAGGTGATGAGCGGTGCCTGGTTTCCTCCAGACGTGACGCTTGGCATTCAGGCCAAAAAGTTCCATTTTGGTTTCATCAGACCAGAGAATCTTGATTCTCATGGTTTGAGAGTCCTCTAGGTGCCTTTTGGCAAACTCCAAGCGGGCTGTGATGTGCCTTTTACTAAGGAGGGGCTTCCGTCTGGCCTGATTGGTGGAGTGCTACCTGGATGGTTGATCTTCTGAAAGGTTCTCCCATCTCCACAAGGATACGCTGGAGCTCTGTCAGAGTGACCCTCGGGTTCCTGCTCACCTCCCTGGCCAAGGCCCGTCTTCCCCGATTGCTCAGTTTGGCCGGGCGACCAGGTCCAGGAAGATTCTTGGTGGTTCCAAACTTCTTCCATTTACGAATGATGGTGGCCACTGTGCTCTTTGGGACCTGTAAAGCTGCAGAGATTTTTCCGTACCCTTCTCCAGATCTATGCCTTGACACAATCCTGTTTCTGAGGTCTGCAGATAATTCCTTTGACCCCATGGCTTGGAGTTTGCTCTGACATGCACTGTCAACTGTGGGACCTTATATAGGCAGGTGTTGGCAATCCCCAATCATGTCCAATCAATTGAATTTATCACAGGTGGACTCCAATTAAGTTGTAGAAACATCTCAAGCAGTATCAGTGGAAACAAAATGCACCTCAGCTCACTTTTGGGTGTCATATCACACTTGTGTACATATATTTTACATTTTGATTTTTAATAAATTAGCACAAATGTCTAAAAACCTGTTTTCACTTTGTCATTATGGGCTATTTTGTGTAGAACTTTGAGACAAAAAATGAACTCAATCTATTGTAGAATATGTCTGTAACGTAATAAAACATGGAGAAGGTGACTTTCCGGCTTGACTGTATATATATATATATATATATATACACACACACAAAGAGGTTTCAGTTAGTTGAGAATGCTGTAAAAAATAAATAAATAAATGATATATATTTCACTAAAGCCATATAGGACGTTCCGTTCTCCCCAATTAGCCTCGTGATATAAAAATAAGCGCGTGTATTTCCTTAAAGGTGATACAGGTGAAGCGCGAATAACATGACAAAGCTGTTTAATTTACCAGTGTTCCTGGCAGGGCGTTAACAGTTGCAGATCCCGTTATTCGTGTCCGGGAATTTTGAATATTCCGTTTATTATAATTACCTTCGCACTGAAGGGAAACCTAGCAGACTAAGATGTGTTTGTACACCTGTCTCTTATTGTGAACAGAGGATCAGCCGCGCGTTCACAACTATTTACACGGGGTAAGATGAGACAAAAATGTTACCGCGTGAAAACGCAGCAGCAGGGTACAATGCGTCGATGCGTTTCCCTTAAACCGTCGTGCAAAAATGTTTTCTGAAACATAAAGCTTTTGTAGGTAGGTCTACTACGAACATTTACAATTTGTACATTTTACAACCGCTTTAGTTTCGCTTGCAAGCATGCATAGAAATCAACGATGTGTTCCAGGTAGGTAATGCTCATAGCATGTTAAATGCTGCTATTAGGCCTATATTAGCCCATTAACGGCTGCAATTTTGTCTTTAGGCTGCTGTCTTGTGTGCTATGGCGACTTCAGAAGACCTTGAGTTCCAAGGTGTGTTTAAAAAATTATTATTATTTAAAGAATCCCAATATTTATCTGTTCTGGATAAAACTCATGGGAACATACTTAATACAGAGTAGGCCTAGGAACTTTCCATGGCTGTCCCGAAAACATTTTAGCAACCTTTACAACATGCATGGATGGCATTTCTTTGTGACTTGCACCTCGTGTAGTATAAAGCTGAGGGAACTGGGATTGTAATTCTAAAGATTGCAGATTAGATTCCCAGACAGGACACTGCTGTTGTGCCCTTGAGCAAGGTAGCCTATACTTCAGCTGAACTGCTTCAGTTCAGTATACTGCATATCCAGCTGTAGGCTATCTATGTAAAATGTCAAGAGCCGCACTGGATAAGAGTGTCCGCTAAATGGCTATAATGCATAATAACGTAACGAATGACATCTCACACTCAGTGTTTACAGTACCAATATCTTGTAGGTACATTTAGAATAGGGTAGGATGGATTAATGTTTTTAGTGTTAACATTTTAGTGTTGTGTGCCACTAGAAATGCAAACCAGTGGAAAAGCAAAATTCCTATACCAGATGGACTTGATGGATTAATTTAGCCCCCACTCCGACAGTCATCCGTCTCTCATTCTCACCTCTCTGCTCTTCTGTTCTTTCGCTTCACACCAAACCATTTAATTCCTTCTCTCCTCCCTCTCTCTCGTTTATATGCCCTCCCTTTCTATTTTCCCTTTCTCCTGTTCTCTCCCCTCTCCTGCAGATTTTCAGGAGGCTTCAGACCTGCTGACTGTTTCTCTTGATGGCCCTGATCTCAGTGTGTCCAGTCATAATGCTGGACACACTGAGGAGGGGGGCGTGGCTTTCACACTGGACCTATCAGAAGATGAGGATAGCCAGGAGGAGAAGTCAAAGGTCACAAGCTGCTCTTAACAAAACATCTATTTTTGCATAATTTTATCTGATCTTCAGTTTTGTGTTTACGAGAATAAAAGGTACTGCTGCCAGGCAATACATCTTGTACATTTCAACAGGGAATTCGATTATGGTGTAATTTGAAAATGTAAAGTTAATTGAGTGGTCAGAATGGGATAAATTCTGCATGGCCCTAATTGATTAGTGACTGCTCCTATGAATTGGAAAATGTTCACAATTTTCACTGTTTAAACTGCTTGCTATCACATTTGCACAAAAATATGTTTACATACATGTGGTTTAAAAAAATATATGATGCTGGATTTGGCAAAGTCTTAGCCCTTTATTACTGATGTAATGTTGAATCACTAAGCCTGTTGTTAGTCAAGTAGTATATGTATAACATAAAATACTTGTTTTATTTCATAAGAACTTGTCTTCTTGTGGACATCACAGGAAGTGACTTTCCTGGTTTATAAAAGTGCTCATTCATGCCAATTTCACGTTTTTTTGTGGTATCAATTCAATTTTATACGAACAGCTTCTTTGTGACAGTCATTAATTATAGAAATGGGAAATATCAGGGGAGATCAGGCTCCGCCAGGTACATAGAAAATCACTGGTGATTGAAGGAGGCTGTTTCCTTATGGACAGTGAAGGATATGGCCAGCTAATATCTGTAGAGCCTCCAGAATGATTTTCTGTCTTGACGTATGTGTGGTCTTCAATTGTATACATCCCTAACAGCTATTAGGAGGAGAGGATGAACCTGGCAGCGTGTGGACCTTTGAGTACTGCCAGTCTTTCTTCAATGTGGATACAGTGCAGGTACACACACACACACACACACACTCGCACGCACACACACATGAATATTTCAGGTTTCCTACTGGTTTAACATTGGGCATGCCTGTAGGTACTGGACCGCATCAGAGGGTCGCTGGTACCTTTGCCTGGACGAAACTTTGTCAGACGCCATCTCCATAGCAACCCTGATGTGTACGGTAAGGGGAACGTTTTGTAAACCGTAAAAAAAATGAAAGCCCCGGCACCGCAGCGGTCTAAGGCGCAGACTGTCTGTCTGTGCGGTTGCGCCCCGAGGATCGGGGGTTCGACCCCCGGTCCTGCCAGATCCGAGTATGGCCGGTGCCTTGAGGGCGCGGTAATTGGCGGCTGCTCCCAGGGTGGGGGGGGGGACTCGGTTGGGGAGATTCGTCGCATATAAATGACCTCGGGCGAGCCGGAATCACGGTCAGGAGCTTGAGGAGTCACGGCCTGAAGAGGGCGTGGCGACCCCTTTCCTACTACCGGCTGATGGGGTTGCAGCGGCGAAATCTCAAGCGGTTGCTACATGGGAAATTTAATTAGAATAGGGTACAGTTGGCTACCAAATGGGGAAAAATCTGAAATATTTATATTATATTATATAGACTTGGTAGCTCTAACCATGATTCTGGCAAACTATTAAGAATGCCCCTCTCTCTCCTTCCTAAATATTAAGTGTACCCCTCTCCCCTCAGGACCTTTCTGGATCTGTGTGACTCTGGCGTTCTCCCTGGCCATCAGTGGGAACCTCTCCACCTTCCTGACCCAGATGGGTGACCCCAAGTACCACTACAGGCCGCAGTTCCACAATGGTGCGGCAGAGGGCGCTGTTCTCTCCTGTTGTATATCACCAAAGGCAGCGATGGCTTTTTAAAATTTACCTTCATTGCAAAAAAAAAAGCTAAAATATTAAAAAGCCCCAAAGTAAACTATGTTAAAATGCTAAAACAGAGTGATACACACACTCTTTCTGTGTCTAACAGAGTGATACACTCTCCGGTCAGTGGCTATAGCAGTGATATCTGTCAGTGTAGCAGAGTGATCTCTCTCTCTCTCTCTCTGTCAGTGTCTGTTGCTGTGGTGTTAGTGTTCCTCTATGCGCTGCTGGTGCCCCTGTGTGTGTGGGGGTTCCTAAAATGGAGGCAGGGGGCGGGTAGGCAAAGCCGAGGCTACTCGTACCTGGAGATCGCGTGTGTGTATAGCTACTCGCTCTTCATCTACATCCCCACGTCGGTGAGCCTGTCTCACACACTCACACACACACACACACACACACACACAGGCATCGCACATATCCTTATCTGTAATGTTTGTAATGTCTAAGTGCCGACCTTTACCCCCCAATGTGACCCACTTCCCCAGGTGCTGTCGATCATTCCCATCCAGTGGCTCCGCTGGGTGTCGATCCTGGTTGCCATGGCGATATCTGGCTCAGTGCTGGTCAACACCTTCTGGCCCGTCGTCCGCGGCGACACGAAGGTGGCGGCCGCAATCGTCCTGACGGCCATCGTCCTGCTGCATGCTCTGCTGGCCATCGGCTGCGAGGTAGGGGCCCGACACGCAATTCACCATGGCAACACCCCAAAAAAAAACCCCCCCGCTCCACCACTGGATTGTAACAAACGCAAAGCACAAAGAACAGAGCCCCCCTGAGGGTCTTTACAGCCTGGTCCAAATGTGGACCGTGCCGGTGCTGAATGTGGTGGGGATACTGAACCGGCCGGTAGTACCACCAAAAGTAGGTGGGTAAACACGGCCTCGTGGCTCAACAGCGACTCCCTCTAGTCAACACTAGTACCAGCAGTCTGCCAGCTGCACAGTGCTCCGAGCTTTGGGTGGTGGGCTGCAGGGCGGAAAACACTCGCCGTCGAGCCACGTGCAGCCTTGCCAGAGTAATAGGACGATGTGTAGTCGTGGGACAGGCCTGCCCTTGCAACCAAGCGTTCAAAAATGGGTTTGGAAAAAAAGAGGGCTTCAAATTTCTTATCCCAGGTGAGTTTTTCTACTCATGATCTCTGTCTCTCCAGCTCTACTTCTTTCAGGCGGCTGAACACACCGTGGCTCCCACACCGACGCCCCCTTCCTCCAACAACACAGCCCTGCTGACCACGGCCACCGCCAATAGAACCTGACCGCGCGACGGACGGAGAACGGACTGGAGGAACGTACCGCAAGATGGAGAGCGCAGAAAAAAGAACATATTTATAAGCAAAATGCTACTGATGGTGGACTTTTTACTCTGGGTTAATACTGAACAAGCAGAATGGGAATACTGAACATGCAGAATGGGAATACTGAACATGCAGAATGGGAATACTGAACATGCAGAATGGGAATACTGAACATGCAGAATGGGAATACTGAACGGATGGATGTTCACTATTGTGCATTCCCGATGAGCGCTAGGAGCGCGGTGGCCACAGTCTGGCAGGATCACCTGGCGGCAGCCATCTTGTTTGCAAATGGTGCTTTGTTTTCATATTACCACCGTGTTTATGTAAAAATGTACGTTAAACATAAAAATGATGGGGTGGATGGGACGTTTGTGGCTGTTGTGTACCCTTTACTGTGACATGGGCTTGGGCGTGTGGCGTTTGCTGCCTTAAATTCTGGGGATGAGCACTAAAAGCACTAAAGTCGTACAGTCAGGCCCTTTGCCAAATATCTGGGAAATTTCAGTGAGAAAGCGGAGGAACGAAAAGGCATTTCCATTAGCCCCCAAAGGCTCCTACTCCTATCAGGTCGGAAAATGTTTTTCCAAGGTTTATTTTGTGTCTGCAAATCTTTTTGGAAGGTTTTACGACCAATCAAAAAAAAAGAAAAAAAGGTTGCTTTAAGCAGCAGATGGTCTCACGCAGTTTCCTGTGGCTCCTTTCTTCCATACATACCAAGAGAACCGCTGGGGTTACGTGCTGGGCGTGCATTACTCGGAAAACTCAAACAACCTTCCAACACTTTTTCGCTTTCACAAAGCAACTTACCCTTAGATTTCTTTTTTTTGGGCCACTCCAATTCTCAAGCACTTAAACTGAAATTTCTGCTAGACTGATAAGTTGTTTGAAGGGAATTTTTTTTTTTTTTTTTTTAAATCAGAGTGGATTTATATAGGTTTGTTTGCAAAATGTCTCACGAAGCGATACTGGCATAGCTTATCTCCATGCTAGCACAGGCTGATGCATTGAGAGAGGCTGGGATCAGGCAGGGATCACTGAAATGAACACTAAAGTGGCCACTTCAGCTTGAATGGCCCTTTCCACAGGCGGAGGAGCTCCTCCAGTGGATTTAAATAGCCCCAAGCAGCACACATTAGCGCGTAGGTTAATTGAGGTCAACTGGTTTGGGACCAGGACATAGTGTTAACTCAGGGGCGGGGCGGGGCGGGCTGGTGGGTAAGGCCCGGGTCTGCCGGATGGCTAACCGTCTGCTCCAGAGACTGGGTGAGGGGTTTTGGCACTGGCCCTCGTGGACATCCGGGGAGATCCACACACACAACTCCATTAACACTGGGCCTGGCTTCTGTCCCAAAAGCAGAAGCCCCCAGGGTTCCAAAAACAAAACCCTTTTCCTGCAAATTTTTTCCCCTCAAAAACAAGCACGGCCCCAATGCCCCGTTCTGTCGAGAACTTCTTAAACTAGTGAGGGTGTATGAACGACGACTCAATTATAGCAAAGCGCATGATACCTTGATATACACAGTGCCCTCCACTATTATTGGCACCCCTGGTAAAGATGAGTAAAAAGAGTTATAAGAAATTCACTATTTGGTGAATTAGCTTAATGTCATACTGAACAAATTTGAAAAATCCAACATTTAATTGAAGTAAATTAATTATCAGAAAAATCCCTCATCAAGAAATAATATTTTTTTAACAAAACCATGTGTGCCACAATAATTGGCACCCCTGCATTTATATATAGAATAAAGTAATCATTTTTCATATTTGGTCGCATATCCTTTGCCTGCTATGATGACTGTGACCCAACAACATCAAAAGACTCTTATCTTTTCTGGTACTCTTACTAACGATACTATAATGTCTCTGCATTTGAATGGATCTCTATGGGAATTGGGGGGTGGGACTAGATTTAGCTGTAAATTACACTAGAACAGTATGGAATACATAGTTGGTAAAATGGCTCTACGTCATCAAGGGTCTGACGTATCAAACAAGCCTTAAACCATCACTCTGCTGCCAGATATGCAGTAGATATGGATGGATCACTTGAAGGGTTGTTTCTCCTGACAAATTTTCCTATTGAACTCTATGGAAAAATAGTCAGAAGAAACCCTTCAAGTAATCCATCCGTATCTACTGTATTTCTGGCATCAGAGTGATGGTTTAAGGGTTGTTTGATACGTCAGACCCTTGATGACGTAGAGCCATTTAGCCAACCATGTGTTCCATACTGTTCCAGTGTAATTTACAGCTAAATCTAGTCCCACCCCCCAATTCCCATAGAGATCCATTCAAATGCAGAGACGTTATAGTATCGCTTGTAAGAGTACCAGAAAATAAGATATCAAGGGTCTTTTGATGTCGTTGGGTCACAGACATCAGGAAGTCATGACATGTAAAGGATATGCGACCAAATATTAAAAATGATTATTTTATTCTATATATAAATGCAGGGGTGCCAATAATTGTGGCACACATGGGTTTGTTAAAAATAATTATTTCTTGATAATTTACTTCAATTAAAGGTTGGATTTTTCTCATTTTTTCAGTGTGAGACTAAGCTAATTCACCAAACTGTGAATTTTTTATAACCCTTTTACTCATCTTTACCAGGGGTGCCAATTATAGTGGAGGGCACTGTACCTGGCGAACACTTACCTACATTTTGGTCATTATTCCCAAGAACTGTAGCAGTGACTGCAAGACAAAACCACGAAAGGGCGTTTTACCCTGAACTCCAGTTCGCTTCGGTCGGTTGAAGCTTTAGATGGCAACACTGCCGCCCTGCTGGACAGAATGTATCTAAATTGTTGTAACCTGGGGGGTATTTCACAAAGCAGTTAGCTAGATAACTGCACTGAGTAGAACCCGGAACAACTCTCTCTACTTCAGTCCATGTTCCACATTTTGGAGGGTTCCGGGTTTTACTCAGTGCAGTCGTCCAGCTAACTCAGTAATCCTGCTTTATGACACACCCCCCTGGGGTCAATTGGCTATTTACAGTGGAATTTGTATGCCATGGATACTGTGTGCTAATCTGAGGAAGTCTAAAGGTGAAGTGTGGAAATAAGGGCCCACATTTCAGGGGGAATTCTCCACCAACATTTAATTTGCTCCTTTTTTTTTTTTTTTTTTTTGCTGGTTTTTTTGTGCATCTTTTTTTGTGAAAGGAAAAAAAAAAGACAAAAAAGAAATTAGTCAAATCTACAAACTAGCAGAGATGTTTCCCTTTCTCTCTTTAAAAGTTGCTAAACCAATTGAATGAAGTTCATCATACCTATGACTGGAAGCAACGTACAGTTTTGCTTGTTTGCCTTTTGTCCGTAACGCAGGCAACAACGTTGCGGGTGAGGAATTAGGGGAGGTCATGTTGAATTTTAAGGGGTTTTTTTTAACGGGGGGAAAAAGAATCAGCAGCTCCAGCACCCGTTTCACACACCAGTATCAGTCTTAGAGGTGTAAAGGGGTGGAGACCAGGGAGGGGGGGGTGGAGACCAGGGAGGGGGGGGCGGGGTTGACCAAGCATTGCACCTGCTCCGGAGTAGCATTCAGGCCTTGTAGCGCAAGCTCAAATCTGCCTTCTTCTCCTGCCTCTTCATTTTGACAGTCCAAGCTCAGCTCTCCGAAAAGCTGGGCGACTCCCGCACCCTCGTTGGCTGAGGGCCAGCCTTCCATCGCTGCGTTACCAGAGGCCATTGGCCGACCGGTCTGTCAATCAAGTCCAGTGGAGAGAGAGGGGAGGGAGCGAAGGAGGAAGGGAGTAAGCACAGATGTTTTCATTTGCAGCAACTTGTGCTCTAAAATTACAGCTAGAGTGTGGTTTGGTGGGCAGGGGGCAGTTTGATTGTAAAAAGACTGGATTCTACAGGCAGGTTGAGAAGTGCATTTTTAGACGGGAGTCTTTTTTCTTTGCTAAGCTAGCGGTAAACTTGGTATGGAAAAATTAAACACTACGTAGAGAAGAGGTACTATACAAGTGTCACTCAGTCTTTCTCAAGTCAGAAGTCCAGGGATAGAGTAAGATGCTGGATTATAATCACTGCGGTGATGTCACAAGTCTCTGCTCCACGTCATGGTGGTGGTGAGGGGGTGGACAGGGGACGTGGAGCGGCAGGGTCAAAGGTCAGAGGGGGAGGATCCGTCGATGACCGCGAGGCCGTGCCGGGAGTCGGAGGAAGAGGCGGTGGGAGACATTCCAGAGCTCTTCCAGTTCAGCTGGGAACGCCGTCTTGACAAGTCCAGCTTTGTGTGTCGTGTCTTCTGCGTGCGTGTATGCGCGTTTGTTTGTGTGTGTGTACGTTACGCATTTTATAGTCATAGCACAGTAACATTCTGTGAGAGCAAAGTACAGCGTGTGTATGCGTCTACTTCACGTGACAAGTCTTTTCCGGTACGCGTCCGTCGGCAGGGAAGTGCTGCCACCATGTGGTTCGCCTAAGAATCGACAAGAATGAGAGGACAGGGGAGGAACAAAAGACAAAGGGGATCAAACAGCGAGGGCGAACGAAGGACAAAAAGTGGGGGGACGCACATTTGGGAGGGCGGCGGTGACGACGGGGGGGGCGTAGTCGGTTTTGGTTTTCTTCTGGCTGTTGTCAGTTGAGGGGGGTGAGAGGTGCAAGGTCAGAGGTCTTAGTTCCCATAATGCACGGTGTTGCTAGGGATAGCCATAGGGGATGCCATGGAGATGGCCGGCCCGCCCATCGTGAACTGGCTGTTGACTGGATAGTGGGGACTGCTGCTGCTGGGGCCGGACTGGCCCGTCGAGGCCCCTGTGGAGAGGAACGTGGAGGGACACTTTCGGGTCACTTTCGCCAGCCTCCTCTGAAACAACAAGCAGGCTGTTTGCAAACACCCTCTCCCAGAAGCCTGGCCCGTTTATTTAGGCTAACTTTCCCAGGATAAAACTTTCCCTGCTCCCCACTTAAGCCTTGGAAGATTAATCCAGTTTTTAAGGCCCACACAAAATACTTATTTTGTACAGTGGCAATTCATATCCTTTTGACAGTGCTAAAATGTTTTGGTTACACACCACTAGCAGTCGCTATATCTGCCTGCAGCTGGCATGCTTGTGTTCTGGTCTGAGAGGGCTGTAGGTAAATGATAATGCAGGCACAGTAAAACACATAATTGGCTATACCATTGTGACATCACCGTCCTTGTAATAAAAACGAACAGGAGCTCCACCAATCACAGATTACGTTGCTGACCAATAGAACAACGCGAGTATGCTGAAATGAAGACTGTCTTATCCCCATGTCTTTATCCCTGTGATGATGCAGGAGGGTGTAACGGTACAATGGCGGCTCTCTCAGGGGGACCCACTCACCCGGGACGATTCCTGTGCTCATGATGGAGCCCATTCTGGAGTGGGTGTGATTCACTATCCCTGTGTTCACTGCGCACGGACACACACACACACACACACACACAAAACAAGGAGAGTCAATATACGAGCACACACACGCACGCACACAGACACACACATAATGGCTGTACTCTCTCATGCCGAGTGATGGAGTGTGCTTATAGGCAGTTCACACAAAGGCATCCCACACTGCCTGTACGCTTACTAACGCTGGTCTGTTTGTGGGACTGCAGCCGGCTCTTTGCGACTGCTTTGTGAGGTCCAATCGCCCCAGGGCCTTTGAGGGTCACTTACGTCTGTCATGGACAGACGCGCCAGGGCGTCCGACATCAGCTGTGTCCGTCCTCGCTTGTCCACCTGACCTGAACTGTACACCTGTTCTGTGTCCGTCTGTATGTCTGTCCGTCCGTCTGGCCACTCCTACATCCATGTGTATGTGTGTCTCTTGACACCAGCTGCGTGCACGTTCCTCTCTGTCTGAGCCAGTCTGTGATGTTTTGTGTGTGTGTGTGTGTGTGTGTGTGTGTGTGTGTGTGTGTGTGTGTGTGTGTGTGAGAAAGAGAGTAGGTAGCCTGTGTCCGTACCGAGGGGGATGAGGTTGTTGTGAGAGATCGTAGACCCGCTGCCCATGACAGTGCTGAGATCATAGGCTGTAGGCATCCCTGAGAGAGAAAGAGAAAAAGAGAGAGAGATAGAAGGAGAGAGAGAGAGAGAGAGAAGGAGAGATGGGGAGAGGGAGAGAGAGGGGGGAGAGAGGCAGAGATGGGGGCAGAGAGAGAGAGAGGAGGGGGTGCACACACAATGAATCACAGACACATAATTATCACAGGATGAGAGTTACTATTCCAGGGGCGAGTCATCACCACAGCTCTACACCAATCAGGCGTAAGGGCCGGGCCAGTCATTCAGATCATTAATCACTGTGACAAACTGCTGCAAAGAGACAATGCTATAGGCCTGTCTCATGTCGTATTTCATTGTGTGTGTGTGAGAGTGCGCTTGTGTGTGTGTGTGTGTTCATGTGTATATACGTGTGTGTGTGTGTGTGTGTGTGTGTGTGTGAGAGAGTGTTAGTGTATGTGTGCGCATGAGCGTGTGTGTGCATGTGCGCTTGTGTGTGTGTGTGTGCGCGCAAGTGCATGTTTGTGCACGTGTATATATGTGTGCGTGCGCATGTGCGCTTGTGTGTGTATGTGCATGTGTATATATACGTTTATATGTGTGTGTGTGTGTGTGTGTGTGTGTACGTACGTGTGTGTTAGAGAGCTAGCATGTCCTCTCTGAGTGTGTGTGTGTGTGTGTGTGTGTACGTGTGTGTTAGAGAGCTAGCATGTCCTCTCTGAGTGTGTGTGTGTGTGTGTGTACGTGTGTGTTAGAGAGCTAGCATGTCCTCTCTGAGTGTGTGTGTGTGTGTGTGTACGTGTGTGTTAGAGAGCTAGCATGTCCTCTCTGAGTGTGTGTGTGTGTGTGTGTGTGTGTGTGTACGTGTGTGTTAGAGAGCTAGCATGTCCTCTCTGAGTGTGTGTGTGTGTGTGTGTGTGTGTGTGTGTGTGTGTGTGTGTGTACGTGTGTGTTAGAGAGCTAGCATGTCCTCTCTGAGTGTGCGGTATACCTGACACACCCATGCCCTGGTTCATGCTGTAGGCCCCTCCAGAACCCCACATATTTTCGGAGGGGGAGGAGTAGTGTGATCCCGCCGGAGGGGACGGGGTGCTGCCTGTGTACCTGTAAAAAAGAAGGAGGAGAGTCGTACACCAGTGTCACCCCTCCACACATGACATGGCATGGTACGCCCCTGTCCGCCAGCAGCACCGCCGCTGGACCGACCCACCTGAAGAAGGGGTTCTTCAGATCCAGAAGATTGCTGGACTTGGAGCCTGTCTGGTCTACTTGGGTTACGATACTGATGTCGTAGCTCTGTCTGTGGGGGGCAGAAGAAGGGGGAAGAGTGGTTAGGTCCTTAGCACTCGCACCGCGCCCCTCCGAAAGCGAGAGAGGTGTTTGGGTCGCACCTCTTGTTGGCGATGAGTAGGGCGGTGCCGGACAGCGTGTCCCCTGCCTTGGTGAAGAGAGGCGACTGCAGGAGGCAGCGGACCTGGTACCAGTGGGTCAGGGGCTCCGTGGGGGCCGTGGAGAGCCACACCGTCATCCTGCAGGAGGGGAGGCAGGGGTGAGCAACACGCAACACGCAACACACACACACACACACACTCCAAATAAACAAACACACACATATACACACACACACACACACACACACACACACACACCAAATAAACACACACACACACACACACTCCAAATAAACAAACACACACACACACACACACACACACACACACAGAGCCACACACACACTCCAAATAAACACACACACGCACACACACACACAAATAAACACAAATACCTAAATACCCACTCACCACCGAAAATACATATACACCCAAGTACACACACGTACGCATTCCAAAATACACACATTTGCAAACTTACACTGAGCCTATGAAAGCCACATCAAACCAAAAGGCAAGGCCATGAACCAGTCCTGAATGCATCATGTGGAACTTGAATGGTATCTCTATCCTGAGAGAGAGATGGAGGGAGGAGAAAGTGAGAAAGGCAGAGAGAGAAAGAGAGAGAGAGAGAGAGAGAGAGTGAGGGAGGATAAAGAGATGCACGCACACTGGCTCAGTAACGCCACAGAAAACAGAATTTCCCGCAAGGGGTCAGCAAAAAAAACAACTTCACTTCTACAGCAAAACGGACATCTCCATTCATTGGTCTTTAATTACCCCCCACCCCCCCCATCCCCCCACCCCAGCCACAGCTTGCCCTCCCGTTTTGGGAAGTGCATGTTTGCAGTGGTTAAATACGGAAAGCCCACGGGTCACACAGCCTAGGGGCTGTTTAATTATCGCAACCTTACAAATATCAGCAGCAGCCATTAAAATCTGGTTAAAGGCGATTCTGAGAAATGCAAATCTCAAGCCTTAAACGGCCTTCTGGGAAGCAGGGGGAGGGGGGCGGCCGTTCACACTACCCGTCCTCATTCACCTCCTTTCGGCAGGGGATACGACGACGCCCCCTTAGCGAAACTGATTTGGGCTACTCAATGTCCCACAATGCTTTGCAACATATGAGTAGACTAAAAGTAAAAGTGTACTTTTTGTTTCAGCACATCTTAAAAAATTATTTACATAAGCACTGTTTAGAATTAGTCATATGGAAACATAACGGGATTAGAGCGCTTATGTGCTCAAGGGGGAATTCAGCATCACTCCTGAACAATGTTGCCGCAAAATAAACGAGGACGTGCAAATTCTTGTGAACATTTTCCTCAGTTTGTTCTTTCTCTGTCTCTTCTCCTGCTACTGCTCCTCCTCCTCCTGGTGTCCTAGCGACATGTTCAGAAGGACTCGGGTCCATGAGGCACGGTGAGGAACCCAATCAAAAGAACTGGGTTCCGTTACGGAGAACCCACCTGTGCAGGTCTCCCTCTTTGGCCTCCAGGAAGTTGACAGTGTATTTCACAGACTTGGCCATCAGGATCCGGATATCGAAGGTGTCCTGAGACAGAGGGGGAGAGAGGAAGTGAGAAAGACTGGCAGAGGAAGTAGGAACTGGTAAAGAAGAACAGTGTAAAATAATCTGAATGCACACTGTGTGTGTGTGTGTACGGGGCAGAGTGCACACAAGTGTTGCTCACGCTAACACACTAGTGCAGTGCCAACAGGAACTTGGCCTTCTCTGCCAGCCACTTGGGGGAGTGGCCAGGGGCGGGATTTGCTTCCCCTGTCCAATCACGACACTGCAGTTGCAGTTCAGTAGTACTATCAGAGGATGGAGCCACCTGGGGAATCTACTGTGGGTTCCACAGACAGGCATAGACAGACAGACAGACAGACAGGCAGGCAGACACGGTCCTTACCACAATGGGCTGGCGGAAATATTCGTCCACAGCAGCGCCACGCAAAGCGGAGAGGTCCACCCCATGGAAGGAGGGCTGATACCTGAGAGAGGGACGGAGGGAGGGAGAGGGGGAAAGAGGGAGGGAGGGAGGGAGGGAGAGGGGGAAAGTGGGAGGGAGCAAGAGGGGGAAAGGGAGGAGGGAGGGAGGGAGAGGGGGAAAGAGGGAGGGAGAGGGGAAAGAGGGAGGGAGGGAGGGAGAGGGGGAAAGAGGGAGGGAGGGAGAGGGGGAAAGAGGGAGAGGGAGAGAGAGGGGGAGAGAGTTAAGTTGTGGAGTCAAGAGACAGATCCAAGAAATGACAGCATGGAATCTTTAATGCTATGATAAAAAAATAAATAAAAAATGTAAAAGATCTGAGATCTGGCAAGCAAAATCATTCTCGACTGACAACTGCACTCCTGCATGTAATTCAGGTTTTCAATGGCTGCCGTCTGCGACATGCAAGCTCCTGCCAAATCTTCACCAGTGATGCACATTTTCAGTTTTATTTTTATACCTCTTCACACCAAGGTATCCCAGGCCTCCGAATGATTAAAAACAGAGCGCAAAACAACCGTACGACAGGCCTACAATCGGTTGCCTGGGAAACCTGGTGGGATGAGGATTCCTCCTCGTCTGCTGCCCTCACCAGAAGTTGGCCTTGGTGAACTGCTCATGTAGAGCTGCTCGTCTGTGAAGGGAGCCAGGTGCACATCACCAGTGGTGGGGAACAGATTACCTGTGGAGGGACGGAGAGAGAGAGGGAGGGAAAGACAGAGAGAAGAGAGAGGAAAGGAGGGAAGTAGGAAAGGGACAAAGGGAGAGGGGAGGAAGGAGGGAGAGCAAGGGAGAGGGAGAAAGAGAGGGAAGGAAAGAGGCAGAAAAGAGAGGAGGGAGAAGGGAAGGAGAAAGCCAGAGGCAGAAAGAGAGCGGGAAGGAGGGCAGCAGAAAAAAGAGAGGAGGAAGGGAAGGAGGAAGGGAGAGGTAGAAAGAGAGAGGGAAGGAGGGCGGCAATGAGGAAGAGAGGAAAGGAGAGATAGGGGCAGAGAGAGGAGGGAGGGAGAGAGAGAGGCAGGGAGAGAAAGACAGAGGCAGGGGTCCATGCATCAATGCTGGCTTTCAAGAGAATGTTTACCTCAGCATAAACCACAATGTTTGCACAGTAAAAACAAGAGAGCGTTTTATTGCCATGCAGCATGATTAGTCATGATTATCTTATGACCATGACCCCGTTTAACACAGGCTTCTTAATTAATTTAACTTCTTATCCTAGATTTGTCTTTCCTCCACCACTTTAGGATGAACTACTATATCAAGGGTGGGGAATTGTATCCTAAAAGGGCCTGTGTGGGCGCAGGTTTTTGATTTAGCCCAGCACTAAGACTCCTGATTCTACTTATCCAAGGTCTTGATTGAAGACCATGATTAGTTAAGAAGTAGAATCAGGCGTCTTAGTGCTGGGCTAAATCAAAAAATTGCACACACAAATTTAATTCTGAACCACGCACGCACAAATTTAATTCCAAACCACACAAGCACTAACTTCATTCCTAACCACACACGCAAAAATGTAATGGCAAACTATGCATCATTCTGAAATGCACGTTCACAAATGTAATTACGAACTGCACATATGCATACGTTCTTGCTAAGCGTGTGGCCTGTCAGAACAGAAAGCCGCATGTATTCAGACTCCAGACCACGTAGGTGAACGTTTTACCCGTGGCTGAATAATGACCACGCTGAGCAGAAGGCACAACCTTTTTCCTCTCGACAGCAGCGGCATGAATACTGCGCGCGGAGTAGCTTTGGCGCTAGTTTGAGCATTTACAACAAACCACACTTTACAAACAAACAGGTATTGCGTGTTATCCGGAAAAAACATATTTACAAATTAATTTGCACATTTCAGTGGTAAAAAAAACCAGGCTGCACAAAATATTTCAAGTCGTGTAAACATCTCTCTTCCATTACCACAGCATAAAACTTGCTAATGCACACCAATAATAAAAGTGTCTAAAAATGGAAAATTCAATCGCGAGCGAGTAATGAGACCCTACGTATATCGCCTTTCAAACAACGTCTTGCAAATACAATCCCATTCAGTGCAGAGAAGCGGAAGCAGAAAAGTACATTAGGCTGTCAGTAATTGTGTTCAGTACGATCATTACAGAGACACGGGCATATCGGCGCTCGCTCGTGTATTAGCCGTCCATTATTACCGCCACCGCGGACTGAGAGGAATTTCTGTTCTCTCCTACTTTAGCAGCTGCTTCACTGTACTTAACGGCGGCAGAGAGATGATGCGTACAGCCACGGCGGTTATAGGCATCTGTTCAACATACACGGTGAACTAGTGACGGTTTCCCCCACGCGAAGTTAAGTTAACTGTTCTCGAGCAGTTAAATCAGGTAAACGGTTACATTTTCAAAAGGGGTCATCCACAATCTCCGCGCGGAAATGGGTTTATCCACGTTTGGAGAAACATCGCTACGTGCGGCTGTGAGCACTGAGCACTCCTCGGGAATTCAGCACACGTTTTACTCAAGGTTGTTAAAATATGCATAGGAGAGCTCGTGAACGGGTTTGTTTCTGCTCGACTGAACACAGGTTGTCACACCATAAATTACATGGATCTCTGCTGGACATGCTTATCACTGTACTGATTTACAGGGCTTGAATGAATGGAAACAGCCAGGAAGAGGCCGGCCTGAGGCACATGCACGTTTGCATGTATTTGTGTGTGTGCGTGTGTGTATTGTTTGTTTGTGTGTGTGAGAGAGAGAGAGAGGATGAAGGGATGAACGCACGTTTGTGTATGTTCAAGTCTGTGCGTGTGTTTGTGTGTGCGCGTGTGCACGCTACAGAAGAGACCCTCCTCTCCTTACCGTTTGGTTTGAGGAACTTCTTGGCGTGCAGGTAGCTCTCCAGCATGCGCTCGTTGAAGAGCATGTAGCCCATTGGCTCTGAGATGATGATGTCCACCTGCTCGGGGAGGGAGACCTCCTCCACCTTCCCAGGGATGACCACCACCCGGTCCGTCAGCCCGTTACTGTTCACCAGCACCTCGGCGTGCTGCGCCATGGTGCTGGCCTCCACAGCGTACACCTTCCTGGCCCCCGCCTGTACCGCGAAAAAGGAGAGAATGCCAGAGCCACAGCCCACATCCAGCACCACCTGAGAGAGGGGGGGAGAGAGAGGGAGAGAGAGAAAAAGATATTGACAGGAAGAGAAAGATAGAGAGGGAGAAAGATAGAGGGAAGGAGAGAAAGATAGAGAGGGAAAAAAATGGATAAATAGAGGGAGAGAAAGACAATGAGAGGGAGAGAAAGCAGGGGAGACAAAGGCAGACTCGGAGTTAAAACAGATAAAAGCCTTCTGGAAAGGAAACCCTGAACAAGGTTGTAGTGCCCTAACCACAAGTTAGTACTGCAACGTAGCATGTAGGTGCAGTGTCCTAACTGCACTGGGTCAGGGGGACTGCAGCGCTGCCTCTCTTCCGGGACAGCTGCTCGCCGGGGTCTTATTTCGGGACTCTTCGCGCGCGGCCGGATCCAGGCTGAAGGGTAGATTCCGCCACGCCGAGCCCGCGTCGCGTCAGGTTACCGCCCCGCTCAACGTTCCGCTGACTGACTGCAGCCGGACGAGCGGCTTAGCTACCCCGAAAACCGCCGCCTCCGGCTGCCAGCGCACAACCTTTTTAGCCCGACTGAATAATTGAGTCGACCGGGCCGGTCCCGATGATTCCACACCTTGAGCACACGGGAGGACGGGCTTCTCGCACCGAGCCCGCTTCCTCCCACAACTTCCTCCAGGATGTGTCAGCGCAGTACAATGGTTGAGAAACCAGGCCTATAATTCACAGGTCGTGAGTCTGAATTGCAGCCGAGGTCCTGCTGCTGTACCCTTGAGTGAGGTACTGACCTACGCTGAATCTCCTCAGCAAATATCCAGCTGTAATAAATTAACTGCATGGTAAAATGCGTGAGTCGCTCCGGATAAGACCATCTGCTAAATGCCACATTGTAATGTAATATAATAAGCTCCCTCGGGAGATGTCCTTACCACTGTAACCTTAGGCTTGTTTAGTGAAGGTTAGGCTGGGGGGTGCGCTGTGAAGCTAACCGTGACAAATACTTTGTAAAATGTGCTCTATACTGCATTTTGAGTCGATTTGGTCCGAATCCCAGCAGCACTGGTGAGGCCGCTCCCTAAAAGCCCTTTTGGCGCTCTCTCTCTCTGCACCTGCGCTTTGCCGTCGTAGAGGGAATAACACACCTGACCTAGGAAGACCTGTAGGCTGCTCCGATATTGACACCAACTGCAGGCGCTCAGTGGCGGCAGTGGGCGTAGCGCACGGGCATGTACCACAATGCTTTGCGAGAACGGGCGGGGCCCTCCCTTTGGAACACGGTGAAGGTGGGGTAAGGTCACTCACGAGCCTCCGACCCCGATACGGCGCACGCACGCACGCACGCACGCATCGACACACGCACACGTGTGTTAAGGCTCTGGTCGATAGCGAGCTGCACCTTGTCCTTAAAGTCGACGTGGTTCTGAAGGATCGCTCGCTGATATGTTCCAGTCCGCACGTAGTCCTGCATCATGTTTTGCTGCTGGGAGAGGTAGCCATAGAACTGTGGCGGGGACGGGTGGGAGAGGGAGAGAGGGGGAGAGGAAGGGAGGGGAAGAGAGGGAGACACAGAGATCAGGGTTAAAGAAGGCACGGGGTTGGCTAATGCGTTTCGGCATCAGTAATACAAACAGGTATCAGTGTGCGCATGCTACTCAAGAGTCAGAAGGTAACTGTACACTTCACAGTTCATCTGTGTGAGTGAGTAAGCCCCTGTCAGCGATCCAGCGTCTCACAGAGCCTGTCCTTCAGATGTTCAGTCCAACTATGTGCCAACTGTGTGTGTGTGTGTGTGTGTGTGTGTGTACAGCAGCAGAGTCAGAGTGAGGGAATGTGGGTGCACGTGTAGGTATAGCAAGCGTAGGTGTGTGTATGTGCAGGTATATGCGTTTGTATGCAGATGTAGGTGTGTGCGCGCGCGCGTGTGTGTGTGTGTGTGTGTGTGTGTGTGTACAGCAGCAGAGTCAGAGTGAGGGAATGTGGGTGCACGTGTATGTATAGCAAGCGTAGGTGTGTGTATGTGCAGGTATATGCGTTTGTATGCAGATGTAGGTGTGTGCGCGCGCGCGCGTGTGTGTGTGTGTGTGTGTGTGTGTGTGTGTACAGCAGCAGAGTCAGAGTGAGGGAATGTGGGTGCACGTGTATGTATAGCAAGCGTAGGTGTGTGTATGTGCAGGTATATGCGTTTGTATGCAGATGTAGGTGTGTGTGCGCGTGTGTGTGTGCGCGTGCGTGTGTGTGCGTGTGTGTGTGTGTGTGCGCGTGTATGTGTGTGTGTACAGCAGCAGAGTCAGAGTGAGGGAATGTGGGTGCACGTGTAGGTATAGCAAGCGTAGGTGTGTGTATGTGCAGGTATATGCGTTTGTATGCAGATGTAGGTGTGTGTGCGTGTGCGCGCGTGCGTGTGTGTGTGCGCGTGTGTGTGTGCGTGTGTGTGTGTACAGCAGCAGAGTCAGAGTGAGGGAATGTGGGTGCACGTGTATGTATAGCAAGCGTAGGTGTGTGTATGTGCAGGTATATGCGTTTGTATGCAGATGTAGGTGTGTGTGCGTGTGCGCGCGTGTGTGTGTGCGCACGATATCAGTGACATCAGTCACCTGGAAGTACTGCACAGCAGAGGACTCCTCCGTCCTCTCACTGAACACTGATCTCTCGGCGTTGTGGCCGCGGCAGTTCTTCAGGATGTTGTAGAAGGAGCTGAAATCTGGGAGAGACAGAGCTCCGTCACAACGGGGCCTGAAAAAACACACACCTCAACGCCACAGGGGCCACACAACAGAGCGAGAGGGGGGGGGGAAAGAGTGCTGGGGCAATGGATAAAAGAGGACTGCTGCAAGACGCCAAGAGAGGGAATGAGAAGACAAGAGGGGAAGGGAGGGAATTAGATAAGAGTGGTAAACTGGGGAGGCAGTATGTTTAAACACAGGCAGCTGGGTACAGCAGACGACAGTCGGAGGACAGACAGACAGACAGTAGTATATGTAGTGTACCTGCTGGAGAGGAGAATTGCAGGAGGACGCTGTTGCAGCCCAGGGTGATGATGAAGGACTGCTTCCCCACGCGGCTGCACTCCGTCTCCCGCGACAACGAGCACTTGAACACGCACGTTTCCTCTGCTGGGGGAGGAGTATCCCGTCAGCCACCACAGCGTCCACAGCAGGCCCAATACACGCAGCACACACAACACGCCTAGCTCTCACGCTGCCGTGCTGAACACAAATATGCGCACGCAACCCAACACAGTCACTCAAAAGACCCCTCTCACTCACACACAAGTAAGCAAACCAACACGCACGCACGCACGCACGCACGCACGCACGCACGCACGCACGCACACATAACAAACTTGTAGACAGAACACATATTAAGCTATACCCGACCCAAAAAGTAACAGTGGCACATTACAAATAAACATCTCACAGAAAACAGAGTGCTTGAATAGCATTTTGCAGGCTGACTCCTCACCCCGGACACAAAGAACACAGTCTTGGCTTGGGCGCTGCTGAATATGCCTGCCATGGATCTCCTTCCTTCACTTTAAACGTAAGCAAGTGTGACATGTTTTGCATCCCTGCCCAGCCATTTCCTGTCCGTCAGCAGAGGCCCAGCCTGTGGCGGGTAAATTTACGGAGGGAAAAAGTGCTTTAGCCGTTTCCCCCGGTGCGTCATGTGGAAAAAGTGCACCGCCGTAACTTCCAGTCCAGATTGTTGGTGCAAGGCTGGGGTCGGCGCCTGCGCAGGCCTGCATGAGTAGGGCCTGAAAAGCCTGGGAACTGTCCCGTTTCTGAGCCCTTTACGTCACATACTACGGGGGCGTAAAAACCCGCCTTTACGAGCCCCGGCGTCAGCGTCCCCCGCGGCGAGGCGACGAACTCCGACGGCGGCGGCCCGACTTCACGAAGCCTCCGCGACGGCCGCGAGAAGCGGAAAAAGGCGACGGCGCCCACGCGGATGGGCGCTCCGCCGACCCCGCGCCGCGCGGTGCTTCTCCTCTGACCCGGCGACCTTTTGTTGAAAACGAGACTGGCCCGGGGTAAGGATCGAGGAGCGGGCGTTTGCACCCTCGAGAGAGGTTGTAAGGGAAGCTCGGCTGCGTCACCTTATCTGGTTTCACGAGGCAGCTTGGGAAACCCAACTACAAACGCTGGAGCTCTGCCGATAGATCCCGCAAGAATGTGAAGGGACAGCGCCTGCAAGAATAGCACTGCTTCCATTAAAATGTCTGAAGCTTTTCTGCAACAGGGTGAAGGATAATGTTACGCGACACTGCTATTCAAGCCGACTGAAAATGAAGTGCAGAGGCAGACGTCCCGTTGGTCAAGGCAGAAGTGTGCCCCTGCTATCGGTTTCTGAGCTGAACGTTTATGCCTTGAGGACGGTCCATTTTAATGCTAATATTCTACAAAGATATACACCCCCCCCCTCACCCTTATCCGCTGAGCCAACCAAAACAAAAGGAGGGAAACAAAGTGAGCATTACCCCCAGCATTACCCATTACTTCTCTAGCTTTACCGAGGTCCACACTGGGGGGGGGGGGGGGGGGGTGTCGGGGACCCCCAAGAGTGTGGCCCGGCCCCTGTTCCGAGTGCAAGGGTGTGCCGGGCCTCTGTGCTCACAGCGAGGATTACAGTCTGAAATATTTAAAAACACAAGGCCTTTTCCCAGCACTTAGGGACCCCGGAGACGGGGAGAGCGGAGGAGCACGGCGCACCAGGGGCCCCGCCCGGCCCGTCCGCGTCTCCGTCGCTGCGATCCGCGCAGGTGGGACAGGTGCGCAAGCCAGAAATAAACAGGGGCGCTATTCTCCAAATAACAGTTGGCGGGTCGAACGGCACGGATCTCAGAGCTCTGCAATAAGGGACTGCAGCCACCTGCTTCACGAGGAAGATTTCAGGGCACCAAAACAAACGAAGGGGGTAGTCTAAATGTCTCCTTTGGTGCGGCAACACACTGTGTGCGCGCGTGTGCATGTGTGTGTTAGGGCCGTCAGATCTAAATTAATAACTAGAATATTTCCCGGATAAGAAGTAAAAGTTATTTTTCGAATTGTTGAAATTAACATTTGAATGTGTCATTTTTTACCATGCGTGTCCTGAAATCGAATGTGTTCCGTCTTTCAACACATTAAATCTTGCTTTGAATGACCCTTTTTGCCCCCACTTGTACACAGAAAATCAGGTTTTGAATTTTTTCTTCTTCTAATAACCACAGCCGATTAACATTCCACAATGAATGGAAAGTAAGAGCCACTACCAGAATCCTCTCGCATGGTGGAAAACTATTGCACGGTTAAAGCAGAAATACCTGAGCTACAGCAGAAATGCCAGAGCATCCAAGGAGCTTTCGTTCAAGCGGAGTGTTTCTTCTTCAGCAGGTAATATTGTAAATAAAAAATGTGCAGCGCTCACCTCTAACCAAGTAAATTTCTTTGCATTTTTGGAAAATTATCTCTAAGAGGATTGTGCTAATACAGGCTGCCAAACTGAAACAAAGCAATTTTTTTTTTCTTTTTCCCTATCACAACGTATTCTATTATGTTCCCAGGTGCGGTTGTGGTCAACACAAAGTTTAATTGTACGGTTAAAATACATGATCCAGGCCGTTTCCTATATGATGATGTCATATGGTCTTGTTCTTTTTGTTTACTTGAGGTCAAATGACGTATGAGGGACGCTTCGTTGTAATCTACTTGGCCGATAGTGCGGTATGAGACGGTCCTTTCCCTCAAGATACTGTTCAGAGCGCAGCCCGTGTTAGCACTTGAGTGTGTCGGTGCGTTTAATGTAACGAAGGAGCTAGCCATACCTTAAACGCAGCGAGCCTTATAGAAATGTTTAACCGACGTGAACAAACCCGGTAGTTACAGTCATAAAACCAGTGTTACACTGGAGATATAATTTGCTGATAGTTAATTAGCAAATGAATAAACAAACACAATACCCCTCATCATACACACACACACACACACACACACACACACACACACACACACACACACACACACACACACACACACACACACACACACTAATCTAGACAGATGCATGCTCAAACTGCAGTTTTCGAGTCCGTGTGTCGGCGGCAAAATCACCGGTAACCCGAGGCCTCTCTTTCTTCGCAATGATGTGCAATAAAACATTAGCCTAGCCTACTGCGCCATTCAGCGCACAACAAAAAGAATGCTAGCGAGCTAGCGTTAGTCCGGGAGGAGATGCCGAGGTAGGGGGCGGGAGCAGGCTATTGTTCACAGCAGACCAAGGGACGAAGAGTGAATAAAACTTGGAATAAATGAAATACTGACTGCTTACTTATTCTGACTATTGAGCTCAATTTAACGCAACGGGATTAGGAAACAGCCTAGCCAAACCCAGAGCTAATCAAATTAGCTAGCCAACCAGGCGATCTGGGCACCCAATATAAACGAGGCAACGTTAGCAAGCTCTCAGGACTGGAGATTGGGAAAGCCTGCGGGCACGGATAAAATACGCAGACTAAAACTCAGAAACTTTTCCATTCGCAATACATTACATTCAACTTATTTTAGTAGCATGTAGCGGTAGCTAGCACAAATAACATTATGATGTTACTGAGGATTGTAACGCTAGCGTTAGCCAGCTAAGTCATCTCTGATGTCAGACATTAGCTGCTGGCTAGATATTGCCAATGATGCGCGCCGGTAAAACTGGCTTGACAAAAGTTATCCCCAGTTTATCAAACAGTCAGCCAGCCAGCTGTTTGGGTTTAAACACATTAACAACGCAATAGATGAGCTTACATTGCTTACTGTGGTCTGTCGAGCTATCGCACATGGCTAACAGACCAAGGTTATTGTTCTTTTTTATGCAGTTGATTTGCACGACTCCTGGCAGGAGCTTTTGTTTTGCTTAGCTAGCTAGCCCTAGCCATTTCACTTCCCACTACAGGGAATACAAAACGGAGGCTACTTAACCCCTGACCATCTGCTTTATTCTTAGCTAACGTTAGGTCCTTTAGAGGAATTTACATTATGTTGCGAGCAAGTTAACACAGTCTAGATGGCCAACCAGTCTTGGTACATAAATAGCTAGTTAGCATTAACGTTCTGTCAAAAAAACTGTTTACTGTCAGATGCAGTTCATTACACTACAGGGACGGGACATTACACGAGGAGCTGAAGTGGCGAACAACACAACTTAGCGCTAATAGCCACAGCATATAACTCACGAGCAGTCATTCACACCGAACACACATTTAGCTGACTAGTTAGCCGTGCTTGCTATCCATAAACAACGGGACTTAGTGGTGGTACTAGCCCAGCATTATGCGCGCAAGCAAGGCAAGAGGCAGGGAGACAGGTCAGGTCCATGGACTACTCACTGTTGGAGAGATTGATCAGGGCCGCGTCTGGTGTGGTTTTCACCTCCAACCGTAGCGGCTGCTGTTCAGAATGTCGCTGTATCTCTCCGTTTGCGTCTCCGATTGAGAGGAGCCGCACGCCGGGAAACACGGACACCGCCATCTTCGATGTAGTGGAGAGCGCGACACACACACGCACACACAAACACATGCACACATACACCGCGGGTGGGGGTAGGCGACTCGCTACCGCCACCCCGCACCCAAATGCAGCATCAGCAATCGCGCACTCTCTGGGCTCTCGCTGAGGAAGACCATACATTTCCCAGTGAAGGCCAAATATGCATTTACACTGGTCTCATTCTTCAGCGTCGTTACTATAAGGCTCATATACATTATGGTGTGTCACATTTCAATACACAACATTTTAATGCTCACAGGTACGTGTTTTGTACTCCACAATCGAATCATTTTCCAAACAAATGTGACCTACACTGCTTACATTTAATGAATAAAAATCCATAGGGCAGCAAGTCGTTGTGGATGGAGCTCCTCAGTAAAACATGAATATTTGATAATCTCCCCATACTTCATTAATTATACATTTTAGACTTTCAGATAAACCTTGTCTGGTTTGCACATTGAATATATAAAATTTGGAAATATTTGTATTTTGTTATATCTGCATGTCTTTTAGATCTACCATATAATAGAATCACGGCTTAGATATGCGTCCATGTACTGGTGTGCAAATCAGTCACTGCATTGCAGCCTGTAGTTGGTTTTGGATAAACAATAGGCCTATTGCTGAGGCAGGGGTCCTCAGCCGAATTTGGAAAAGTTTGGGAACCCTATACTAGGCAAATAAATCATGGAATAAATGTGTGTATATCCATTCATACACGCTAACAACCCGTATCTAACTGTGGGCCTGGCCTTTCCCTGTTAAAATTCTTTGGACAAATAAGTATTTTGATGTTTGCAGACAACAAATAAAAGGGGAAGCTGAACAGCTTCCTGAATTCTAGTCATCAAATACATGATTATGTGTTTGTGGGTTATCCTCATCTGCAAATTCATGTAAAGCTATCAACTTTTTTTACAATGGCACTATATGTTTTGAACAAGACAGATATTTTTGAAGAAGAAAAACAGAGTCAGAATGTCTTGTAATAATATATTTTTTATGAATTCAAACATCTAGGTTACAACTTATGTAAACTAAACACGCGCACCTCAGTTAAGACACAAAATGTAATCCGGGTTAGGTCATCAGAAAGTAGTGTTTCAGTGCAGTTTACACACAGGGTGGATTGTACAGCTTCTTAAAGGGGAAACTGCAACATTATTAAACCATAAAGGTGACAGACAGAAAGTTAGTCCCCTCTTCCAACCAATGACGTGGCAGTTTGTTGGATGCTGCTGGAAAAAGCTGTAGTGAAAGAACACTTGTAGAACATATAAAGGCCACATGTTTTCACTCACTGTTAAATTCTGAACTCTTCATTTTGTTAATAAATTAATTAAATCAAAGGTCCTGTATATATTTACTTTTGTTTGACATATGCACAGTCTGTACTCTGTAGCAAACAGAAGAGCGACAGTGGCTGTGTCCGAATCAGAGCCCTATCTAGTGCGTCCTGTTTACTGTGTACTAGCATACAGTATACCATTTACTGCATACTGTTTAGTGACATGCAGTATGAAAAAAAATATCCTCCATTCTATTATCAGCGAAAACCCAGAAATAAGTATATCATCTGGGGATATTAAGAACACTGAATTTTCAGAATTGTTGCGTACTTAAAAGCTTTTTAAAAAGCATACTCAACTGGAATACTCAATAGTAGGCAAGTGCGCTGATTTGGACACGGCCTATGAGCTCTCTCTCAGCTGAGAGGCTGAGGGATGAATGAAAGAGATTTCCAAGGGAAAAAAAGATAAAATAAATGTAATGCAATTCTGTGACAACCCATTCACAGCCCAAGTCAACGACAGCAAAGGAAAACAGACAATCGCTCATACTATCAGTCTGTTCACGTGGATTGTACAGGTCAGATGTACTGCACGATGTCCTTTGTCCATGTAACCCCTATATACCAGTACTTCCCAAACCTGGGAAATTAATGCAGTTTTTTTCTTTTTTTACCCCACCATAGCTCTCACTGAATTAGGTTTGAATTACTGTTAATTGAATTCTATGAATAGCCTGCTGTTAATCATCTAAAATTGTAATAATGTAACAAGTCGGTTCTTGCCAGGCCCGGTTCCGAGAGGAAAACAGAAGATAGTGTAATCAACAAAACACCCAGTTTCAATCAGAGTTTAAAAAAATGACCTAGCTAAATGTACCATGTATGCTTTACAACAAGGGCGTCAGGCTCCTCAGTCCTGGAGGGCCAGCGTCTGCTGGTTTTTGGTATATTTCTGTACTTGTAATTATTTGATTTAAGCCACTGATTGGTCAGAGTACACACTGTGTCAAAGAGCTAAACTGTTTGCTCATTGAAAGGAAGCCAAAAAAAAAAACCATGGTCCACCATGACTTGAGTTTGACACCTTTGCTTTACAAAGGTTAGAAAATGTGCTGAATCAACTCCCCCAAACAAAAGTTACTAAAAAGCCCTGTGTAGTTCTTATTTCATGCCCTGTGTAGTTCTTATTTCATTGCTACAGACCCTGTGTAGTTCTTATTTCATTGCTACAGATGTAGGTGGCTAAAAATGTGTTTATTCCAACAGAAGGATACATACAAAGGTGCTTTTCTTGGTTACTTCTACCCACTGGTGCCCCTTAAACAAATTAGTAATACAGACAGGTGTTCATATTTATTGATTAAGAGTAATTACTTGTTCAGTGGAGCCTTGGAGAGACAGCTGTGCCAATTAATTTTTTTTTTTTATGTGGGGCAGATATTAACAAAAAATGTTGAATCAACAAACTGACCTTAAATTTGACACAAAAACAACTTCACTGGTATATTCACAAATAGCCCATACCAGGTCAAATGAAGAGATATCAAATTAAGACAGAACTGAAAATCCGCACACACACACACACACACACACACACACACACACACACACACACACACACACACACACACACACACACACACACACACACACACACACACACACACACACACACACACACACACCATCCTTGCCAACACTTTCATAGACAGAGTGAAGTTCAAACCTGACTTAAGTCATTATGCTGTATGAAATACACTGGCCTTTTGTTTCATTGTGACTGACATAGATGTTTCTTCACTGATATTATTCCGCTAGAAGTGATACATTTTGTGAAATTTCAGGGATCAGAGTGCGTGACGATGGCATAAAAATGGACTAATTAGGCTTTTCAGGACTCCACATTATTATCAGGTAAAATTCCCTTGACGGTAAATTGGGCCGATTAACGATTCAAGATGATTATTAAGTTGATTAACACGAAAAATTAAGTCTATTTTATATATTTTAAAAACTCCAAATATGAATGAAACTGGATCACTTTGATTGCATTTGCCAATTTGTATTTAGACGCAAACCCTTGCTCGATTTCCCCTGCTAAACCTAAATGTCAATTACAGAATTCTTATAAGCAGCTGAGCACTGTTAAAGATAGTGATGTTCATTCTTGTTCCTGGAGACCTGCAGGGTCTGCTGGTTTCTGTTGTTTCTCAGCACTTATTCGATCAATTAAAGCAGTCGATTACACCGTAAACTCACCTGACCTGGTTTCTTGGGTCTGAATTGGTTGCTGATATTGACGCTTAAAAAAAAACAACAAAAAAAAAAAACAGCAGACACTACGTCTCTCCAGGACCAGGAATGAAGTTCACTGGCTGAAGATGTTACACCTGAAATCATTCTGAGGTCTGGCAACACAGAACATGTTAGAAATTAGCTGCAGGCTCACACGCCCTTCAGACATGAAAATAGAATTTGGCAGCATCACTGTGATTAGAATGTAAACCCAAGCCTTGGTGATGATAAATAAACATCAAATTCTGCTAGGTCTTTCTACAATCTTTTGTGTTTTTTAATTAAGAAAACTAACAGGATGTAACTGAGTTTTATTTTGGATGACCTGAAGGTTCTATGTTTGATGGAAACTAGTCTGGGGGGGGGGGGGGGGTTGGCCTCCCAATGCTTGGAATTCTGGAAGTGAACTGTGAACCAACAATAAGAGCAGTGTGAGAGAAAGAGGTTAGGTAGAGAAGAGGTCTTCTAAAAGCTTTCCTTGGACTTCATTCCTCGTTAGCTGCCGGGGGAAACGGGGAGTTCCAATCAGTGCAGTGCATTGTTCAAGGGTAGGCCAGAGATCAGTGGCAAAATGACAGCCCTGAAGCCAAAGTACATTTTACAGCCAAAATAAATTATATAATTTTAAGCAGCAAGTCAATATAGTTTTCTGCATTCTATGTTGAATCGACATGTTTTACAAAAACAAATGCTTACATTGTCATTTCAAAAAGACCTATAAACAACTGATCAACTGTGTGTCTGTTATGAATGCACTCGTCTATTGTGAAGTGCATTATGCTCCACCTTTAACAGCTGCTTGTGTACTGTAAAACAATCTGGACAATTAAATGAAACCGCTTCACTTTAAATGACAAGAGACTAGGAACAAGCCTGACAGACAGAATGGCTACGTGATACGCACATGCTCTGGCAAAACAGAAGAACACCTGTCAAGCCCTTGTTGCTAATTTTAATTGACTGACAAAGCAGCAGAGGCCGACAGAAAGGGGGCCTGTAGCTGATGGTACCTCAGAAGATGGTGCAGGACTTGGGGGGGCGGAAAGGGTTGTCGCTCGAGGGTACCCCCATGAGCAGAGGGTCCTTGTTTGCATTCTGCAGGCAGAAGGTTTTCAGGTCGGCGGCTGCCTGAGACACCTGGGTGAAGGTTACAATCATACGGCACACCGCTATAAGTCCTGGGACTGCTGAAGAACTAAAAAAATCAACAAGGCAGAGACAACACAGGGGGGTATACTACAAAACAGGATTACTTAGTTAGCTGGATAACTGCACAGAGTAAAACCCAGAACCATCCATGGAACATGGACTGAAGTAAAAGGAGCTGTTCCCGGTTTTTACTGCATTTATCCATCTAACTAAGTAATCCTACTTTGTAGTATACCCCCCAGGAACACACAAATACACACAAACACCACACATACATACACAAGCACATGTATAGCCCAGGGGGGTATTTCACAAAGCAGGATTATGGAGTTAGCTGGACACAGTTGAAGTTGGAAGTTTACATACACTTAGGTTGAAGTCATTAAAACTCATTTTTAACCACTCCACAGATTTCATATAGCATTTATAGCAAACTATAGTGTTGGCAAGTCATCTACTTTGTGCATGACACAAGCAATTTTTCCAACAATTGTTTACAGACAGATTATTTCACTTTTATTACATTTTTTTTAAAACTTTTAATTCACTATATCACAATTCCAGTGGGTCAGAAGTTTACATACACTAAGTTGACTGTGCCTTTAAACAGCTTGGAAAATTCCAGAAAATTATGTCACGGCTTTAGAAACTTTGATAGGCTAATTGACATTATTTGAGTCAATTGGAGGTCTACCTGTGGATGTATTTTAAGGCCTACCTTCAAACTCAGTGCCTCTTTGCTTGACATCATGGGAAAATCAAAAGAAATCAGCCAAGACCTCAGAAAGAAAATTGTGGACCTCCACAAGTCTGGTTCATCCTTGGGAGGAATTTCCAAATGCCTGAAGGTACCACGTTCGTCTGTACAAACAATAGTACGCAAGTATAAACACCATGGGACCACGCAGCCGTCATACCGCTCAGGAAAGAAACGCGTTCTGTCTCCTAGAGATGAACGTGCTTTGGTGCGAAAAGTGCAAATCAATCCCAACAACAGCAAAGGACCTTGCGAAGATGCTGGAGGGAACAGGTACAAAAGTATCTATATCCACAGTAAAACGTGTCCTATATCGACATAACCTGCTCAGCAAGGAAGAAGCCACTACTCCAAAACCGCCATAGAAAAAGCCAGACTACAGTTTGCAACTGCACATGGGGACAAAGATCATGCTTTTTGGAGAAATGTCCTCTGGTGTGATGAAACAAAAATTGAACTGTTTGGCCATAATGACCATCGTTTGAAAGAAAAAGGGTGAGGCTTGCAAGCCGAAGAACACCATCCCAACCGTGAAGCACGGGAGTGGCAGCATCATGTTGTGGGGGTGCTTTGCTGCAGGAGGGACTGGTGCACTTCATAAAATAGATGGCATCATGAGGAAGGAAAGTTATGTGGATATATTGAAGCAACATCTCAAGACATCAGCCAGGAAGTTAAAGCTTGGTCGCAAATGGCTCTTCCAAATGGACAATGACCCAAAGCATACTTCCAAAGTTGTGGCAAAATGGACAACAAAGTCAAGGTATTGGAGTGGCCATCACAAAGTCCTGACCTCAATCCAATTGAAAATTTGTGGGCAGAACTGAAAAAAGCATGTGCGAGCAAGGAGGCCTACAAACCTGACTCAGTTACACCAGTTCTGTCAGCAGGAATGGGCAAAAATTCCAGCAACTTATTGTGAGAAGCTTGTGGAAGGCTACCCAAAACGTTTGACCCAAGTTAAACAATTTAAAGGCAATGCTACCAAATACTAACAGAGTGTATGTAAACTTCTGACCCACTGGGAATGTGATGAAAGAACTCTACTATTATTCTGACATTTCACATTCTTAAAATAAAGTTGTGATCCTAACTGACCTAAGACAGGGAATGTTTACTAGGATTAAATGTCAGGAATTGTGAAAAACTGAGTTTAAATGGATTTGGCTAAGGTGTATGTAAACTTTCGACTTCAACTGTAACTGCATTGAGTAAAACCCGGAACAGCTCTTTTTACTTCAGTCCATGTTCCAGATTGGGGAGGGTTTTGGGTTTTACTCAGTGCAGTTATCCAGCTAACTCAGTAATCCTGCTTTGTGAAACAGGCCCCAGTTTATGACAACTAACAGCACGTGTACAATCCTATCTGCACCAAAAGATGTCTCAGTTTGTTGGTCTCTGTAAGTCACATAGCCAGATGTCTTGTTTCCTGAGAAGTGGTTACAGATGTTTGTATTAAATCATTTTTATACAAAAAAAACATGTGGTCATTCAATGTGGTCTGTACATTACTTTGACATCAGTGTTGCCTGGCATGGGTGCAACCATAGAAACCATGAATCCTACAAAAAGTATTCTCAGTCAGTCCCATTGAATTTTAACCTGTGAACATATAAAGACAACCCAGTGCCTCTTCTATAAAAGCTAAACCCAGTGCTGTTTCAAATTCAAATTCACATCCTGGTATGGAAAATTCTCTGCAACAAGGAAAAGGCCTGTAAGAGAGCTGGTTTTTAATAGTTTCCAACTTGGAGATGTGTAGACTACATGAGCCGTCAGAAGGATAGCTTTTCATATTTGTGATTCTTGGACTGTACTCATCATTCCAGAAGTTTCCATCAGCTTGAGACAAACAAGATAAAAACAAAAAAAAATCCCCTTCTGCTATTTAAATTTTAAATAAGGGCACAGTCCTTTCCATTCTAGCCACTTGGAGCTGTAGAGCCCTGTAAATGCAGGAAGAACGGTGACATTTTTAGCTTGGCTATTTTGTGGTCACATGCAAATCAATGCAAACAGGGCCAACACAAGCTTAACAGCTAAAAAGCTCCATAGCCTAAAACCAAAAATATCTCATGCAAACAAATTGGGAATCTGAGTGCTCAGCAAAATTCCTGCCTGTCAGGAATCATCACTTAATAAATTATCTCACAATGTAAGACTAACAGACCAAAACTTGATACATTTCAAATGGTATTGCCTCTGTTAAATAATGTAAATCAAGCCCATAAGCCATTTGCTACTAAATCTGAATTCTCACGGATTTAGCTGACCCAAAGATACCTTGTCGGAACAACCCAGATTAATATGCAGTGCAGGGAGGGGCATGCATTCCTTTTCCCACAGTGGCCTGGAGAAATGAGCACGGATTACATCCAATCACACCACAGTAAATCTGAGAAATATAAATGTCACTGGTGATTGTAGACCTTGCCTGCATTGCGCGTGCAAGGGTTCATGGCAGAGGAAGTGAGCGGTGGTTTATCTGCAGTGTATAGCCTACATCCTCGAGATTTTCTACCACAGGTGCCATTTCTGGAACTCCTTATCTAGGCCAGCAAGGTGGCGTTTGGTGGCCACACTAATTTATAATCAAGGCGGAAGTTCTCAAAAGTTAACGGAAAACTATAACCACCACAATGTCCAATGTCCACTGCTGTTGGTTTATTAACATCACGCTCAAGAATAATCTACCATTACACCAACTAGTTCCCTCCGGAGTCAGGACATAGGCTATAAGAATATATATCCTTGACCATAATAGCGAGAGAGGAATGCAATATCATAGAAACAGGGAGACGTGTAATAAAACGCGTGCCCTGTAAATATAGTAAACTGCGATGGGAAACTACGGTCGGGAAATTCCTAAGCCTGTTCGGCAATGTCTCAACAGTCAGTTGCCAAGCTGTCGGGATCACAATTAAAATGCGGAACCGGTTGACCTGTAGCATATAGGTAGCCTACGGTAGACTTCTGGACTATCTATGCAAATTGTTGATCCATACAAATAATCTCAAAACCAAACTGCAAACGGAATATCGGTGTTCACATTACTCAACATGCATTTAGGCGGGTTTCGAAAAGCCTTTAACTAAAACTGTGCCATTCTTACCGAGGAAAACGATGGCTAAGAACCCATAGCCTATGTTTGCACAAATAAGTCTTCAGTCAGTAACGTTAGGTTCCTTATTACAGTTTTACATTATTCTAAATAGAATTACTGATCCTAAACCATGGTTTCGCGGGCATACATTAGCATTTCAACAATTTCCAAAACATGTCTGATTTGAACTTGAACATCCAGATCCAGTGTAGGCTATGCATCATACGCTAATATCAGAAGCCTCTTGCTACAAACTTATTTTAAAAGTAGCCTAGACTAACTAGGCTAGTTTGCCATAATTGTGGCCGTGGGATGTAGAATCAAAGAATCACACCGTAAGATAAAGATATTATCATCTTTTTCGTTCTCTTTACCTTAATCCTTTGGACACTGGCTTCAAACCGCAATTGTTTTACGGCTTTCTGTGCGATTACCAAGTTATTACTGCGTGCGCTGTTGTTGGACATGACTGCGTTAAAGACGACTGTGACTGTGAATCTGACAACTTAAAAAAAAAAAAACTGAAACTGCCGTGGGAACCGCTGTGACTCACACGCTCCCTCTTTCTTTCTTTGACTGGAAGCACAAGCGGTAGCCTAACTTTCCCAAAACAGTTTTGTTGTTGTGTGATGGACCGGGGACCCGAGTGTTTTTATGTAAACAAATAATCAATGCAAATGTGTTGTTTGTTAAAATATTTTTGGCTCCCAAACTTGTGGTTTACAAACATCGGGAGGAAGAGTGAATATTGTTAGGCTACACACTGAGTGGTAACATTATAGACCAAACACTAAATTCCTTAGGCAAAATCGCATTGAGATATGAGGATAGACTGGAGATTAGCCTACTTTTATACGAGCCAACCACCGTACTTAGCCTACATCTTAAATTGTAGTTCAAACTAAAAATGGTATCATCTGTGTTACAGTAAATTACAGTAGGCCTACCCACCCCATATTTCTTAGTCTTATTATAAAGCCATACTAGATCATTGGCTACTCTGAAATTAGCTCTACTCTTACAGAAGCCCGGATGGCGAAATGTATACACAGTCTAGGCTACTACGTTGACTGAAATCTATAATAATAATAAAAAATAATTACAGCAATTATTATTGTTATTATTATAATAGCTGTGGTAGCAACTCAACAGGTGCCAGGCCGCAGCACAACAATTAGTAGGCTATGTCTATGCTTTGATCCACTTTATAGGCTACTGTTCTTGCAGTCTATGAAAGACAAAATAATGCGCTTGGAAATTGGAGCAACATAGCCTACTTACCCACACAACTAGTCATTGTACTTACCTGATGCATTACTGCCATCTACAGTATTCAAAAATATTACAAGAGGTAGGCTATATTCTGTTTTGTAGGGTTAAACTGTCACATGACAGTGGAACATTGTGGAATTTGTATTATTCCAACTGGCTTCATGGAAGGTCGTGGGGTAAGCGTTTCCAGGTGGTTCATTGGACTCCATGTTGTGTTCAGAAATGATTATAAGAGTGAGTATCCAAAACTAAATAGAATTGTTCTGGGGCGCAAATATTAACAGCTGAACGTGTGCATGTGATAATTGCATGAGGGTCTATTTCTTAATGTCCGGTTCCTAAGAATCTGTCAGCTCTATCCATGAATGCAAATATCAGTTAGCTAGCTTGTTAGCTAGGCTACAAAAACTATTACAAGGCTTAGCTGGTTCGTCGGCTTAAACTAGTCGAATTGAAAAACGAGTCAGATTATGACATCAAATTGTATAATGCAATAACAGACAGGCCAAATAAAAGCACGAAAGGCGAGACCTGATTCATGTAATAAGATTTAAACTACATTTAACCAGAATATATTTTAAGCAGTGAAGCTAGGCTACACTCTTTGGTAACACGCTGTAACATCGTTGAACTACAAAATGTGACGTAAGTAACGTGCGCCCATGACAACTTGAAGGACACCCGAACAAATTATGGGCGGAAACATACCTCAAGCAAATACATGAACGTGGACGCTTCGAGCTACGCAAACAGTTTTTCGTTTGCCATGACATTTATGAAAGACAACTGTCATACATCGGGCACAGGTGAATTAGATGAACTGCCCAGAATAAAAGCCTCAGTCTCAGCCTGTTCGTGCAAACCGCTGATGTTTTTAGTTTGTTTTGCTGAATTAGTTTAGATTTACGTAGATTCACTTATGCTCATGTCATTGAGCCAACAGTGGATGAGGAGATTGACGCGTTCATGAAAAAAAAGAAAATTAACCGTGAATTGTTGTAGACCCCCCCCCCCATTTATTTATATATTTTTTCCGTTGCAGAGAGTGCTGCGGTGCGGGGCATCCATCCTGAGGAGCAGTCGCTCCATACACCACAGTGCGCCATGGAAAAGCCCCCTCGTCCCAATTGTTGTGGAGCAGACGGTGGGTGAGAAAGGGCTCGGAGACGGATCTGGAGTGCCGTTAGAAAATGGACACTGTTTGAATGGGTCTCCTTGAGTCCCCTTGCGTTGATTGCTGTACATTACATTACATTTAGTAGATGCTCTTATCCGAAGTGACACAGTGTACTTTTACATGCAGTCAACTTATACAACTTGATATGTAATGAAAATAATTCAGGCTGAGTACAAGAGTACGACAGCAGTGCCCCCAAATGGGAATCAAACCTACAACCTTAGCCCAGCTCCGTCAGCGATTTAGCCGTGGATGCACGTTGTAATTACAGGCCCACAGGACTAAGTGAATGCACTAACGTGGTGCTCTGGTGCTACTTCGCTTTGCTAACAAGGTGCTTAAAAACAGCAGTAGTAAAACAATAAAAATAAAAAATACAAAAATCCAGGCACCCTTGATGTCAAAAGAGGAAAAAATACAGTTGAAGTCGGAAGTTATACACTTAGGTTGAAGTCATTAAAACTCTTCTTTTTTTTTTTTACCACTCCACAGATTTCATGTTAGCAGTTTACAGACAGATTATTTCACTTGTATTTATTTTTATTTTTTTTAAACTTTTAATTCACTATATCACAATGTATTTTAAGGCCTATCTTCAAACTCAGTGCCTCTTTGCTTGACATCATGGGAAAAATCAAAAGATATCAGCCAAGACCTCAGAAAGAAAATCGTGGACCTCCACAAGTCTGGTTCATCCTTGGGAGCAATGTCCTAACGCCTGAAGGTACCATGTTCATCTGTACAAACAATAGTATAAACACCATGGGACCATGTAGCTGTCATACCGCTCAGGAAGGAGACACGCTCTGTCTCCTAGAGATGAACGTGCATTTGTGCGAAAAGTGCAAATCAATCCCAGAACAACAGCAAAGGACCTTGTGAAGATGCTGGAGGGAACAGGTACAAAAGTAAAAAAAACTAGAGATGAACGTGCTTTGGTGCAAAAAGACCACCGTAAAAAAGCCAGACTACAGTTTGCAACTGCACATGGGGACAAAGATCTTACTTTTTGGAGAAATGTCCTCTGGTCTGATGAAACAAAAATTGAACTGTTTGGCCATAATGACCATCGTTATGATTGGAGGAAAAAGGGTGAGGCTTGCAAGCCGAAGAACACCATCCTAACCGCGAAGCACGGGGGTGGCAGCATCTTGTTGTGGGGGTGCTTTGCTGCAGGAGGGACTGGTGCACTTCATAAAATAGATTGCATCATGAGGAAGGAAAATTATGTGGATATATTGAAGCAACATCTCAAGACATCAGCTAGGAAGTTAAAGCTTGGTCGCAAATGGCTCTTCCAAATGGACAATGACCCAAAGCATACTTCCAAAGTTGTGGCAAAATTACTTAAGGACAACAAAGTCAAGGTATTGGAGTGGCCATCACAAAGTCCTAACCTCAATCCAATCGAAACTGAAACTGGGCAGAACTGATAAAGTATGTGCGAGCAAGGAGGCCTACAAACCTGACTCAGTTACACCAGTTCTGTCACGAGGAATGGGCCAAAATTCCAACAACTTATTGTGAGAAGCTTGTGGAAGGCTACCCGAAACATTTGACCCAAGTTAAACAATTTAAAGGCAATGCTACCAAATACTAACAGAGTGTATGTAAACGTCTGACCCACTGGGAATGTGATGAAAGAAATAAAAGCTGAAATAAATCATTCTCTCTACTATTATTCTGACATTTCACATTCTTAAAATAAAGTCAGGGAATGTTTACTAGGATTGAATGTCAAGAATTGTGAAAAACTGAGTTTAAATGGATTTGGCTAAGGTGTATGTAAACTTTCAACTTCAACTGTAGGTTTATTTTAATGTAAGACAAGTGCATTGGACACTGATGAGGAACGGCAGGCGGTGGATGGCGGTAATGTTGGGTGTATCTCTGTCCTCTCTCTCTTAGGGTCGAGGAGAGCGTGCCTATGACATTTACTCCAGGTTACTGAGGGAACGAATTATCTGTGTGATGGGGCCGGTAGGTCTGCGTCCGTCCCTATGATCGTGCCTTAGTGTTTGTGTCCGTGTCCATGATTGTGTCTTTGTGTTTTGTGTCTGTGTCTATTTCTGTGTCCCACATCAGTGTCTGTTTCTGTGTGTGTGCACGTGTATGTGTGTGGGTTTATGTTTGCGCGTGCGTGTGTGTGTGTCTGCGCGTGTGCGTGTATGTGTCTATGCTTGCGCGCGCGTGCAGTGTGTGTGTGTGTGTGTGTGTGCACGCAGTGGACCTTATGCTGGCACACGCTCCTCTTCCTCTCAGATCGATGACTCTGTGGCCAGTCTGGTGATTGCCCAGCTGCTTTTCCTGCAGTCAGAGAGCAATAATAAGTCCATCCACATGTACATCAACAGCCCCGGTGAGTGTGTGCATGATGGAGCAAGCGCTCAAAGATAAATCAATCAAAGTCTCAAAATCTGCTAATGTTTCAGAAAAAATCTCACATGTAATCAAAAGTGCAAAGAACATTTTGGTGATTACATTTTACGCAGCATTTATTGGTAAATAAAATGCTTGATATTTATACCGTTAAAATAGTTCCTTTTTTAAAATAAATCCCTTGATATTTATACTGCAGTTGTGGTATACTTTATAAATCTAGCCCCCTTGCTAGCTTTCTGCCAGCTGTCTTTGGTGCCGCACGGTCTTTTACATCTTCCCATTGGTCTCTGCTCCAGGGGGCGTGGTCACTGCAGGGTTGGCCATCTACGACACCATGCAGTACATCCTCAACCCCATCTCCACCTGGTGCGTGGGCCAGGCGGCCAGCATGGGGAGCCTGCTGCTGGCTGCGGGTACCAGCGGCATGAGGCACTCCCTGCCCAACGCCAGGATCATGATGCACCAGCCCTCTGGGGGGGTCAGGGTGAGGAGGAGGAGGAGGTAGAGGAGGTCGAGGGATGAACAGCTGTGGGACTGGGAACAGGCAGGGTGGTGAGGACAGAGTAGCTGGGACTGAGAACAGGGATCACTAATGAGCAGCACAGGAACTAGGAACAGACTATGACTGACTGCAGCAGCACTAATGAGCAGCACAGGAACTAGGAACAGGATATGACTGACTGTAGCAGCACTAATGAGCAGCACAGGAACTAGGAACAGGGTATGACTGACTGTAGCAGCACTAATGAGCAGCACAGGAACTAGGAACAGGATATGACTGACTGTAGCAGCACTAATGAGCAGCACAGGAACTAGGAACAGGATATGACTGACTGTAGCAGCACTAATGAGCAGCACAGGAACTAGGAACAGGATATGACTGACTGTAGCAGCACTAATGAGCAGCACAGGAACTAGGAACAGGGTATGACTGACTGTAACCGCACTAATGAGTAGCACAGGAACTAGGAACAGACTATGACTGACTGTAGCAGCACTAATGAGCAGCACAGGAACTAGGAACAGGATATGACTGACTGTAGCAGCACTAATGAGCAGCACAGGAACTAGGAACAGGATATGACTGACTGTAGCAGCACTAATGAGCAGCACAGGAACTAGGAACAGGGTATGACTGACTGTAACCGCACTAATGAGTAGCACAGGAACTAGGAACAGACTATGACTGACTGTAGCAGCACTAATGAGCAGCACAGGAACTAGGAACAGACTATGACTGACTGTAGCAGCACTAATGAGCAGCGCAGGAACTAGGAACAGACTATGACTGACTGTAGCAGCACTAATGAGCAGCACAGGAACTAGGAACAGGATATGACTGACTGTAGCAGCACTAATGAGCAGCACAGGAACTAGGAACAGGATATGACTGACTGTAGCAGCACTAATGAGCAGCACAGGAACTAGGAACAGGGTATGACTGACTGTAACCGCACTAATGAGTAGCACAGGAACTAGGAACAGGGTATGACTGACTAACAGCACTAATGAGCAGCACAGGAACTAGGAACAGGGTATGACTGACTGTAACAGCACTAATGAGGGAGCAGCGCTATTACTAACAGCCGTCACCACCGTTTGAGTTTTTTCCTTCCCACTGGCCATTATTATTATAATGTTTTAGCTTTTTCAGGGTTCCGTACTGTTTTTTCCCCCCCAGTTTTACTTTCTGTTTCCTGTATAAAGTGTCTTTGTGTGAGGGGGGCGCATAGGGTGCGGAGGACCAGACGCGGCAGTAGGGTACTGGAAAGTTCCCACGAATAGGAACCACAGAACGGAGAAACTCCGATGATAGGAACGGGAAAAAGGCGAGAAAAATAAACAATGCTCCCACTCTCGACCGGAGAGTAACAATGAAAGGGAGACTGAAAAGAGGAGAAATAAAAGCGACGCGTGGGGGAAACGGGCGAATATCTCGTAGACGCGAGAGATAAAAGGAGAAGACACCTCCACTTCTCAATAAACAGAGAGGGAAAAAACTAAGGTGATAAGAAAACAAAAGAAACAAAAATAAAGAAAGGCGACCTCTCGCTTTCAATAAGAACGCAGACAGAGAGAGGTGGATAGGAAAAAGCCAGACAACACTTGTCGTCGGCAGGCAGAGCAAGGAAAACCAGAGCGAAAGACCGAAAGTGCAAGAGAAGGAAAATAACCTAGACAGCTAATTGCACTGAAGGCATGTCCTGCGTTACCCCAAAAGCATATGGGGCAAAGTGGTCTCCTTGAGCGCCTAGTCCTATACCTTTACTGGCTCTGAATCGCAAATTAACACAATACAGAAGCGCCGGAAGCAGGAAGCACGGAGCTTAAATACCCGACAGGTAACTCAGCACAGGTGAGACGACTGAGTAACCGAGAGAGCAAAACCCGGCAAGGAGTGGAAAAGCAAGAGTCGAGTCGAGAGCGCCCTCGTGATGCTCCGGCGGCGAACGACCGCAAAAGGAAAAAGACATCCAAAACCCACGACACTTTGTGACTAAAAATTACAAATTGAATTGAATTGAACTGAATTGACCTTTCCAGGGCCAAGCCACAGACATCGCCATTCAGGCAGAGGAGATTCTCAAGCTGAAGAGACAGATCAACATCATCTACAGCAAACACACCGGCCAGCCCCTGGAAACCATAGGTAAGGGTTAATGTGCCGGGCTCTGAGTCTGTATCTGTATCAATAGATTTTGTGTAAAAAAAAAAAAATCTATTGAAAATATTTCTTTTTCATCGTGCTTTAATAAATTCCAAAATTCTTCTGCTAAATGCCTTTAACCCCTTCCCCCTTCGCGCAGATGCTTAGTGGCAAAGACGCCGGCGCCAAGATTTTGCTCAACTCAGACAATCATTGCTCCTCCAACCAGACTATGAGTGGAAACTCCATGTTTTAGCGTTATTAGTACACGATTCTTGACAACTGCCGAATACGGAGTTTCTAAGTGTCACTATTCTCCCATAGCAAGTCCATTTAACAAGCAACCCCTCACCCAGTCTCGCCTGCAACTATGCATGACATAGTGGACAGTAGCAATGTGTGTGAGATCATAAATATATTTCTTCATCATATAAAATTTGTAGTCCATCATAGCAACAAGATAAACCTAACAATAGCCTGATTGTATGACAAACAAGCAGTGAAAAGCCCTGCTCACTCAAATGCAAAATAATAGTGTAATTATACCACGTCATTCTACTATCAATATCTGCTACTAAATATGAAATAAATATCCAATCCTACCATTGTTTTTTTTGCATAGAGATGTCCCTTTCAAAATTCAGTAGTCATTTATTGGCTGGGACAATCCGTGTGAGAAATAAACAACACTTTATAACGCTATTACACTATCTGAAACGTTGATGCGTAATACCCCCCCACGCTTTGCAAACCCATCTCATTCATTCTTTTATCCAAGATAGGGCATTATAGCCTTAGCTTCTGTGTTTGCAATGTCTTATTGGATGCTTTGAACTATAAATTACAGCCAGGTGTAACAGAATTTCTAGTTTTATCAGTTGAGTTTTACGCAAGCAACTTAGAATGTACATTCGCTCGCCGAAGCGTAATAGTTGTTTCCTGTTATTTTCGCAGGTTTAATCCTCACGTGCTTGCATAGATTTTGGGAGTAGATTGGAACAGAAGATACCATAGTTACCAAGATAGCATGATACATTTTGAGTGCATTTCACATACTGTAGTGTAAGCATTTATAGGTGGCTCAGTCATGTTTTATGTTTGATTTACCCTGAAGCTAGAAACATCTGCCAGCATTTTCCTGATGGTGGAATATTATTTTATTGGAATCCTATCATACATAATATACACTGTATGGCGTAATATCTGCCTGGGCAAAACTTGTCACTCAGGGAATGGAAAATACTCATTTAAATTTACATTACATTACATTTATTTAGCAGACGCTTTTATCCAAAGCGACGTACAGTAAGTGCGTACAGAGACATTATCAAGATCACTACAGAACAGACAGGGCAAAGCACATCCTTCACATAATGTAGCAGCTATCCCTAGCAATGAGCGTCGACTGTAGTTCACAGTAAGCTGTGGGAAAATCAGCAACACCACACTACCATTCCAAATACTATTGTAAACTATAATAAACAGACAGGAAAACACAGGGAACAGGGAACTGATATTCCTAGGTGAGGGTATCAGTCAAGGTGGAGTCTGAAGAGGTGTGTCTTCAGGCCTCGACGGAATGCAGGCAGGGTTGGAGTAGAACGTAGGGGAATGGGAAGTTCATTCCACCACTGAGGAGCTAATGTGGAAAAACTCCGCAGTCGGGACAAGCGAGAGCCTTTGACACGGAGGGGGGGAAGTGCCAGTCGCCCTGCTGTAGAAGAGCGAAGTGGTCGAGCAGGAACATAGTTCTGGATTAAGTCCTGCAGGTAGGCGGGGCCTGTCCTATTGGCTGCAGTGTAGGCCAGGGTCAGAACTTTGAACCTGATCCTGGCTGCAACTGGCAGCCAGTGGAGAGACCTCAGCAGGGGGGTTACGTGGGAAAATTTCGGGAGGTTGAACACAAGCCGGGCAGCTGCATTCTGGATCAGTTGAAGAGGCAGAATGGCGCAGGCCGGCAGGCTTGCGAGCAGGGAGTTGCAGTAGTCCAGGCGTGAGGTGACCATGGTCTGGACAAGAAGCTGGGTGGAGTAGGTGGTCAGGTACGGTCGAATCCTCCTGATGTTGTACAGGAGGAACCTGCAGGACCGTGCCGTCGCCCTGATGTGCTCTTTGAAGTCCAGCCGGTCGTCCAGGACCACCCCCAGGTTCCTTGCAGAGCGGGAGGCAGCCACCACGGTCCCATCAACGGTGATGGAGAGGTCATGTAGTGGGGAGGTCTTGTACGGCATGAAGAGGAGCTCTGTCTTGTCAAGGTTGAGCTTCAGGTGATGGGTAGCCATCCACTCCGAGATGTCAGTCAGACAAGCAGATATCCTCTCCTTAACCTGTGGGGTGGAGGGAGGGAAAGAGAGGAAGAGTTGAGTGTCGTCAGCATAGCTATGGTATGAGAAGCCATGTGAATGTATTACTGAGCCAAGAGACTTAGTATACATAGAGAACAGCAGAGGACCCAGTACAGATCCCTGCGGGACTCCTGTAGACAGGGGACGGGGAGCAGAGACGGAACCCTTCCAGGAGACTTGGTAGGATCTATCAGTGAGATACGATACAAACCAAGACAGGGCAGTTCCTGAAATGCCCATCTCAGCGAGTGTGGAGATCAGGAGCTTGTGATTGACCGTGTCGAATGCCGCAGACAGGTCAAGGAGAATCAGAACAGAGGAGAGGGAGGAGGCTCTAGCAGTGGCGAGTGCCTCAGTCACAGCCAGGAGAGCAGTTTCAGTCGAATGGCCGGTTCTGAAGCCAGACTGATGCGGGTCAAGCAGGTTGTTCTGGTGGAGAAAAGCAGACAGTTGGTTAAGGACAGCACGTTCAAGTGTTTTGGACAGGAAGGGCAAGAGAGATACCGGACGGTAGTTCCTGACATCAGCGGGATCTAAGCTAGGTTTTTTAAGGAGTGGGGTTACACGGGCAGTTTCTGTGCATATGTGCTAGATGAATGTAGAATTTTCCTTGGAGTGAGTATGAATGTTTATATGCTTTATAATGGACAAAAATATTTTATTCATTTTATGACAGGTTTTTGATAGGTGTTTAGACCTATAGATATTTTACTAATCATTGTGCTTCTGTCTCAACTTCCTGACACCCCCGCCCCCCTTGTTTTGCAGAGGGTGTCATGGAGAGGGACCGGTACATGAGCCCCATTGAGGCCCAGGATTTTGGGATCATCGACAAGGTGCTGGTTCACCCTCCTCATGCTGGGAAGGACGAGCCGGAACTAGTGCAGAAGGAGGCTCCTGTCGCTGCTGGCTCCTCCAACTCCGACTCCGACTCCTCCCCCGACTCCCCCGCCCGATCGCAGAGCCCCCTCGAGCCACCCCCGGCCTCCTCCTCCAAACCCGAACCCTGAACCCTGAACCCTGAACCCCAACCTGGACCTGGAGAAACCTGGTAACCCAGGGACTGCATTGTACCCCCACCCCCCCCACCCCCAGGCAACTAACATTCAAATTAATGGAGAGCTTGGTTTTTGAGGATACATTGGTAACAACATAAGATGAGTTTTTGCAGTTATTCAGTACAGTCCCTCCTCTGTCACATGGACACAGTAAGCCTCTGACACTAAAGCCAGTTCTGCGGAGGACCAGGGGAAGCATAGTAGCCTTTATCATGGTCGAGAGAAAGCTGATAATTGAAAAATTTGATCAGTGCCTGAAGTGTAATCTTGAAACAGCCTCATAAAGTGATTTTAATGGAGCACAGTTGCAGAGTGGAATGTGTTGGAGTAACTTTGTCTTGGGCCCGTTCCCATGGTGCTATCTTAATCAATGACGTGATCTGGCACGGCGCGTACCGGCGGCCATGTTTCCCACTGACAAGGCAAGAACAAAATGCTACGGTTCGGCCTAACTGCAGTGCTCCACTTTGGCCGCAATTCTGAGTAAACACAATTTTAGTGAGCGCTCTTTAAATTTGAGTCTAATGTATAACGTTTTTCACTAATTCAGCAACTGCTGACGTTAGAAATACCGCACGGCGGGGGAAAAATTAAGTGTTTGAATCGTGAACAATAAAAGCGAGGGGGAAGAGCATCTGTCAATCAGTCACACGGTGAGTGAGCGTACTCTTGGACACTGGCTTAATATATAATAACAAGACACTGGCTTAATATATAATAATAAGACACTGGCTTAAATGCTTCTCAGAGGACCCAACAAAAAACAATCAAACACACACACACACACACACACACACACACACACACACACACACACACACACACACACACACACACACACACACACACACACACACACACACACACACACACACACACACACACACACACACACACACACACACACACACACACACACACACACACACACACACACACACACACACAGCGGTTTCTTTATTGTTCCTAAAATATACATCTTTGTTAAAAAACTTGTTATGGTGGTTCTTGCCTGTTCAGTGTTCTCACCTCATGGTAGCCCAAGTCCTCTGAGGCGATGCCGGCGGCCGAACACCAGCGGGCCAAACTGGGGCTTGATTTAAGTACCTCTGTGTGCATTCAGGCTTAACCACTGCAACGCAGTCTCAACTGACGCACAGACAGCTGCACTGTGTCTGTTCATGAATGTAGACGAGCAAGATGGCTGTCCTTTTTTAACGTTCTGTGTCTTATTGGCTCCTTTTGGCTCATCATGGGAAATTCCCTTTCGTTCTAAAAGTAAAGAGCTGCCCTTCCTCCTGGAGAAAAGGGGGCTGTATATTCCTGTTCAATACAAGCTTTGCTTAGTACAAATACACATCACATTTCTGAATAGTATTTGAATACTGCCTTTGCATTGTATGCCCCCAATGCTATTCAATTTTTAAGGAATAAGCGTGGACTAAAATCTTTGAATGTACTGGCAGAGACTTGAAATTTGATTAACATTGGTTGTTATGTGGATGGGTTGATTTGTTTGTCCACTTGAGGGCGCTAGAGTACAGATCCACGGGGTACATGGAACATTTGAGCAGTGGTTCTGCTTAGGCAAATGCCTTCGTAAGGACGTTGGTGATTGGGCAGCTTTTAATGTTTCAAGTCGGTAATTTCATGCATGAGCCTTACTTGAACATAAGCAATGTGTCTTACATGGATGAAATACATTAAATGGTTTTAAAGTGAAAATAAATAAATCTGTTTCATACTACTTTGAACACTGGTATGTGTGACAAGTTTTGAGACGGAGTAAGTATTAAAACAATACTTTATGTATCGGTTTAAAAACAAAAATTGAAATGTAACATTTTGAAGATAATGTTCAAAATAATTGTATTACCTACTCCAGCTATAGTGTCATAATATATTATAAGAAGTTACCAGCTATGTAAAAATTAAATGTATATACTTTTCTTTGACAGGGTTCCTTCTGGAAAATGTTATACCTTAACAGGAGCAAATGCTACATTTTTATCTGTTGGTCGAAATAAGGAACAGAATTATGGTCAGAGCGCTACAAGCCAACAGAACAGACAATCAAAATGAGGTGACATCCCTCTGCTTTCCGCCACCCCTCTCTCCTCGACCTCAGAGCAAAAGTTATAACCACAATTTCTATGTGGTAATAAAACATTAGCAACAGTAGGCTATGTTCATTACGTACTTCATTATGTAAATTAAATAACATCCTTAAAAGTCAGGTTTCTATCAACAATACTCTGTCCTAGAACAGAACCCATTAACTCAAAACCAACAACAAAGTTGTTTTCTTATTGTTATTATGGGATGAAACAGTAATTAAATACTTAATTACTTGGAACCTAGTAGGTCCACTGATTTATTTGCCCTAGACGTGTTATAATATAGCTAGGGGTGGGAAATTATGAGGACCGGTGTGTATGCACATTTTTATTTCCACCAATTAAACTAGTTCAAATAATTAATTCGCTAATTAGCTTGAAACATCAATGCTGATTCATTCGTAGATTAGACCACAGTAAAATTTTTCATTTAGAGACATGTTTCACAATCTTATAAATAAATGTAGCTTGTGACCTCAGGCTACATTTTGGGTTGAAATCCAGAAACAGATACAGGCCTCCTTGGCCACCACTGTTTTATAACATTGCCGCAGCGCAGAAAATAAACGCACACGAACGGCACTTGTTATTGTTAATTTATTGTGTGATAAGTAGCCTAGGCCTTACTGAAGTTATTGTGTAGGATACTTTTTGAAAGAGACTCTTTAAGTAATCATCTGGACCATATAGCGTGGCTACTCCTAACCACTAACGGAACCGAACTAAATGTTTAGGCTATAGTTTTAATGAAGCATTTTGATGAATAATTGCGGTCTTATCACCTTGGTTTCAGGTGTGCGCTGTGAATCCACAGATGTTAGTTTCTGGTCAGCAGACTTTCTGAACGGATCCGCGTTCTGCCCAAGCCAGCAGCTGTGTCCCGATAGCTCCGCTCCACGTCATTTAGGCTTTCGGCGGTTTCGCACTGACAGCTGGTAGCCTATGTGACTAAATAGCAGCTTTCCTTTCGTATGAAAGGTGACGGCGGGCTAATGGAGGGGAAGCATTCATTTTGCATATTGATGCAGGTGGCCTATCAGACTGGTTGCATACCTCTGAGTACAACAGGCCAGTGCTTCTCAAACTAACTTATGGGAACCCCTCTATATGCTGATTTTTGCTACAGCCAATCTCTTGCTCAGTTAAGGCTGTTGAAACATATGTTTAAGTTCTTTAATATTGTTCCCCTGTTAAACCCATGCAGGTTTGGCTCATTATTATTTGCTTTGTCTTTGAATTCTTCATACGGAATAGTTTGTTTTTGGGGCCAGGGTATTCCACAAAACAGGATTATCAAATTATCCAGATGACTGTGAGAACTATTAAACTGTATTGTCATAATAGTGAGATTTTCGTCGATGAAAATCCACAACAATGTTGTTTTAGGAGTGTGATTTATTTATACATATTGCTAGCTGCTGTTATTGAAGAATGTTTCTGAGTTTATTTCATGTTATTATTTCACAATTATCTGGCTAACTTGTTTATCCTGCTTTGCGGTGTAGGCTACCCCCCAGGTGTCAACACATTCAACAATTAGGAGCTTGTTGATTCACCTCAGTCTTTAATTTGATCAGCCATTTTGTTTTTGTGTGTGTAATAATTTAGCACAATACGTACAATGTGAATATGGGACTTATATTCTTCATGGCATGCATACATTTCTGATAAAATGTGGCTTAGGGTAAATAATCTCTCAAAAACGAAAAGCTTGTAATTAAGAAAAATGAACCACTTGTTAAAAACCAGCATATGCAGGGGTCCCCAGGACAGAGTTTGAAGAACCACTACAATTGGCAAAGCTGTAGGAAATAATGAACGGAAGTGGGGAATGAACGGTGCCGTTATATATATATATTCAATAAATCAATAAATCAATCAATCAAAAAAATAAATAAATAAATGCAACAATGTTTCTTGTTTAAGGAACATTGAACAAGAACAACACATTAATTTAGACTGCAGTCACTTTGCTTAGGGACAATTTCAGTTGTTTCAAATATTAGGACCATAAGAGTGATGCCACTGCTACACTATAGCAATGTAATATTGGTGTGTTTTTGCAAAGTTGAAAGAGTAAGATTTCCCCCCACATCTATTATATCAAACTGTACACCCTGACCTCCTTCATAAATTCACATTTGCTCATATTTGTTAAAGTTGGTCAAAATAATATTTTTTCAGGAAATATAATTGTATACACTTATTACATTATATTATATTTCCTGACATATATTCCCATCATTTAAAAAGAGGCAAAGTTGTATGTGCTCTTAAGCATTAAAAAATGGCACAATAGGCTATTTTGCATTGTCCAATGTATCTTACAGATAGAACTGATATCCATCAAATACATGTAGCCTACAATTAGTATCTCTGTGGGCAGGCAAATATCTGTAAAGGTTCTGCCAGTTAAACGATGGGGGGGGTATGTTTCATCCCATAATAACAATAAGAAAACAACTTTGTTGTTGGTTTTGAGTTAATGGGTTCTAGGACAGAGTATTGTTGATAGAAACCTGACTTTTAAGGATGTTATTTAATTTACATAATGAAGTACGTAATGAACATAGCCTACTGTTGCTAATGTTTTATTACCACATAGAAATTGTGGTTATAACTTTTGCTCTGAGGTCGAGGAGAGAGGGGTGGCGGAAATTCTGCTGGCACATTTCACGTAAAGCCTCTGATGAGAATAGTGCGGTTTCCTTATGACACAGATAATGGTCTTGTGACTGAAACATCTTTCTTGCCCTTTAGCACTTGAGCATTTAAAAAATGTATCTTGTGCTTTTCAGTTATAAGTGTTTCAACAAAGAGTTTCACACACTATGTTAGAAACAAACTAATACATGGATAACAACAACTTTTCTTGCCTCAACCGGCGTTAACATTTAATTTAGAAACAAAACCTTTTAAAATGCAGTAAAAATAAAAAAGTAAGCATTACAGGAATCGATCGATCGAGGCAAAGCGGATTAGATGTGGAAACGCGTTGATGTTCAATATCATACCTTGAGGGGAGAGACGGATTGTTAATCACCATTCGCTGAAAAATGGTGTTCTTATTGTATTTCTAAATGTCAGTGTTAAAGGCAGCTGCAGCAATCCTCAGCTCAAGCTGTAATTACATGGCATGTTTATTTAAATGTCAGTTGTATCCACTAATCTCTAAACTAAGACTGCACTATTGGGAATAGCATTTGTTCTTCAGTGTGCAGTTTGCCTAGCAATTTGTGGAAAACACCCCTTAGCCTACGTACTTATATATACTATACAAGTATTGCAAAACAGTTAGTTAAAATTAAAACTGCCAAACCATTAATATAAATACTATCGGTGTAACATCAATTACAGCTAATAAAGATGATATTAAACAGAACTACAACACTATTATTTCAATAGTACACGTATACACATTAGTACACATGGCCGTTTATAAATTAAGTTGGATATACAAACGTATAAATAATCTCTAACCCAACTGGAATTAAGTCTCATTGTGTAAAAGTATGTTACAATATACTTGTCATGTATTCTTGAAGGCCATAGTAAAATAAAAGATAGAAAAAAATCAGAAGATATATAAATTAATAACATTCAATTTGTGATAAATAAAAATTGTTTTTCGTTCTCTGAGGATCTGTTTTTTCTCAGTGTATATAGGCATGGGCGTTCCCAACCAAATAAGACTGCGGTTTCATTCAGGGTTAGTGTTGCATGCCATTTTTAAAGCAGGAAGCACCTGCGAGCCATATATAGAATTCACTCTGTGACAATCTGTACTTTCACACGCTATCTGGACACAGCTAATCAGTAATGCAAAATGTGGCCTGTTATCTGAAAGTCACAAGTGTGGCTTTCAGTACTGATGCAGTTATATCCTATAGTTCCGGGGGGCTGTTTAATTTCAATCATTATTTAAATATTTTCAGTTCCCCAACGTCAAACCAACTTTTGAAAGCCATGGCAGTATTTATAAACAAATTAATAATGTTATAGTTATCATTTACAAGAACAGCTAAAATCTTCCAGCTGTGTTCCACCAACACAGACTTGCTTCTTTCATCAGGTACTGATTCCCTGGTGTTCAATCCCTTCCTTACGACTGGAGCTCTTTATAATGAACGTCATATGTTTATTACAGATCTGTTTGTTGTTGTTATTATTATTATTATTATTACAGTTTGTTTCAGTTGTTCTGTTTTGTATCTGTACCAGCGCTGATCTAACCTTATTGCATGCACTATGAATAAACATGCATATGAATAAAAATCTATATAGGGCCATATCCTACCCAAATAAATAATTGTAAAAAGTTTGACTGTTTAACGTTTACTTGCTTTCCCCTGTTATTGCTGAAGTAAAACCAGAGTGTTCAGAATAAGAGAAGTCATTCTTCAGAACCATGGAGGAATGCGTCGTTTGTTCTCTGTAGTGAGATAATGGCATCATCTTGTCTGTAGTGAGATAATGGCATCACTATGTATTTTAAACATAGAATAGAATAAATGCATGCATGGCTTGGTCACCTTCTATGCATAGATACAGATAGCGACTGCTTCTCTAATTAAGATGGAGTTATTTTACTGTTATGTATTCATAAATGTAATTATGCTCTTTTGTTCTCCATTTTGATTTGGACAAATAATAATAATATAACTAGAATAATATAACTGATTTAATGAATATTTGGAAATAGAATCTTTGGCCGGTGAATAAATGATTGCATTCATAAAATATCACTGTCACAATGATATTTCACAGCCAGGAAAATGAGACAACGGGAAAATATGAAGATGTGGAATGGTCAAGCCAGGATCCCCAAAAAAACAAGTCCAGTACAAAGTGGACAGCCCACCAGTGCTGACCAAAAGATTTCAACAATTTTAAAAGATTCTGTTTGGAGGAATGGTCAAAGATATCCCAAATGTGTTCACTAATATCATAAAACTCAATAAAATACCACTCAGTTGTGTTATCCTTGTGAAGGGAAGGTTTTCTATAATTGTATTATTATTATGTGAATAAACACACACATTCAGACTATTAATTATAGTTTTAAAGAAATTCTTTAAAATCCATGAATTAATTACACATCAGTGCACTTCATTACAAAATAACTGAAAAAGATTAATTCAGTGCCACAGACAAAAAGATATAGTGCAAATGAAGCAATGTACTTGTATTAGCATGGCACATGACATTACTATGCATTCACAATCTACAGCAGGCAACACGTGCCCTTGCATTACCTACAAACACAGCTACAGCACTACAAAAGCAGCAGCGTCATGCGGCTACAAGCTCTTCTGAAACATTCTTTTTTGGACATTCAAGTCCTTTAATACAGTTTGTAGTCTATGTAAAAGGTAAGGAAAATGCACATCAGGATGGCAGAACAGGTAGTGACCAGCACAGCAGCGATGTTGGTTCTGCATGCATGCCCAGCGCAGTTCCTCGCCCCTTCAATGTTTCCTTTCCTCATCTTCTTCCTCACCTAAATAAAGGAGAGTCGCAGCGCCAGGTTATCGCTTTTGCCACATGGGAGTACAATCATGATACCGCAGCTTCCTGCAGATGTCCCATTTTCAGGGAATTGCTGGGCAACTTATGGGTTTGTGAGGAACCGGGACATCCCCAATCACAGAAATCACAAATCTGTGGTGATGCTAACTGGCTAAACAGGTGCCCTATAACGGCCTGATTTACTAAGACCTTTAGCAAACGCAAGACCTTTTAGCACAAGCAAAACTAATAACACAAACCAATGATTGGTGCAAAACAAATACCGTGACCAATCATCGGTCATGTTATTGGTTTTGCGTGTGCTAAAATGATTTGCTAAAGTCAATCAGGCCCTAAGTGTATCTGCAAACTCGATAGCCACTCAGGGCAGTCAAACCTGACCCAGCGTGTGAGCGCTCTAATCGTCCAATTGGATAGCTTCTGTTCAGCTGGGACAACTTGAACAGAAAGCACACGTTCCATTTCAATTCTGTCGATTTTTGGAAATTAATTTAAATGAATTCAGTTTGAAAATCCTCATTGGCCATTATGGGGATTTTTCCCGATTCATGTACTGAATTTCAGTTCATTCCCTGAATTGGCTGAATAATTGAAATGAAATCTACCCCGAATACAGGCAGCTGATGCAGTGTGCCAGTTCAGTGCACACCTCTTCACAGGTGTTCACTGCTCTACATACCTGTACATACCAGGTGTTCACTGAGTCCAAACAAAGCCTGCTCACTCGCCTGTAAAGAGCACAGAAGTGCCATGAACCCCAGACTGAGGAAGTTACAGCAGTTGACACTGAACAAAGAACAGCACATGTGATCCTTCACCGACGGTCTCTTTGGCCGTCTGCCTTTGGCCCTCCCGCGTTCCGGACGCCGCGGTCTCTCGTAATCCACTTCCTCCTCGTCCTCTGCCTCCTCCTCGTCCATGCCGTCATCATCGTACAGGCCCTCGGGTTCAACATCGAAATCATCACATCCCGCATCAGCGACGTCGATGGCGAAGTCCGCGTCAAAGCTGGCTTCGCACCCCTCCATCGATGGAGCTCGCGAGTGCAAGATTCTCTCCTGCAAGCCCACTTCCCTGTTCTCTGCTCGAGAGACCTGTCCTCTTTATCGCTAAAAACATCAGCGTGTCTGTGCACAGTCACCCCACAGTCTTTTATACATTTAATTTGCCCTACATCTATGACATGATGAGACAGCCTATATCTCTGTGGTGATGTGCAGTTAACCATCCACCCCAGTCTACCAACACGGCCAGTAACTGTCCCAGATGGTGAATTAGTGGTTTGTTATCTATTCAGGTTCAACCACACATGCTGGGCCCCCATACATTGAAAATGGAGCAAAAAGAAATTACAGCTTTAATTCATTTAATTAATTTTACCATCTGGCCTGGCATTTTGTGCTTTAATGTTCAAAGCCGCAATGATTTCCTGTGTCACCATTGCAGATTAGGTCTACCAATTGCAATGTTTCATTACCACCTGAAGCGAATTATTCTGTCAGTCAGAATAATTATGCTAATTATGCTGTCAAGGTTCCGGCAAGTTCCATGGGATGTTGCTCATCCTGAATACTTGAAATTACTTTGAATTAACCTGAGACCCACTGAAACCACCAGAGCCGTCAAGTTCGCAAATATACAGCTAATGAAAAAAAATAAATAAATACAACTTGCAAGCAGATACACTTTCAGTGTTCCCTGGTCAAAACACACAGCAAAAATGCTGGTGTAAATCTAACGCAGCTGGTGTACATTTAACACCCTGGGTGTTAAATGTACACCACCATTTTTACTGCGCAGGGCAACACAGTGAGGTAGCTACTGTCAGATTAAAGTACCAGCATTAGCCAGTCCTTGTCTTCAGAAGCCACAGGGTCAACAACTGGCACAGTATTTCATTCAATCAGAATCAGCGACCAGTTTAGACCCAAGAAACGAGGCGAGGCAAGTTAGCCACATTGTAAATAAACTGCTATGATGGATCAAATAAGTGCTGAGTAACAATAAAAACAGCCTGGGACTCCCCAGGACCAGGTTTGGCCACTCCTTATTTTCATTTCAGGTGAATGCACAGTTACGTCACTGGATTATAGGGGTGGCTACCTGGATTATAGGTAGTTCTATGACTCTTGATAATCGAGACACAAATAGACAGATTGATTGCAAGAGAGCGGCATCAACACTGATCTAACCTTAGGGATGTACTGACACCAATAACCTATATGAATCTAATGGATAATGCATGTCTGTATTGGCTACTCTCATTAGATTGACTTGTGATGTACTGAGTACTGGGGGCTCCTGGCTCAACTGCCAGGAAACTCTCTGGATTCACTATGAATAACAATGCAATAATCAGCCATGGAAGAGAGACACACAGCTGTACTGATGGATAATACTCATAACTGCTATATGATCTGAACCCCGTCTACAACTCTGACTGCTCTATTTAAACAGTGTGTGATCTGCCCTCCCAGTGAGGAGGAGTTCATGCAAACTCTGAGCTCTTCCTTCTACATTTACCTCTCTGCACTGAGGGAGGAGGGACTGTTGTTGGAGACTGACTGTACGACTATCATCACAGACTGCAGTCAAAGACTTTCACCATGACTGTTATAACCAGACTGGTTCTGATATCAGTATTCTTTTCAAGTATGTATTAATTTTTCAATCATTTATTTTTTCTAAAAATATATTCGTTAGGTTGTGGATAATGAGTTCTAAATCTTTCTTAATTCTACAGGTGTAAAATGTCAGACACTGACTCAGTCTGAACCAGCAGTTAAAAAGCCTGGAGAATCCCACAAACTGACCTGTACAGCCTCTGGGTTCACATTCAGCAGCTATGGGATGCACTGGATCAGACAGGCTCCTGGGAAGGGACTGGAGTGGGTAGGCTCAGTTAGTGAAACCAGTAAGATTATATTTTATGCTCAGTCTGCTCAGGGAAGATTTACCATCTCCAGAGACAACAGCAAGAACCAGCTGTATTTACAGATGAACAGCCTGACAGCTGAAGACACTGCTGTGTATTACTGTGCAAGACAGTCACAGTGAGAGAGAGTGAGGGGAGAGCTGCACAAAAACCTCTTTATCACTCAGAGCTACAGCAGAGAGCCCTGGAATGAACTCTGCTGTATGAAGTGAAACTCAAGTGTTCTGTTTTTTAGGTCTCACCAATACTAGTAAATAGCTGATAATCCTTTCCAACACTTTATAGTCACCCGCTTACCAGCAGACCAATCAAGATGACAAGCCAGACAATATTTACATTCACAGAAACATGTTTCAACCTTACTAACGTATTTTTAAATTCCATAAATCTTGCAAAAAATGTTTTACAAACATACATTAACCTAAACCCAAAGTAAAAATACAGCTATACTTTATTCTTGTAAAAGCAGATTGATTAAGATTTTTTAATAAGAGTGGAACAAATGTGTAGTTTCGCTACGTCCTCCCATGATGAATAACAGACATTTACTGTATCTCATGGAGTATCAACTCAAGCTAACACCATGCAGGTACACTGCAGTTCTGTCACTGACCACTAGATGTCTGTCTCACAACAATGACGAAATTATTGACCATTCACAATAAAAGAATTACCAATGTTGAACGTTTTTCATAAAATTACATAAAGTAGAATTTAACCCTCATATTATCTCCAGGGTCAATTTATGACCCGATTTACGTCTCTTAAAAACCAGTTAACCTTATTATTTTTCCATCTTGACACTATATGACTTTTCCTAATTTGTTGGGATTAAATTGTAAACATGCAATCAAAAGTCCTGTACCTTTGCATACAAAGGTGTTGTTTGGGGTCATAGCTGTATGAAATGTAAGAAAATATGCAACCTTTTTAATTTTTTTTATTACTGATATAATTATTGTGGCTTATTCTGGTGGCACTTTCCCATACAGGTTTTAAACTTCACAAACTTTCACTTACCTCAGGCTCTAAAATTAGATGTTTCATTAGAGATTTTTTATATTTAGTGATAAAATGCTAGTCAATTGGGAGACACACAAAAGGTGACACACAAAGTGTCAATATTTTATCAACCTTGTCTACCTTACAATGTGCAATTGATGGGAGGGTATTTACTGTATATATCTCCCGGTGCGTTGTCTGTCGCCTATTTCCTTTTGACTTTGAAGAAGACGTCTTTGACGTCGAAACGTCAGTCCCATTAAAGCATTTTTGCTCTGAGCTCTGTGTGCTCCAGTCCTCCTTATCTCAGGTTAGTCCTAGCGAAGTGGTCCGGGTAAGGTATATTCTTTCAGTTCGCTGGTCCTTTTGTTGAGCACCTATAGTCCTTTTTTATACAGCCGGCCTGTAGCGCCTTTGGGATTACCCCATTTTTTACGTTGTCAATATTTTATATTACAATAGTTTTGTGTCAGTTTACAGCAAACATGTTGGTGCAAATTTAACACCACAGACTTATATAAACACCCTAGGGTGTTAAATGTACACCACCATTTTTGCTGTGTTTAAACTGACCCCAGCCATTAAATATATCATAAAATTTCAAAATAATATTAGGGTTAATGCAGATGCAGAATTTTCTTTTTTTGTGCGAAACTTAAGTTCAGAACTCCAAGGTCTCCCTCCCTGATGACTAGGTGTGAACTATGGCCAGTTAGCAACGGTTTAAATTTTCATAATAAACGAAAAGCAATTATATATTTCGCATTTAATTGTTTTCTGCTCTAGGCCTACCAAAATTATACCGAACCGCCAAAGTCAAAGTCAAAACGAACATAACACACCGTACCGTTACACCCACACTGGGGTATATTCCTTTTTTAAAATCATCTGGTCAGAGAAGATACAATTTCAGATTACTTTTATCGCTTGCCTAAATGTCATGATTTTTGGCAAATTGTCTCAAAGTTTTTTATTTGTTTTGAATGCCTCAGAATGCAAGAAAGGACTTCTAAGGTAGAAGGAAAATGCAAAAGCTCCAATGCCCCCCTCTCCACTACCCATACCCCCCCACTCCACCCACCCGAGCAGAGGGCTTGAGCACCACTCTGTTAAAATATTATTGGGAGAACCCTGCATATGCACAGTATATAAACATATATATTTGTAAACATTATACAGTATATATGCATATATGGGGAGGGGTATTCTACAAGGGCTCCAGCTTCTGCCTTCTTGTTTCAGATGACAAATATACCCTCCCTACCTGTAGTTTATAAATGTCATAGCTCCTTTAAACCTATGCTGTCATAATAAAAAAAAGAATTGGTTTTAGCTGGAATTTGCGTACCATATCTTCATATTTAAGGTAAATTATCTTTATAGGATGTCCTATCGCATTTATGGGTATTATGTGACTTGAGTAAGGGCTTATACTGTGTGACAGTTATATACTGCTCTATATAGCTCTGTTGGTTTGTATACTCATGCAAAGTGTACAAAGAGATTACGTGGTTACGTGAAGCTGTGTGGTATTCGTTTCTAAGGGTGCTTTTCTTGCACATTTATATCTTTGCACCAGAGTGCAATATGGTTGACCAGTTGTTCACACAATCAGCTAATTATGGTTAAACAGTTCTTAAAGATGTAGTTTTATATCAGCTATGGTTAAACAGTTCTTAAAGACGTAGTCTTATATAATTTCACAGACATTATTCCAGGCCAGTGTGTAGCTTTGGCCAGTTGTAAAATGATCTATTGCAGTTGGAAATTTCTTTGTACCCTTTGTACCTTTCATTGTACCTTTCTTCTTGCTGATGGGAGATTGTTTTGTGGTTTTTCACTCTCCCAGGAGCCAACCTAACTGTTGTTAGATAGTTCCCCACCATTATTAACTATAGCCAACTGTAGTTTACTATAATCCAATTCTGGCTAAATTTGGTTGTATTTTGTCATGAGACATAAATAAAATATTACCTAGTACATTGTCAGTTCATTAAGCACCATGAGAGCAAGATCTTTGATCTCGAGAGCCAACTTGCAGGACTGCACAGTTCACAATTGGTAGGGTTCTAGGAACTATGTAGCCTGACTAAGTAGCAAGTGGCAATGATCAGGGAAATTCAAACTCACTGAAAGATAACGGGACTGGGATGTAAATTTATCTTTAAACAGTGCATATATAAGGGAATAACACCTGTTGGCTGAAAAATAACACTTATCCTCCATCATTCACCTCCTCCATCATTCACCTCCTCCATCATTCACCTATCCTCCATCATTCACCGCGACGTGACGACCAGGTGAGTAAAGCTGAGCTGCTGAATGCCTGCCAGAGCTTCGGTTCTTACTTCATTTTGATTGGCTGAAAAGCAGTATTGTGCCAAGATTCAAAATTGTACCCTGTATCTGTATTCTGTCCATTTAAGCACCTACATTAAAGTCACCAAGTTATAATTATTGTGCCGGTTATCTAGCTCAGGGGTTCTCAATCCTGGTCCTGGGGGACCCCTGTGTATGCTGGTTTTCGTTGCAACCGCAGTTGCAATCCCAGAATTTTAACAAGCTGTTAATTTTTCTTAATTAGGTGCTTTTCATGTTTGGAGGAATTATTCGCCCACTTAAGACACATTATGTCAGAAATAGCTATGCATGCCATGTAGAACAAACTCCCCATGTTCACATTGTGCTTATTGTGCTATATTGCAACAATTACATAAGAAAAGGTTACAAAATAATGTATTTTCACTCAAATGAAAGAGTGAAGTGAATCAATAGGCTCCTAATTAGGTTGCTGAACACATGTGTTTAACTCAATTTTTTCTTTAAGCTTAAGACAATGCAGGTTTGGCTCGTTATCATTTGCTTTGTGTTTGAATTCTTCATTATCTACGAAATGGTTAATTTTAGTGGCCATGTGTCCACACTTTCACCAATTAGGAGCCTATTGATTCAAATCAGTCTTTAAATGGATCTGTTAAATAATTTTCTTATCTTTTTTAAATAATATAGCACAATGTGAACATGGGGTGTTTATTCTACATGGCATCCATAGCTATTTCTGATATAATGTGGCTTAAGAGGGTGAATAATTCCTCCAAACATGACAAGCACCTAATTAAGAAAAATTATCAGCTTGTTAAAATTCTGGGATTGCAACTGCGGTTGCAACGAAAGCCAGCATACACAGGGGTCCCCCAGGACCAGGATTGAGAACCCCTGATCTAGCTGATGCTATAACCCACAGATAGGTCTGCTTTTACTGTTTAGTAGCCAAATAGCTGTCATCTAAAACACTTTAACGTACAACTGTCATACTGAAGATGAGTTTTGTTCATAGGCCACAGATATAGAGGAGGAATAACAATATGAAAAAATGCTAGTTCATCCATTGGTTAGAATAAAAGGCAAAAGAGGATGGTTGGGAAGACGTGAGTTTTCGAGCGAGCTGTTTTTTTCATTTGCATTGAAAATCCTGGAAATCCCACAAGAACAATGACAGTTATGATTCAGTGCACGTTTTGAACACTAATTCTTTGTTGTGAAATAACATTTTTTTTAAAATTCCAAGACAAATGCAATACAGTTATGTTCAATCCAATAAATTCTGACCAAACACAATACTTAAATTAATCAAAAAATTATCTACACAGACTTGTAGCTGTGATTTCACAACTTTGAAGACCATGGCCAAGAAAATGATCTTTTTGCTTCTCTTCATCATGTAAGTATCATAATGCATATTGTGGAAACAGGAAACTTCACATTCTCACTTATGTAATCCTACTTGACAAAGGAGACTGCACATTTAAAAATGACTAAGTGTAAATGCTGAACATTAGCTCATTGCAAATTAATTTCTCTTCTTTTTTTAGAATTAGACAGGTTCAATACAAAATTACCCAAAAGAATGACAGGCAATTCAACAGACTTTGTTACCTTTGGTTTCCTAGAGGTACCTTAGAGTTGAGACTAGAATGGAATTGTAAATGGTCAAACTTTCTGTCTTCCCTCTAGGTTATTTTGTTGATCACATTTCTAAAATTGCTAAATATCAGTTACTGAAATTGTTCACTGAAATTGGCAAGAAGAACAACTAATTGTGAAGATAATCTTAATTTTGGAGACAAGTGCACTGTACAATGTCCTCTTTCTATTGTACCAAACTATATTTTATGCAAAGCATCATACATTACTCCATGCTACATTTTTTAAGTTTAATTTAGTTTTTGTGGTAGTAACATTTTCTTACTTTTTTTTATACATTTGAACTGTTTTACTATTCCTGACAATTGACAGCTGATGACATATAACACTTCTGCATATCACACTTCTTTGGTAACAGATTAAAATCCTTACTTTTTTTAGATTTTATTTTTACAAAAGACCTTTCTCTTACCCTCAGACAATTTTTTTTAGCAGGATCCTGGTTCATATAGCATTTCTAATTAGCATTGTTTTTCATTTTGTGAAGTGTAATATTTAGTTGTTATCTTTTAAATTGCAGTTTTATGTTGGATGATTACCATCTTATTTGCATAATCAAACAGGATTCCAATATAAACAAAGAGAGCCTTTTATTTCAAAGTGCTCTACAGATCAGATTAAGAAACAAAGGAATGTATATTCTAACAATGTGTTACAATTTATATTTGTAATGTTACAATTTATATTTATTCGCAGTTCAATAAATAAATACATTTAATTCCTATTTACACATAGCCCAATCATCAACATAGTCCATAATCATAGCCTCCCATTGTCAATTATTAAGTCAAACAATAATACTCTATAAAGCAGTATTTGCCAAAGAAAAATTAATCGTACAGTAGAAAACAATAATAATCTGTAGGGCTGTATGCACAATATACAGGAATACACATCCACAACATTTGTTCCCCACTACACAGTAGCTCACTTTGTTTCATACTTTGATTAATAATTTCTAAAATTTGCTTTTTTTCCCCAGACTCTTCACATTTCACTGCCACGCACAGGCTGACCCGCCATTGATTGATCAGGAAATGCTCAATCCAGATTGGATGGGTCAAATAAACGAGGACATGCTGCTTTCGCGAGTCACTATCCCTGGTGCCCATGATGCAATGGCTTTACATGGCAGTCGATATTTTGCAAAATGTCAAGAGTGGCCTTTAGAAGTCCAGCTTTCAGCAGGGCTGAGATACTTTGATCTTAGAGTAGATGGCTCACTACAGTTGGTGCATGGACCTGTGAAAATGTATGCAAATTTGCATGAGGTACTTACAATCATAGTAAAATTTCTAAATGAGCACAAACAAGAAACGGTTTTAATTAGGGTGAAGCCAAATAAAGGAAAGGAGGATACTGTCTATAAAGAAACTCAGAAATTCCTAATTGAACCAAATATAAAACCACATGTGTACATGTTAGATAGAAACACTGACGACAATCCCCAACTGAAAATTGTTCGAGGAAAGATTGTTTTTCTAAAGCTTCCAGGCAAATTTAACTTTGGGATATCCTATTTCCCCACACATGAAAAACATGAAGAAATAGTCAAAGACATCGTTGAAAAGATGAGAATAATAGATACTCATTTAACTACTGCCAGTGAAAAGTGCAAGGAAACTGTAACTTTGACGTACTCCAGCGGAACAGGCCTTAGCTTTCTAACTGTAATACCCGCTGTAATCTATAGACGTACTCCAAAAAATGTGGCCAATGAGATTAACCCTTGGTTGATGAATACAGTCCGGGAATACTTCCAAGACAACAACTGCCTTGGCATAATCGCTATGGACTTTCCTGGACCTGAATTGATTGCTACAATCATACAATATAACTGGATTGATAATAATAATAATAATAATAATAATAATAATAATAATAATAATAATAATAATAATAATAATAATAATAATAATAATAATAATAAGAAGAAGAGTAATACCATTTGAATTGTTATAATAGTAACAACATGCTACTTGCACCAAGTATCTTCTACACAGTCCAGCTATTTTAATACCTGGTGCAAACAGCCACTCTGCCATAGCAAACATAAGGAACCCTGAATAATACTGTACTTTCAAAAACATTAATTTTCTAATGATAAATCCCAAAGGGTTGGATGGACCCACCCTGAACTGAATCTGTTTGGTTCTTATTTCCTTGATATTTTAATTTTAGAGAGATCCATGGCAACGGTGTGCGGGTTGTCATCTTTGTTCATGTTGTTGCATATACAGTAAGTTGTTAATGACAAGAAATTAATAAAACGAGTCCACAAAAACAACTGTTCTCTCACTCATTCGGGCATTCAAAGTGTTCAACAGAATACAGACTGGCGGTAACACAAGGGCGATGCCTACTGATGTATCTGTCTATTTATCTATCCATCAACATCTGGCAACACTTGAGTTACAGTCCATAACACTGAAGTGAAATTATCATAAACTTAAACGTGACAAAACATGTTGTAACCACTCATGATAGTGTCCTACATCATGTGACAAATGACACAACATTGGTTGCTGTGATGCTTGCCACACACTGAAATATGGTAATTAGCTCATTTTTTTTATGGAAACACAAACATGCAGGAAAGATTTCCTCTTATTTGAATTTGGCTTTTCATATTATGTATTACCAGGATAATGTACCCCAAACAGGAGTAAGTAAGTAAGCACTCTTATTAACTTCCATTCGTTTTTTTGCGATCTAAATGGAATGTACTACAGTATGTAAAAAACAGATCATAACTTTATGCACCTTATTCTGAAACTATATAATGAATCAACAATCAATCATTTGGCAGATGCTTTTATCCAAAACGTATGAGTGCATACTGTGCATAATAAGTGCATACTGTAGGTCATTGAAGCGACTACAAAGCAGATCCGACAAAGCACAACTTTCTCAGAATGTAGGAGCTATCCCTTGTGGGCGGCAGTGTAGTATAATGGGAACTGGCCTTGTAACCGAAAGGTTGCAGGTTCGATTCCCAGGTAGGACACTGCCGTTGTACCCTTGAGCAAGGTACTTAGCCTGCATTGCTTCAGTATATATCCAGCTGTATAAATGGATAATATGTAAAACATGATAAAAAAGTTGTGTAAGTCGCTCTGGATAAGAGCGTCTGCTAAATGCCTATAATGTAATGTAATGTAATGTTATGAACATTGAATATAGTACACAAGTACAAGTACTATGGAATTGGTCCTAGATTGGTAGCTTAGTCGAGGTGGAGTCTGAAAAAGTGTGGCTTCAGACCACTGCGGAAAAAAAGCAGTGTTCGAGCTCAGCGTAGAGGAGTGGGGAGTTTGTTCCACTACTGGGGACCTAGGGTGGAATCAGTAAGCACTGTTACTGATCTAAACTCCAGAGTAATGCTGGTGGAAGCAGTCTGTTGTTTTTAATTCTCCCCCAGGCAGCAGTGCTCCTATAATGGATGCTTTGACCCTCTGAATTTATTTTGTTTTTCTCTTTCCGCCAACCCCAAGAGACTTAAAAAAAAATTCAGTCCACAGGATTTCCTATAAAAGCTATTGAGAATTATCTTCCCAACACAGAACCATTAGCAGTAAGACAGAGAGGGAGATCTGTGTGTGACAATGGGAGCTATTGTAGCATTAGCAGTGTTGCTGGGAACTTTATCTTGTAAGTCAGTTGGCTGTATTCCTATTTTTCTTTTAAAATTAACATTCTTAGTACTTATAGAGAAGTTAAAATAAATAGTTTATAATTGTTCTTCTGTTTGTTTCCATAGTTATATCACTTGATACTTGATACATTTACAAACATTGTTTTTATTTCTGTGTCCATAGATGGCCACTGTGTTGAACTCACACAGCCAAGCTCTATGGCTGTAAAACCAGGACAATCTCTGACTATCTCCTGTACAGTCTCTGGGTATTCCCTGACTGCTACCTACTGTACAAACTGGATCCGACAGCCTGCAGGGGAAGCTCTGGAGTGGGTTGGACGTGTCTGTGGCAGTGGAAATATTTATTACAAAGATTCCCTAAAGAACAAGTTCAGCATCTCCAGAGACACCTCCAGCAGCTCAGTGTCTTTACAAGGGAGCAGCCTGCAGACTGGAGACACAGCTGTGTATTACTGTGCCCGACAGTCACAGTGAGAGAAAGTCATGTGGGAGTGATACAAAAACTGCTTCATACTTCACTTCACACTGGCAGCTATTTGATCCTGAAAACAGCAGTACTGACATATAAATTCAGTGTAGCCCTAAGTATTTTAAAATGAAATATGAAAACAGAGATATCTGATTATTGAAAATATATTTAACGACAATTAAATATCTATATATTTTTTGTAAATAAGAACAGGTAGAGTAAACCACAAATCAGAATAAACCAAAATCAGAAACTGAAAGTGAAGTAGAAGAAGAAAATCCCATCAGAAAGACACATTTATAATGTAAAAAACTTGGAATAAAGTACTCTTGGTAAAGAATGTATCTGAGCAGGCATTTAAAAGTGATTTTAGCTGCAAAATGTGAAAATGAGAAAGTTTTATGTACTATCATAATCTCATAGTACATCTCCCAAATTCAGTGTTTTAAATTCAGACAGAAAACACTTTCTAACAGAAATATAATACTGTGTATTTTGCAGATGTGCACAACATTATCCTTCAGAAAAAACTGGGCCTAATTTGACATATTTATTAACATTGCAACAGTTTACTATGTTAGAATCCATGTACAGTCTTTTCATTTTGATGTGCTAAGTTCTGGGAAATATAAGTTACAGCTGGAATTACTATAACTGGGTCTTCTCTCTGGACCAAGCACAAGCATCAATGCCTAAGCACAATCACAGGGACACTGTGCTGTAGGAGATTCAATCTTTCCGATTTGACTTTAAATTGACATCTTGACTCACTGCTATCATTAACTATTCCATGACACCTATCGCCATGAGAGTTGGAGAGGGGTGGGGAGATTCCCAGTGTGCTGGCAATTCCCCAGTTTAACACACCCAATTCTGCTTAATCATAATTCACTATACTGTACATATGGGTAAAATGTATCTTTTCCTCCGAAGCTTCCACACTGTCAGAGCTGACTGGAACATAATATACTTATATACTGTAAATCACTGCAGGAGAATGGATTCTGCTGATCAGTATATTCATGCAGTACCTATCCATATTGACAAGAGTGTACATTGTAGTGATAACACTATATCTGGTGATCAGTGTATAATCCACTTGTGCACAATGAGACAACATTTGTTTGGTAAAAAAATGTCCTCTGAACAGCACTACAGTACAGATCACATTTCTGTAGACAAGATGCTTTTGAGCAGCAAGAATGAAGCACAGCAGCATGGCCACTGAACATGGAACATGGTTCTTTAAAAAAGGTGTTTTTCCGATTGACTGTAAAGTAAATTATGTGGGAAAATATAAGCTACAACCTTACAATATGACACTTTTTATGCGGTATTTCTCGTCCAGATTTCTGACTGCTCTATTTAAACAGTGTGTGATCTGCCCTCCCAGTGAGGAGGAGTTCATGCAAACTCTGAGCTCTTCCTTCTACATTTACCTCTCTGCACTGAGGGAGGAGGGACTGTTGTTGGAGACTGACTGTAGGACTATCATCACATACTGCAGTCAAAGACATTCACCATGACTGTTATAACCAGCTTGTTTCTGATCCCAGTATTCTTTGCAAGTATGATTTAATCTGTCATTCATTTAATGCTTACTGATTATATTTGTGATTTTGCATTTTGTGTTTTTGTATTTTTGTATTTGTGTTTTGTATTGTGAAATTGTATTTTTAAAGTTATGGATTTTGAGTCCTAAATCTTTTTTTAATTCACAGGTGTTAAATGTCAGACACTGACTGAGTCTGAACCAGCAGTTAAAAAGCCTGGAGAATCCCACAAACTGACCTGTACAGCCTCTGGGTTCACATTCAGTGACTACCGTATGAACTGGATCAGACAGGCTCCTGGGAAGGGACTGGAGTGGGTTGCCGTTATAGATGTCACCACCATTTACTACTCCCAGTCTGTTCAGGGAAGATTCACCATCTCAAGAGACAACAGCAAGAACCAGCTGTATTTACAGATGAACAGCCTGACAGCTGAAGACACTGCTGTGTATTACTGTGCCAGAAGAGACCCACAGTGAGAGAGAGTGAGGGGGGAGCTGTACAAAAACCTCTTCCCCTTTATCACACACAGCTAGTGTGTAGAACTGGATTCAATTAATTAATTAAATAACAATACATGAAAAAATAAAATAAATACATTTCATTACATTTCACTTTGAAAGTAAAGTATCTACCCATAAGCTGTACATACTGATCATATTGCAATGCACCTTTGAAACTTTCTTTCATCAACAGTTTCAATTAAGCTCTTGTTAATAAACATACAGTTATTATATGTACACACAATGGTGTTGTTTATGATCTATAACAACATTATTTGATTATACTTAATATATAATGTGACCCATATTGTAATGGGTTAATGGGGACCTTTTGCAGACATGTCTTCCCTGTATTGGCAGTGATAGGAGGGGGAAATTTTTATGTCATTAAAAATTCTGTGAAAAAAATATATAAACAGATTCACTGTGAGTGTAGTTGGTTTTTTTCATGGAAACACAAAAGTACACAAAGATTTGCTCTTATTAGCATAGGCTTTATTGTTACTGTTTTTATTTTTTATTTTATAAAAACAGGATAATGTACCCCAAACAGGACAAGTAATAAGTACTCCTACTAACTTCCATTTAAAAAATGGAATGTACTACAGAGCGTCAAAATCTGAATCATAACTTCCCGCCCTTTAATTCTGAAACAATATAATGAATCCATAAACACTGTTACTGATCTAAATTCCAGAGTAATGCTGGTGGAAGCAGTCTGCTGTTATTAATTCTCCTCCAGGAGGGGGAAGCAGTGCTCCTATAATGGACGTTCAGACTCTCTGAGTGCATCCCAATAGTCGAAAAATGCACCCTCCCTTCCTCCACTACCACCTCCTCTACTCCGTGCCCCGGAAACGGATCTTTGTGTGTAATCTAATGTTGCTGATTACATCTTAATTACGTATTAATGGTTACATATAAATTAATGTCTTGACACAAACCGCAATGTCAGGTACATTGTATACTGTACATGCAAATACTTGTACTCAAAAGGTTCAGGCAGTTTTGCATATTTCCGGTTAGGAGAGGAGTGGTAGTGGGGCAGTGGAGGAAGGGAGGTGGGGAGTGAAGAATATTGGGACGCACCCTCTGAAATTATCTTGTTTTTCTCCGTCATCCAACCCCCAGAGATTTAAATAAATTCAGTCCACAGTATTTCCTATAAAAGCTACTGAGAATTCTTCCCCCAACACAAAAGCATCACCTGTAAGCCAGAAGGAGATCTGTGTGTGACAATGGGAGCTATTGTAGCACTAGCAGTGTTGCTGGGAACTTTATCATGTAAGTGAGCCTGTTATTTGTGTTTTAATTAAAAAAAATCAGTGAAATTTTCCAAAGTTTTACTTTTAAATAAAATAAGTAGTTCATTCCTTTTTCTGTTTGTTTACATAATTATATTGCTTACTGATATACTCACACGTATCCTTTATTTCTGTCTCTACAGATGGTCACTGTGTTGAACTCACACAGCCAGGCTCTATGGTTGTAAAACCAGGACAGTCTCTGCCCCTCTCCTGTAAAGTCTCTGGGTATTCCCTGACTGATAGCAGCTATGGTACAGCCTGGATCCGACAGCCTGCAGGGAAAGCACTGGAGTGGATTGGAGTCATAGTGTGGAATGGAAACACTGCTTATAAAGACTCACTAAAGAGCAAGTTCAGCATCTCCAGAGACACCTCCAGCAGCTCAGTGTCTTTACAAGGGAGCAGCCTGCAGACTGGAGACTCAGCTGTGTATTACTGTGCCCGAGACTCACAGTGAGAGAAAGTCATGTGGGAGTAATACAAAAACTGCTTCACACTTCACTTCACACTGGCAGCTATTTGAGACAGAAACCAACACTACTGACATATAAATTCAATGTGGCCCAAAGTACTCATATAATGTTTAAAAATGAAACACATGTTTTATAAAAAATTCCTAAAGGTAGAATAAACTGAAAAGTGATGGAAGAGAAGACGATCAGGTCAGGTAAAATACATTTAAAAGATACAACAATTGAGAATAAAGTGCTCCTGGTAAAGATTGTATCTGATCAGACAGTTTTAAGTGTATTCATGCTTTATTGGTTGTAACTGCATAGGGTGAAAATTTCAAAATGTTTCAAATCTGGATTGTCTTTTTTCAAGCAAACTGCAAATAATAACATCAAAGTGCAGCTCCCTGGAGTGTTTTACAGTCAGACAGAAAAGACTTTCAACAGAAATATGATAGTATGCATTTAGCAGGTGTACAGTGCACTACATTATCCTGCAGGGGAAACCAGGCCTCAGTCAGTTTACATGATCATCATCACAACAGTTTACAATGTTTAAAGACATTTGAAGCCTTTAAATTTGGATGTGCTTAGTTTTGTGAAATATACGTTTCAGCTGGAATTACTGTTATTGGGTCTTCAATCCCTATGACCAATCGCAGAGACACTGTGCTGTAGGAGATTCAGCCTTTCTGATAGGGGTTTTAAATGGATGTCCTGACTCACTGCTGTCATTAAATATTCCATGACAGCTATCACCATGAGAGTTGGAGAAGGGTGAGGAGATTCCCAGTGTACAATTTTCTAGCTTCACAAACCCAATTCTCATTAACCAATCACAACGCACTATTTATGACTAAAATATCATCTCTTCCTCAGCCTCCACACTTTCAGAACAGAACTGAACATATCATAGTTGAGGAAGTCGTAATGTCAGTCTGTTATTTAATAAACGTGTTTAATTCTACTATTGCTTGTGTTTCACTTTGTATAGCCTCGGTATAGTTTCTTGGTTATATTATAGTTAAGTAAATCATAACTGCTAAAGTGTAAATTCTGGTCATTAGTATATTTATGTTGGACATACTAGATTGATCAGTATTTACACTAATCGGAATATATCTGGTGATCAGTATAAGTTCCACTTGTACACAATGAGAGAACATTCCTTTGGTTTAAAATGTCGTCTGAACAGCAGTACAGTACTGATCATATTTCTGTAGAAAATATGCTTTTGAGCAGCAAGAATGAAGCATAGCAGCATGGCCACTGAACATGGAACATGATTCTTTAAAAACAATTATTATCACCATTGACTGTAATATAAATTTCATGAGAAAATATGAACCTAAAATATAACACTTTTTCTATGGTATTTGTTTTGTACAGCTCTGACTGCTCTATTTAAACAGTATGTGATCTGCCCTCCCAGTGAGGAGGAGTTCATGCAAACTCTGAGCTCTTCCTTCTACATTTACCTCTCTGCACTGAGGGAGGAGGGACTGTTGTTGGAGACTGACTGTAGGACTATCATCACAGATTTCAGTCAAAGAATTTCACCACGACTATTACAATCAGACTGTTTCTGATTTCAGTATTCTTTACAAGTATGTTTTAAATTGTCAATCATTTGATATTTCTAAAATTGGATTTGTTAGATTGTGAGTTCTAACTCTTTCTTATGTTCACAGGTATTAAATGTCAGACATTGGTTGAGTCTGAACCAGCAGTTAAAAAGCCTGGAGAATCCCACAAACTGACACAGCCTCTGGGTTCACATTCAGCAGCTACTGGATGGCCTGGATCAGACAGGCTCCTGGGAAGGGACTGGAGTGGGTGGGACGTCAGTATTCCAGCTCTGAGAACTTCGCCCAGGCTGTTGAGGGAAGATTCACCATCTCCAGAGACAACAGCAAGAACCAGCTGTATTTACAGATGAACAGCCTGGCAGCTGAAGACACTGCTGTGTATTACTGTGCCAGAGACTCACAGTGAGAGAAGTCAAGCCTGAGCCCTGACAGTAACTCTCTACATGAAACTGTTCCTACAACAGTCCTCAGGGAATTCATTCTGTTTTATTGTACCTACAGTGAGAAAAATATCCTGGATATTCAAAGTTAACTTGTGTATGTGAGGGATACATTATTCATGTACATAGATAAATATTTTTAATTATCATTAATTACATTTATATATAGTACTTTTGAAACACTCTAAGCCACCACCACTTAAAGCCATAACATTGTTTTCACAGGAAGTCACCGATCCAACGAGTAACTAAGACTACACTTGCTTCGCTTCAGCCACTTGCGGGAGCAACGCACATGGTGGTATGACTGTCGGACAAAAAATTCAATTTTTTTTCAAAAACCAATTTTGAACTAGATATCATGGATTGTGTACATTCTTCACTGCCGTTTTAAAAAAAAACAAAAAAAACAATATCAAACGAATAAATGAAAGAACACATTAAATAACAGTTCAAGAAAGCACAGGAGAACTGATGTTCCTCCAATTTCTTTGTCCAATTTACCGTAGCTATGTTCAGCACACTATCTTTGCATTTGATCCGAAATAAAAACAGCCCAACTGTCATCATATGTCTGTCATCTATATTATTAGCTTCATGAATGCCAGATAATCCAATCGGGGAGTTTCTTCTCGCCACCGAAGAGTGGTTTCTTCCCCCTAGGGAGTTTTTTTTAATTTTTTTTTTTACATCGGTTGCTGTTTGGGGGTTCAGGCCTGGTTTGTTTTCCCAATTCTCCTTCTGTTTCTCTGTTCAGCGTCTTTGTGAAAGTTCTCTGTAAAAATACATTGAATTGAATAATTCAGCTCAGTCTCCTCCTATCTCTCTCTCTAACACCTTGACAATGCAAAGACCATGGCTCAAATGTCACTTTCTGTAATATATATATTTTTTAAAGTAAACGAAGCTGTTCCATTTCTTCTGAAGGTGTATTTAGTACTTTCTCAGTAATACATTATATAAGCTGTGACCCATTTTTGTCTGACTTTAATTTTGTAAAATTTGGAGACAAGTTATTTATTGTCAATGAAGTAAAAGAGGACAGTTCAGCACAATTTCTGTATATGTAAATGAGCACAGTTTCTTTCATGGGAGCACAAACAATACAAAAGATATGCTGTCATTTACTTTTAGCTTTTCCCTGCAGTTACATTTATTACAAGCACAATATCACACACAAATCCAAGAAGTAAAACAGCACTCTAGTGAACTTACTTATCTAGCATATTTTAGCAAATCTTGATGAATGCAATACATCGTACAGTTAATCGAATCATAAATACATGAACATTCATTTGAATTTAATCCATATGCATTGTTATTGACCTAAATAACGCAATGCTGGTGGAAGCAGTCTGCTGTTTTTAATTCTCCTCCAGGAGGGGGCAGCAGTGCTCCTATAATGGATGTTCTGACCCTCTGAATTTATCTTGTTTTTCTCTTTCCTCCAACCCCAAGAGACTTAAACAAATTCAGTCCACAGTATTCCCTATAAAAGCCACTGAGAATTCTCCTCCCAACACATAGCATCACCTGTAAGACAGAGAGAGAGATCTGTGTGTGACAATGGGAGCTATTGTAGCATTAGCAGTGTTGCTGGGAACTTTATCTTGTAAGTGAGCATGCTATATTCATATTTGTATTTTAACTAAAATTATTCTGTGAAATCTTCCAAAGCTGTACTTGTACATAAAATAAAATAAGTAGTTTATTCCTTTTTCTGTTTGTTTACACAATTATATTGCTTACTGATATACTCACAAAAATATTTTATTTCTGTATCCATAGATGGTCATTGTGTTGAACTCACACAGCCAGGCTCTATGGCTGTAAAACCAGGACAGTCGCTGACCATCTCCTGTAAAGTCTCTGGGTATTCGGTGACTGATGGCAGCTATGCTACAGCATGGATTCGACAGCCTGCAGGGAAAGCACTGGAGTGGATTGGACATATGTGGGGAGGCGGGAGTTTGTATTACAAGGATTCATTGAAGAGCAAGTTCACCATCTCCAGAGACACCTCCAGCAGCTCAGTGTCTTTACAAGGGATCAGCCTGCAGGCTGGAGACTCAGCTGTGTATTACTGTGCCCGACGCACACAGTGCAGCAAAGCAACACTACAGCTGTACAAAAACACATCATACTGAGAGTCACCACTGAACACAAACACTCTACCTGCATGTAGCACTCACTGTCCTCATGTTCACCATTATATATCTATAGTTTTGTTAGTTTAATAAATATTTTTTTCATTTTAATTTCTAAATACCCTTTCTTACATTTGCAATAAAAGAGAAACATTAAACAGAGGCCTGTTTTCAGTTGACATTTGTCCTTAATTTTCACTTAAATTCCAGTGTTTGTCCTTTATTCTTCACATAATGTCTTTGCTAAGGTACATTTGGGTGATTGCTGAATGCTACTCAAGTAAAGTACAGATGTTTATTGAATCCAGGCTTGTGTCTGAAACAGCAGTTTAAAAAGCTGGAGATTGTGAATGTTTCAGTCACACACTAAAGGCCCTGAACAAAGCTCCTGCTGGGATTGGTCACCTGCTGTCCCCCCCACCTCAGTGAAGATCTCCTAGAAGCACATGAGGGATGTTACAGCAGCACTGGAAATCTGCTTCTAATACATCATCAGCAGCCTGTCTTTGGCCCACAGAGGGGACACTGTGACCCCTGTGCAAATGGTGTGCCCTGTGGAATTGTGGGAAGTTTAGGAATTTTCCTGGGTCTTAATATTGAGCAGCAGTGCTTCACCATACCAGGAAATGCAGTGAAATATTGACTTAAGAAAGGTGAAGAACTATATAAAGAAGCAAATTCTTCATTGTTTTAAATAACCTTTCAAGAATAAAAAAAAGACTATTCCAGTTCCAGGGTTCATAAAGAGTTTGGGCATTTCTGCCTGTATGACCTCCACCGGTGCCCTAGGCCAGTTGCACGGTCATCAGCCGAGGACCACCATCCATCAACGTTTCACTCCTTACCCCAGAACATCTCCTGGTGCCGGAGCACTGGCAGAGTATTCCATATAACAATTTTTTCAATGGTAAAATGTACTAAAAATAAAAGTGGCCTCACAGCAGTCAGCACTCATAATTTACAAAAGAAATGTCATATTGAAAAACAAATTATGAAATCCTAACATCTGAAATATGTGTTTGTTTCAAGTAGCAATTTGCAGTGAAAAATTGGGTATTATTTAAAGGAGTGATTATAGGATGAGGCAGGTTCCCTGCATCTCCGCTGATGGTGCTGGCAGCTGCATCCTGTGAGTTTTTGGTTGTGTAAAACCAGAGACCCCCCTCCCCCTTCACACACACACAAAAATTTAAATTAATTAATTCAATATTAGGCTTCTGACTATACTGCCACACAGTTATGGAATTTTACCCAAACCAACACAAGTGTTACACATAAGGGATCCAGTGTTTAACATTAGATAGTTAACACTGGATGCTTTCTATATTGGGTGATCATATACCCTCTGTAGATTGACTCATTAAATTGACTTGTGATGTACTGAGTACTGGGGACCTTCTGGCTCTACTCTCCCACCTTCTACTGCCAGGAAACTCCCTGGATTCACTATGAATAATAATGCAATAATAAGCCATGGAAGAGAGACACACAGCTGTACTGATGGATTATACTCATAACTGCTATATGATCTGAACCCCGTCTACAGCTCTGACTGCTCTATTTAAACAGTGTGTGATCTGCCCTCCCAGTGAGGAGGAGTTCATGCAAACTCTGAGCTCTTCCTTCTATATTTACCTCTCTGCACTGAGGGAGGAGGGACTGTTGTTGGAGACTGACTGTAGGACTATCATCACAGACTGCAGTCAAAGACTTTCATCATGACTGTTATAACCAGCCTGCTTCTGATAGCCGTATTTTTTTCAAGTACGCTTTCATTTGTCAATCGTTTATCTCTTCTAAAATTGTCTTTGTTTGTTTGTGGATTTTGAGTTCTAAGTCTTTTTTAATTTCACAGGTGTTAAATGTCAGACACTGACTGAGTCTGAACCAGCAGTTAAAAAGCCTGGAGAATCCCACAAACTGACCTGTACAGCCTCTGGGTTCACATTCAGCGACTACTGGATGGGCTGGATCAGACAGGCTCCTGGGAAGGGACTGGAGTGGATCTCAATCATTGAAAATGACAGTGATAATAAATTTTACTCCAAGTCTGTTCAAGGAAGATTCACAAATACCAGAGACAACAGCAAGAACCAGCTGTATTTACAGATGAACAGCCTGACAGCTGAAGACACTGCTGTGTATTACTGTGCCAGAGACCCACAGTGAGAGAGAGTGAGGGGAGAGCCGCACAAAAACCTCTTTCCTTTTATCACACACAGCTAGTGTGTAGAACTGAATTCAAGGAATTAATTAAATAACAATCAATGAAAATAAATCTAATTATTTTTGTATATAGTTATAGATTTATTGTATAGTTCTACATCAGTACTATTGAAAGTAAAGAAGCATGTACCCCTAAGCTTTACATGCTGATCATATCGCAATGCAACTTTGAAACATTCTTTCCTCAACAGTTTCAATAATGCTCTTGTTAATAAACATACAGTTATGATATGCATCCACAATGGTTTTGTTTATGATTTAAAAATACCTTATTAGATTATACATGATATAAACTGTGACTCTTATTTTAATGGGTGGATGTGGAGACGAGTAGTCCCTGTGTTGGCAGTGAAAGAAAGAAGGACCTGCCAATCCAAATGATGTCATGATAAATTCAGTAAAACAAAAACACAAAGTGCTCAAAACATTTGCTCTAATTAGCATTTGGCTTTACTGCTATAGTTTTTTAATACCAGAATAATGTAACCCAAACAAGACAAGTAAACAAGTACTCTAATTAACTCCCATTTTTTTGTGATCTAAATTGAATGTACTACAGTGTATAGAAATCTGAATCATAACTTCATGCCCCTTAATTCTGAAACCATATAATGAATCCATAAACTCTGCTACTGATCTAAATTCCAGAGTAATGCTGGTGGAACCAGTCACCTGTTTGTTTAAAAATTTTTTTTTCCTCCAGAAGGGGGCAGCAGTGCTCCAATAATGGATATTTTGACCCTCTGAATTTATTTTGTTTTTCTCCTTCTTCCAACCCCCAGAGATTTAAACAAATTCAGTCCACAGTATTTCCTATAAAAGCCACTGAGAATTCTCCTCCCAACACAGGAGCATCACCAGTAAGACAGAGAGGGAGATCTGTGTGTGACAATGGGAGCTATTGTAGCATTAGCAGTGTTGCTGGGAACTTTATCTTGTAAGTGAGCATGCTATATTCATATTTGTATTTGAATTAAGATGATTCTGTGAAATCTTACAAAGATTTACTTTTAAATAAAATAAAATATATAGTTTATTTATTTTTGCTGTTTGTTTGCATAATAACATTGCTTACTGATATACTCACAAATGTCTTTTATTTCTGTCTCTACAGATGGTCACTGTGTTGAACTCACACAGCCAGGCTCTATGGCTGTAAAACCAGGACAGTCTCTGACCATCTCCTGTAAAGTCTCTGGGTATTCCCTGACTGATAACAGCTATGGTACACACTGGATCCGACAGCCTGCAGGGAAAGCACTGGAGTGGATTGGGCGATATTGGGTGCAGGGAACCAACCAATATCTTTATAAAGATTCTCTGAAGAACAAGTTCACCATCTCTATAGACACCTCCAGCAGCACAATATCTTTACAAGGGAGTAGCCTGCAGACTGGAGACTCAGCTGTGTATTACTGTGCCCGACAGTCACAGTGAGAGAAAGTCATGTGGGAGTGATACAAAAACTGCTTCACACTTCACTTCACACTGGCAGCTATTTGAGACAGAAACCAACACTACTGACATATAAATTCAATGTGGCCCAAAGTACTCATATAATGTTTAAAAATGAAACACATGTTTTATGAAAAATTCCTAAAGGTAGAATAAACTGAAAAGTGATGGAAGAGAAGAAGATCAGGTCAGGTAAAATAAATTTAAAAGATACAACAATTGAGAATAAAGTGCTCCTGGTAAAGATTGTATCTGATCAGACATTTTCAAGTGTATTCATGCTTTATTGGTTGTAACTGCATAGGGTGAAAATTTCAAAATCTTTCAAATCTGGATTGTCTTTTTTCAAGCAAACTGCAAATAATAACATCAAAGTACAGCTCCCTATTGGAGTGTTTTACAGTCAGACAGAAAAGACTTTCAACAGAAATATGATAGTATGCATTTAGCAGGTGTGCCGTGCACTACATTATCCTGCAGGGGAAACCAGGCCTCAGTCAGTTTACATTATCATCATCACAACAGTTTACAATGTTTAAAGACATTTGAAGCCTTTAAATTTGGATGTGCTTAGTTTTGGGAAATATACGTTTCAGCTGGAATTACTGTTATTGGGTCTTAAATCCCTATGACCAATCACAGGGACACTGTGCTGTAGGAGATTCAGCCTTTCTGATAGGGGATTTAAATGGATGTCCTGACTCACTGCTGTCATTAAATATTCCATGACAGCTATCACCATGAGAGTTGGAGAAGCGTGGGGAGATTCCCAGTGTACAATTTCCCAGCTTAACCCAATTCTCATTAACCAATCACAACCCACTATTTATGACTGAAATATCATCTCTTCCTCAGCCTCCACACTTTCAGAACACAACTGAACATATCATAGTTGAGGAAGTCGAAATGTCAGTCTGTTATTTAATAAACGTGCTTAATTCTACTATTGCTTGTGTTTCACTTTGTCTCTTTGAACAGCCTGGGTATAGTTTCTTGGTTATATTATGGTTAAGTAAATAACTGCTGAAGCATAAATTCTGCTGATTAGTATATTTATGCATGACACAATATTTTGATCAGTGTTTACACTAATCGGAATATATCAGTACAGATCACATTTCTGAAGACAAGGTGCTTTTGAGCAGCAAGAATGAAGCACAGCAGCATGGCCACTGAACATGGAACATGGTTTTTTAAAACATGTCTTTACCCCATTGACTGCAATGTAATTCATGTGGGAAAATGTAAACTATATCCTCACAATATAATACTTTTTCCATATTTGTAGCCCAGAGCTCTGACTGCTCTATTTAAACAGTGTGTGATCTGCCCTCCCAGTGAGGAGGAGTTCATGCAAACTCTGAGCTCTTCCTTCTACATTTACCTCTCTGCACTGAGGGAGGAGGGACTGTTGTTGGAGACTGACTGTAGGACTATCATCACAGACTGCAGTCAAAGACTTTAACCATGACTATAACAACCAGCCTGCTCCTGATCTCAGTATTCTTTTCAAGTATGTTTTAATCTATCATTAATTTAATTTTTTATTGAAATTGTATTTGTTAGGTTGTGGATTGTGAGTTGTTAAGTCTTTCTTAATTTCACAGGTGTTAAATGTCAGACACTGACTGAGTCTGAACCAGCAGTTAAAAAGCCTGGAGAATCCCACAAACTGACCTGTACAGCCTCTGGGTTCACATTCAGCAGCTATGCTATGAACTGGATCAGACAGGCTCCTGGGAAGGGACTGGAGTGGGTTGCCTTTATTCACACAGAGAGTTCACACATCTACTACTCCCAGTCTGTTCAGGGAAGATTCATTATATCCAGAGACGACTCCAACAGCAAGCTGTACCTGCAGATGAACAGCCTGACAGCTGAAGACACTGCTGTGTATTACTGTGCCAGAAGAGCCCCACAGTGAGAGAAATCAAGCCTGAGCCCTGACAATTACTCCCTACAAGAAAATGTTCCCTCAGGCCTTAGGGAATTCATTCTGTTTATACTGCCCATACAGCACGTCTGTTTCTGAAAGTTAACTTCTTCAGTTTGTGTCTGTGCGGAAGAGACATTAATTTGCAATGCACATAATTTGTTTTGATCGAACCATCAACTCTATGGATTTTGCTCATTTGTTTCTGCCATTACAAATAAATAAATTAAGAATAAATAAAAAATTGAAGAAATAGCACAGTAATGAAAATAATGTGTTTTACATTGTTACTTGAGTGATGTTCCTCCAAAGGTACAATCAAACTTATGTGTTCAACAAACTACATTTGCATTTACTCCTAAATAAAAACAGCCAAACTGCCATTTGATTAAACTGTATTACATTAATAAATATCAGGTACTTCAGCCCACAGTCTCCTCATGTTGTGAGTTGAACTCTCTCTTTCTCTCTGACACATTGACAATGCAAAGACTTTATTGATCTCATGGATTTAATGTCACCCCCTGTGATAGTTGTGATGGTAACGTAGAAAATAATTGCATTTACAATTCAGGCATCTAGTAGATGGGGTTGGGTTTTGGGGTTGGGGTTTGGGGTTTGGGGTTGGGGTTGGGGGTTGGGGGTTGGGGGTTGGGGGATTGGGCTGGGGTCGGCTCACAGCCTGAAGGTATGAGGTGCAGCTCCTTTAGCTGCTTTGTACGCCAACACCAGAGTTTTGAATTTGATGTGGGCAGCCAGTGCTGGGAACGCAGGAGGGGGGTAACATGGGACAATTTGGGGAGGCAGGAAACCAGGAGTGTTGCTGCATTCTGGATGAGCTGAAGGGGCTGGAGAGGGTGCTACAGAAGCCCGGCCAGGAGGGAGGTAAAGGAGGACTGCTCCGTCAATTTCTGTACATGTAAATGAGTCTCATTATGACTGTACACTAACAAAACAGCCAGATACAAACTTGACCTGTTCTTGGTATATCTGCAATCCATGAATAAAATTATGGTTTGAAGAGATATACTGTTTCTTTAATTAAATCATAATCTTGCACAGAAACTTGCCCTTATATACATTTGGTTTCCCTGTCGTAACATCTGTTACCAGGTTAATGTACTGAAAGCAGCATTCTAATGTATTTTTACTTATAATCCAGATGGAATGTAGCATATTGCACATATATTGAAATAATAAATACATGAACATTCATTCTGAATTCCATCCATGATCAATATTACTGATATAACTTCCAGAGTAATGCTGGTGGAAGCAGTCTGCTGTTTTTAATTATCCTCCAGGAGGGGGCAGCAGTGCTCCTATAATGGATGTTCTGACCCACTGAATTTATCTTGTTTTTCTCTTTCATCCAACCCCCAGAGAATTAAACAAATTCAGTCCACAGTATTTCCTATAAAAGCCAATGATAATTCTCCTACAGAAACAGCACCATCACCTGTAAGACAGAGAGAGGGAGATCTGTCTGTGACAATGGGAGCTTTTGTAGTATTAGCAGTGTTGCTGGGAACTTTATCTTGTAAGTGAGCATGCTATATTCATATTTGTATTTTAATTAAAATTATTCTGTGAAATCTTCCAAAGATTTACTTTTAAATAAAATATATAGTTTATTTCTTTTTGCTGTTTGTTTGCATAAATTACATTGCTTACTGATATACTCACAAATGTCTTTTATTTCTGTCTCTACAGATGCTCACTGTGTTGAACTCACACAGCCAGGCTCTATGGTTGTAAAACCAGGACAGTCTCTGACCATCTCCTGTAAAGTCTCATATTCACTTAGCAGCTATAGTACAGCCTGGATCCGACAGCCTGCAGGGAAAGCACTGGAGTGGATTGGAGTTATATGGACGGATGGAAACCTTTCTTATAAAGATTCACTAAAGAGCAAGTTCAGCATCTCCAGAGACTCCTCCAGCAGCTCAGTGTCTTTACAAGGGAGCAGCCTGCAGGCTGGAGACACAGCTGTGTATTACTGTGCCCGACGCACACAGTGCAGCAAAGCAACACTAGAGCTGTACAAAAACACATCATACTGACAGTCACCACTGAACACACACTCTACCTGCATGTAGCACTCACTGTCCTCATGTTCACCATTATATATCTATATAGTATTGGTAGTTTAATTTAAAATTTTTTTTTTCATTTTAAATGTATACTATATAGTTCCATTGTAAACAACTCGTTCTTTGTTTTCATTCAAATTTTCTCCCCAAAAAACACTGTATGTGTTCTTGTGGTCTAATAAACATGTTGAATGCATTTCTTACCTCCAAGTCGTTCGTCATTTTTTTGTTAATGTTTTGAATGTTACACTGTTGACATCCCGCCGCCATTTTTAAAGCCAGAAACAGCTAAAATGGTGTAAGCGCCATGAATGGGCGGTCCCTGCTCATTTGATTGACATGGCCAGGCCATGTGGGCAGGCTTCCAGGTAAACTCTAATTTTAGCTTAGGACCGAAACATTCCTCACGCAAATACGCGAACGTGGATGCTTCGAACTACGCGAACTATTTTCCTAATATGTATATAAAATATTTATCAGGGGTGTAACGGTACACAAAAGGCACGGTTCGGTAACCTACGTAGCCTACTTCGGTTTTGAAGTCACTTCGGTAACAGAGTGCATAATTGCTGCGTCGTGGATCGTCTAGGCTACACTCGGACTCAGATAAGCGTATCTTTTTTCATTGCTTTCAGCTGTTGTTGGTTAATTGAACAGATTGGAGTCACTCGGTAGCTTAGTTTATTTTGAATTGTTTGCAGTTAGTCCGTATTTGCTCGCTGTAATTGGGCCAGCTACCTGTCTTTTGTGTTGCTAATTAGAACTAATTGAATTAGAACTCACTCTGAGGTGATGAGCTGCAAACACGCTTAATATACACACAGGTGAATCTGGTTCCAACTAAATTAGCAACACAAAAGACGGGTAGCTGGCCCAACTACAGCGAGCAAGCTACGGACTAACTGCAAACAATTCAAAATAAACTAAGCTACCGAGTGACTCCAATCTGTTCAATTCACTAACAACAGCTGAAAGCAATGAAAAAAGATACGCTTATCTGAGTCCGAGTGTAGCCTGATGATCCACGACGCAGCTATTATACACTCTGTTACCGAAGCGTGACTTCAAAACCGAAGTACCTACGTACCGAACCGTGACTTTTGTGTACCGTTACACCCCTAATATTTATAAATAAATATTTTCCCAAAATAAATCAGAGATACCCTCAATGAAAATTTTTTACAGACATCCAAAAACTCCCCATCCTCTTCGGAGAGGAGAGGACGTCCTGTGACCTGGCAGCACAATATATACCTGTCTGCCATCGTTTTAGGGACAGTGAGTGACAGAGATCATTATAAACCAATTTTAATTTTTTACATTTATTATATTCACTTTATAAGATCATATGTGTCGTTCTCATCATCATTATTATCATTTCTATTGATAATTATTATTGTTTTTAATTATAGTTTATTATTTTACATTATTGTTATTTCTAAATCCATAATCAAAGAACAGTTATTGTTTTCATGTTATGGTTACTGTTCATTCGTTTCTAGTCTTTGCTGTTTTGTATTGTTCAGAGTTAGATGTATGTCTTCGACTGTTTTAATGCAGTATGCTTTGACAATACAGATTCAATGTCTTGTCATGCCAATAAAGCGAATTGAATTGAGTCCACGGTCAGAGAAAATATGTGAAACGTCACCACAGTGCTCGTGCGTCGTCGTGCGCGTCTGAGAAGAACACGTGATAAGCAATTTTCGGGGAGCCCTTTGTTTACTTTAGAGCCTGTTGTCTAATGTTCACTGCGACCTTCAACATCAGGAATTACAATATAAATGTAAATGCATCATAAAACCAATATTGCATTCTTGGGTCAGTCAGACCAGTCAAGCAATTATTTGAAATAGTGTAAGTCCTAATATTGTGTAATAACATATAATATACTTCTTTTGACACAATTAAAATTAGAGAGAAGTAGAACAATTTGAAAAGAGATATCGATGTTCATCAACATTCAGAGCAAAAATTTTCTTTCATATAATTCTTTATTGTATTTAATAAATTATCATAGATCTGCATGGGGAAATTTTAACAGAATTTGGAGTTAAAGCATTCAATGATGTGAAATTAGATATGAAAAGAACAACTGAAACTTGAGTGAGTTTCTTCATTGTATGACAATTTTAAATGCACATATTTTACAACACTGCTTTACAAAAAAATGTGTCCACACATAACATTTTCTGTAATAAAATAGAAGCAAAATGCAATATTTCTCGAGGATTTTCAGCATTATATACATACTGTACACTTGTATGTAAATGGGAATTCCCCTGAGAGGCAGTTATGCTAATCTTATGAGCCCCTTGTACTATAAAACACAGAAATTGCAGCTAATATTCAGTGATGAGCAGTGCTGTTCACTTCCTTTATTTTTATTTCTGTTAACAAATAAAATGGAGGCCTTTGTATTCATCACAGCTTTGCTGTTTGCCTTTAAATGTAAGGATTCCCTCTCTTCTCCTGTCTCACAACACTTGACTGAGCGCTACTAAAACAGCAATCGCTAAAGAACTGTGTAAAATTGTGTTTTGTCCCCTTCTGCAGATGCTCATTGTGACATCACACTGACGGAATCTGAGCCACAGATGAAGAAACCTGGAGATTCTGTGAGGCTCTCCTGTAAAGTTACTGGATTCTCCCTCAGCAGTGACAGTGTGCACTGGGTTCGACAGGCTCCTAACAAAGGGCTGCAATGGGTTGGATACCACGCCGGTTCTTCTGACAGTCGTTTCAAAGTAACAGAAGATTCATCCACCAGCATTGCATACTTAGACATCACAGATCTCCAGTCCTCAGACACAGCTGTGTATTACTGTGCCCGAGAGCCACAGTGAGAGAGTTTACGGCCCTGCTGTACAAAAACCCTCCACAGATGATTTAACAGGCAATATGTGAACAGCTGTACTAAAGATATTTCCTGTTATTTTTTTCTCTTGGATTTCCAACATAAAGCTACAACACACATTTGTATTACAACATTATACATAGAAGATGAATTAAATTTAATAAAATAACAAATATGGGACATGCAACCTAATTATACATTCAATTATTACCTCTTAATTAAGGTCACAGTGATTTCTAAATGACTAATCGCTTGAAAAACAAGTGAAAGTTTGTAGAAATAAATCATCAACGGCCACAAATATTTTACTTGATCACACAACATGGATCTAGATTTAGGAAAGGGAACATGTTTTGTAACCAATGTACACCTTAAATATTTATTTTAGTGATTTATACTACAATTATTTTTTTGAGAATTGTTTTTTTTATTCATGAGAGTCCCATCAACACTATGCATATCCTGAACATCCTGGAGCAGACATGTAATATATGGTTTATTCTTGCTATTATTTATATGATAATATTATCAGTAGTTTTACTGAATTTTCATCAACCCATAAGCGCTGTAATTTATCTAATTATCTGATCAAAAACGTCTCCGATGTAAAACAAGCCAAGTTACTCAGGCATAGCCTACAGAGCGCTGTCTATAAGTCCGTAATTCCAACTTGCAAAAACTAGGCCTGCCTTTAAAAGTATTGATATCAAAATGTGGCCAACTAACAATATTGCCTATCGTAGCTCACACTAAATAAACTAGCTCTATTCCAAAGCAACGCTATCCAAACTTTCCTAAATTATTTAATGCAACTTGGCCCTTGTCTTTCTTCATCTTAGCATGTGAATCCAAATTATGTCATTATAAATTCAGCGAAAGAAAATAAAATGTTAAAAGATTTACTGAGGGTACGTCATTTCTTTTCATGGAAACACAAAAGTACACAATAATTTGCTCTTAAGAGCATTTGGCTTTACTGCTAATGTTTTTATTTACTACTTTTTTTACCAGGATAATGTACCCCAAACAGGACAAGTAAACAAGTAGACTACTCTTATTAACTTCCATTTTTTCCCCAGATCTAAATGGATTGTACTACAGAACGTCAAAATCTGAAACATAACTTCATGCCCTGTAATTCTGAAACAATATAATGAATCCATAAACACTGTTACTGATCTAAATTCCAGAGTAATGCTGGTGGAAGCAGTCTGCTGTTTTTAATTCTCCTCCAGGAGGGGGCAGCAATGCTCCTATAATGGATGTTCTGACCCTCTGAATTTATCTTGTTTTTCTACTTCATCCAACCCCCAGAGATTTAAACAAATTCACTTCACAGTATTTCTTATAAAAGCCACTGAGAATTCTCCTCCCAACACAGGAGCATCACCTGTAAGACAGAGAGGGAGATCTGTGTGTGACAATGGGAGCTATTGTAGCATTAGCAGTGTTGCTGGGAACAATATCTTGTAAGTGAGAACTTTATCTTGTATCAGATTTTTCTTTTAAATTAATATTGTTATTTTCTCAAAGCATTATTTATAGATGCGTAAAAATAAATGATTTATGATTACAAATAGTTTCTGTTTGTGTTTATAGTTATCTTAATTATTGACACATTTATAAACATAGTTTTTATTTCTGTATCCACAGATGGTCACTGTGCTGAACTCACACAGCCAGGCTCCATGGCTGTAAAACCAGGACAGTCTCTGACCATCTCCTGTAAAGTCTCTGGGTATTCCCTGACTGATAGCAGCTATTGTACACACTGGGTCCGACAGCCTGCAGGGAAAGCTCTGGAGTGGGTTGGGTGTGTCTGTGGCGATGGAAACTTTTATTACAAAGCTTCACTAAAGAACAGGTTCACTGTGTCCAGAGACACCTCCAGCAGCTCAGTGTCTTTACAAGGGAGCAGCCTGCAGACTGGAGACTCAGCTGTGTATTACTGTGCCCGAGAGTCACAGTGAGAGAAAGTAATGTGGGAGTGATACAAAAACTTCTTCACGCTTCACTTCACACAGTGAGAAATTTCATACTGAAAATAGCACTACTGCTATATGAATTCAGTGTGACCAAAAGTATTGTCTTAAGTGTAAAAATTAATTATGCAAATAGAGATATCTGATTATTATTTTTTCATAAGAAAGAACACCTAAAGGTAGAATAAACTGAAAAGTCTTCAGAAACTGAAAGTGAAGTAGAAGAAAATCAGATTGGAAATACAAATTAAAAATGGAAAACACCTTTGAATAAAGTACTCTTGGTAAAGAATGTATCTGAGCAGGCATTTAAAAGTATATTCATAGGGTATTGGTTTTAGCTGCACAATGTGAAAATGAGAAAGTTTATATACTACCATAATCTCATAGTACATCTCCCAAATTCAGTGTTTTACATTCAGACAGAAAACAGTTTCTAACAGAAAAATAATGCTATATTATCCTTCAGAGAAAGCAGGCCCTAATTTTATGCATCAACATTGCAACAGTTTGCTATGTTAAAATACATGTACAGTGTTTTCATTTGGATGTGCTTCAGCTGGAATTGCTGTTATTGGGTCTTCTCTGTGGACAAAGCACAATAATCAACCCCTATGTGACGTTCCGTTCCCATCCAGTCCGTTTTCCCGGTTTTGTCTTGTCCCTCCGTGTCTTGTTGGATTCCCTTGTCCGTGTTTTCCCCTCTGCTTCAGGTTGGGCGTTTCCCCTCTGTTTGGCTCTTTGTTTCCCACTTTGGTTTCCGCCTGTCGCCTTCCCCTCTCGTTGCTTGCATTCCTCACCTGTCTAATTGGCAAGCACTCCCGGTTAATTTCCACACCTGTGCCCACTTTAGTTTCCGCCTATCGCCTTCCCCTCTCGTTTCTTGCATTCCTCACCTGTCTAATTAGCAAGCACTCCCGGTTACTTTCCGCACCTGTGCCTTGTTGATTCCCATCTCACTCCCTTATTTAACCCACCTGCTGTCTCCCTTTCTTTGTCGGTTCATTACGTGTGTTACCGTTCAGACTCTGTTACTGTGTGTTAACTAACCTCACTCGTTGTACATGCTTCTCGTTCTTGGTCCCGTGTTTGCTAATCGCTTGGTTGTGGGATTATTTCCCCTTACAGCTTTTAGTACACCTGTCCTGCGGATTGGTAGTTATCCTCCCCTGACGTTTTCTGTTTTGCATGCTGCTAACTTGTCTCCTTCTAACCACCAGCTGTCCCGGCTCCCACTCATCCGTAGCAGTGTCTGTTCCCCGTGTTTGTGTGTGTTGCGGTACCTCCAACTCTAGCTCGCGAAGGATCCGCTGTTGTGTTCTATCCTGGCTACCTTTCAGTTGTTCCTGTCCGGCCGTAGCTACCTCCTGTTCTACGGTTACGGTTCCGGGTTCTCTGGAATTCAGCCAGCTCCAACCGGACCTACCTGAGCCACGCCACACCACCCAGCTCTGCCGAGTTTCGCCGGCTACCTACCTGTATAATCGGAGTACCTCCGTGAGAACCTCCCGGTCCTTTTCCTGTCTAAAGTTCCAAATTAACTACCCTCTGCTTTCTGTCCAAGTACCGGAGTTGTCGTTCCAGTCCAGCCCTGGTGTGAAGTTCACCATCCGTATGAGTCCAGTTCCGGTTTGGAACAAGTTCCGTTCCAGTACCTGTTTCCAGAGTGGACCTCCCGGTCCAGTGCCAGTCCGGTCCCGGGGCGAAGTTCACCATCCATAAGAGTCCAGTTCCGGCTTGGAACAAATTCCGTTCCTGTACCCGTTTCCTGAGTGGACCTCCCGGTCCAGTTCCAGTCCAGCCCTGGTGTGAAGTTCACCACCTCTCCAGTCCAGTTCCGGCTTGGAACCCTTACCGGAGTTCCAAGTCCAGCTCCGGCTTGGAGCAGTCCGTATCGGACTTTCAGCAAACATTCCTGTGTGATACTGTGTTTTTCCTTTTCTGTACAGTTTTGGGACTACCCCAACACTTAATAAATATCCCTTTCTTTAATCTGCCTCCCAGTCGTGCATTTAGGTCCAAACCTTCCCCAGGATCGTAACACCCTAAGCACAATCACTGGGAAACTATGCTGTAGGAGATTCAGCCTTAAGGACAATCACAGGGACACTGTGCTGTAGGAGATTCAGCCTTAAGCACCATCACAGGGACACTGTGCTGTAGGAGATTCAGCCTTATGCACAATCACAGGGACACTGTGCTGTAGGAGATTCAGCCTTATGCACAATCACAGGGACACTGTGCTGTTGGGGATTCAGGCTTACGCACAATCACAGTGACACTGCTTTTTTTTTTTTTTTTTGTGGCAAGAGCCCCATTTTATTGTATCAACTCTAAAAATACCACGTCAAAATCCTAAACTACAAGCCAATCCATAATCCAAATCATTGTCCGAATCCAAATCCAAATTCAAAAACCATTCATTCTATCCAATCCAATAAAATGCAATTCTATTCCATTACTTTTCCAAATCCATTTCATGTTTTGATACAATACATTTTCCAAAAGACCAAATCCAATCCGCCATCCAAATCCAAATCCTAGTCCAATCCAAAATCAACAAAACAATTCTTACATTTATAACCTTGTTTCTCAAGGGTTGGGTGCCCTTTCTGATAGGATTTTAAATTGACACCCTGACTCACTGCTGTCACTAAATATTCCATGACACCTATCGCCATAAGAGTTGGAGAGGGGTGGGAGATTCCCAATGCACTTGCCAAATTCTCCACCAAGTGCAACCAATTCTGGTGAATCATAACCCACTATATATACTGTATATTGGGGTAAAATTAATCCTTTCCTTCAAAGCTTCCACACTTTCAGAGCTGACCGGAACACATTAAAGTTGCATAAATCATAACCGCAGAAGTATGGATTATGCTGATCAGTATATTCATGCAGTACATATTGATCAGTGTGCATTATGGTGATCAGAATATATCTGGTGATCAGTATATTGTAGGGAAAAATACATTTCCTGCTTCAATGTTCTTGGATGGTCAGCTAACACAATCAGCCTTACTCAATGATCAAGGGGGCGTTAGAAACAAATCCTGGTGACAACGGCACCGCTAGGGTGTGAGACGGGAGTTAGCCAGCTTACCTAGGTGACAATAACCATTTGGTTCCCTCCCACACCACATACATTTGTTTGCCTGTCACCCAATCAGGGACAGGAAACTGCATTCTATGTCAGCATTTTATTTCAGGTTTGGGGTATAAAGCTTGTACCACACACAACACTATTTTGTGATTGAACTGCCTTACGATTATCTTGTATACTGTAATGAAGACTATTTTGCATTATAATTAAATTGCTATTGACTTAAACTTTGGAACTCAGAGTTTTACTTTACAAAGGACAGAATTCCTACATAAATTGGCGAGCCAGCGACGGACGAAAAGGGGGGACGATTGGAGAACTTTTTCTTTTCAAGCAAGACAATCCGCACCATTCAATTTTGTATACCAACAAAGAATCCAATAACTTTTCTACAGCAACACCAAGCCAGGACGTCTTTTGTTGCACGGAGAGGATACAGGCCTTCGGCTGCTGCAAGGAAGACAAACTGGACCTCCATCGCAAGCCCTCTTTCGATGAACAAATCTAGGAGGAATCTTTGTAAGTTTAACAAGTTTTTTCTGCATTATTCCGCTGTGGATAATAATTTGAGTTTATGGTAATGTAACAAGTGTGATTTGTCAGCTGTGGCAAAAGTGAGCAAAATAGCACAATTCAAGACTTAGGCATGAGAATTCTCCTGGGAATTTAATAGGTAAATTCTGACCTGTTTAACAGTAAAAGGTAACTTTACAGGGTTAAGCGGGAGGTGTGTTTGTAGAGGAACTGGGCTTTTTGGGAAAAAGTACCAGCAGGGTATCCCACATTTATCCTGTGTCCTTGAGGTAAACCACCACACTAGGTATATTGTACATAGGTGTACTCAGAACCTAGAATGATGGAGTGGGCCATTGATTATATTGCAAAACATTGCAAAGAGGGACCCTATGGATCTCTGTTAGAAATATCCGATCCTCTAGTTTGGCTTGAGGAAGCGTGTACAGAGCGCAATAGTAAATGTAAAAATAAACAACATAAGCATGCAAATGCACTAGCAGCCCTGGTGCAAGGTGAAAATGAATTGAAATGCCGTTTGTCAGTAGCAGAGAAACTCTGTGTTGAACAGCAGAAAACCATTGAAACACTTAGAAGTGAGAATGCAGCAGGACAGGCCCTGTTGCAAGGTCAAACTTTAAAACACCGTTTGTCAGTAGCAGATTAATTGGTTGCATTTTTCTTTATGTTTCCAGGCATCCGTTTAAAAAATGTGTCAGTATTCATAACAATGATGCTGCCAACAATGGTGATGAAGAGAGAGTGTCCTGAGGAACGGCTGGCCCCCCAGTCTGGAGTGATGACACAGGCCTACCCAGGAGTTCCAGTCCTGGTCAACTTGACAGCTTGGTCACCTGACTTGGACAAGCACTGCAGGCGGGGAAGTGTGACAGAGATGTACAAAGATCTGCTCACAACCACATTTCTGAAATACCATGGCGCTGTTGCATCCAACCCATTGGCAGATCAACAGAAATCTCCATTAACAGGATGGAAGCTGATGGTCTCCTCGGTGCTACTGGAACAGGGCTGGGCCTCACCAACTGGATAGATGCCCAGCAACTCCGAAAAAATTAATTAACTTAAGCTGAGAGAAATAGTGGCCAATCAGTTTTTGCAGATGGACACTTGTCTACAGGAAAGCTTGACAGAAGAGGAGAACACCATAAGCAATATACACCAAAGTAAAGGATAATGCTCTGATAAAACAGATGCATGATAATTGCTTACTCTAGCCTTCTGTGGGAAGTAACATTCAAAACAACTGTATGTGTTTGTCTTGTTCTTATTGTGTTTCATGTTGTATTGTATGTATTCATTTCTGAAGGGGCAGACTTTTGGGTTTTCTAGCAACATCATCAGACAGTCAAATTGGATGAAGTAGACCTTAGATCTACCTCCTCCTGGCAGCTGACTTTTATTATCAGTAGTCTAAATTCTCAAGAAAATTGTAATTATGATAAGTTCCACCAGGTCAGAGCATGGCAGAATATGGCAACAAGTCCAGCTGGGTGTGGTGTTGGGATCCCATGACGGGTAAGACTCTCCAAGCGAAAAGAGGGCAACCTAAGACAGGACAGCACCGCCACTGGCACACTTCTTGGGAATGAGGTGTCCATGTTGTTTATCAGACTTGGGTGAAGTGATGCTTTCTGGCATCAAAGCATCAAAGGGTGGTTGTAAGATTCTAAGTTGACATAATCCACTCAAACACTCAAACCACGCCACTGGCCAAATCAACCAACTTATCATAAATACAATGTAGGTTAAAACGTAAGTGTAAGCAGTGACTCATCGCCACAGATAGGCATAGTATTCAATTATAGAATAGCAGCTGGGAGTGAGTAATCAAGGCCTATTCCAACCAAGGAGACTAGATTCGCAATACAATAGACCGGTTCCTGAGTTAAACCTTTCTCTCTTGTTTGTATATGGGTCAAGGTTTAACTGAACATGGAACATGGTTCTTTAAAAAATGTCTTTACCTCATTGACTGCAATGTAATTTATGTGGGAAACAAAAACTATGTCCTCACAATATAATACTTTTTTTTAGAGAGCTGTATTGTAATGACATCTGAAGCGCATTTTCAGAACTCAAATGTCTGTCTACTGCAGTGCGCGAGTTTTCGATTGAATGACAATTCACGCATTAGGTGTAAATGACAATTTGCGCATTAAGCTTGATATAGGTGTTATCAGCAAAGATTTTAATGGATAGCCATTGTCCCGTAACAGAAGATTGTCCCCCTAGCAGATTGCAGGAACTACTGGCAAATATAGGCTAAGTCATAGCTTGATCCAGGACAACTGTGAATAGTCTATACATGTAACCTTACACGTAACATCCCACATCGCCTGGATGTTGATGGAGTCGGCTGAAAGCAATTTAATGCACCATTCACCTTCGCTGAGGGACAGGTAGCCTATGTGGTCTTTGACCCATGGACCCTTTTATTATTCTGTATTTTTTAATATAGCCAACACAATAATAATATTTCACATTGTAATCTTGATATATTTAGTCATGCTTGTGCACGCCCCTGTGTGTAACAGACAGGAGGGTGTACGCGCGTTGTGCACACGCCTATGTAGACGCACTTACAGTTGAAGTCGGAAGTTTACATAAACTTAGGTTGAAGCCATTAAAACAGATTTTTAACCACTCCACAGATTTCATGTTAGCAAACTATAGTGTTGGCAAATCAGTTAGGACATCTACTTTGTGCATGACACAAGTAATTTTTCCAACAATTGTTTACAGGCAGATTATTTCATTTTTAATTCACTATATCACAATTCCAGTGCGTCAGAAGTTTACATACACAAAGTTGACTGTGTCCGAATATTTGGTCGCATATCCTTTGCATGCCATGACTTCCTGATGTCTGTGACCCAACAACATCAAAAGACTCTTGATATCTTATTTTCTGGTTCTCTTACAAACGATACTATAAGGTCTCTGCTTTTGAATGGATCTCTATGGGAATTGGGGGGTGGGACTAGATTTAGCTGTAAATTACACTGGAACAGTATGGAAGCGCATGGTTGGCTAAATGGCTCTAAATCATAAGGGTCTGACGTATCAAACAAGCCTTAAATCATCACTCTGCTGCGAGGAATACAGTAGATATGGATGGATAACTTGAAGGGTTTCTTTTCCTGACTTACTTTTCCATAGAGTTCAATAGGAAAATTTGTCAGGAGAAACAACCTTTAAAGTGATCCATCCATATCTACTGCATATCTGGCAGCAGAGTGATGGTTTGAGGGTTGTTTGATACCTCAGACCCTTGATGACTTATAGCCATTTTACCAATCATGTATTACATACTGTTCCAGCATAAGTTACAGTTAAATCTAGTCCCACCCCCCAATTCCCATAGAGATCCATTCAAATGCAGAGACGTTATAGTATCGCTTGTAAGAGTACCAGAAAATAAGATATCAAGAGTCTTTTGATGTTGTTCGGTCACAGACATCAGGAAGTCATGGCATGCAAAGGATATGTGACCAAATATTAAAAATTTAAAGGCACAGTCAACTTAGTGTATGTAAACTTTTGACCCACTGGAATTGTGATATAGTGAATTAAAAGTGAAATAATCTTTCTGTAAACAATTGTTGGAAAAATTACTTGTGTCATGCACAAAGTATATCTGTAATACATGACTTGCCAACACTATAGTTTGCTAACATGAAATCTGTGGAGTGGTTAAAAATGAGTTTTAATGACTTCAACCTAAGTGTATAAACTTCCGACTTCAAATGTATATGCGCCATTAAAATAACATGTAAACAACTGCAATATGACTTTAGACCAGGTTTTTGGTGGTTTTCGTGCAAGCACTTTCTGCTGGCTCAAGATAGCAATACGGCAAAAATAATCCTGGCCACACCTCATCTTAAGACCAACACACCCAGTTCACTTGTTATGGGCACACCATCACTTGGTATTTAACTGACGTGAGCGGTAGGGGCTATACTGAACCCTGTGCCAGGTGTAAGATAGCAAAGACACTTGCGTTTGGGTTAGTGCCGCTTAGTCCTGGGTGTAAGATAGGGTGGAAGCAGTCTGTTGTTTTTAATTCTCCTCCAGGAGGGGGTAGCAGTGCTCCTATAATGGATGTTTTGACCCTCTGAATTTATTTTGTTTTTCTCCTTCATCCAACCCCCAGAGATTTAACCAAATTCAGTCTACAGTATTTCCTATAAAAGCCACTGAGAATTATCCTCCCAACACAGGAGCATCACCTGTAAGACAGAGTGGGAGATCTGTGTGTGACAATGGGAGCTATTGTAGCATTAGCTGTGTTGCTGGGAACTTTATCTTGTAAGTGAGCATGCTGTATTTATATTTTTCTTTTTAATTAAAAATATTCGGTGATGTTTCTCAAAGTGTTACTTTTGAATGCAATTAAATTAGCTGTTTTGTTAATGTTTGCTGTTTGTTTCAATAATTATATTACTTATTGATATATTTACCAATGTATCTTTTTTCTGTGTTCACAGATGGCCACTGTGTTGAACTCACACAGCCAGTCTCGATGGTTGTAAAACCAGGACAGTCTCTGACCCTCTCCTGTAAAGTCTCTGGGTATTCCCTGACTGACAGCGGCTATGGTACAGCCTGGATCCGACAGCCTGCAGGGAAAGCTCTGGAGTGGATTGGTGTTATATGGTGGGATGAAGACCTATTTTATAAAGATTCACTAAAGAGCAAGTTCAGCATCTCCAGAGACACCTCCAGCAGCTCAGTGTCTTTACAAGGGAGCAGCCTGCAGACTGGAGACTCAGCTGTGTATTACTGTGCCCGACAGTCACAGTGAGAGAAAGTCATGTGGGAGTAATACAAAAACTACTTCACACTTCACTTCACACAGGCAGCTATTTCATACAGAAAGCAGCAGTACTGACATATAAATTCAATGTCTAAAATTGAAATAAGCAAATTGAGATATCTGATGATTTAATTAATTTTTCACAACAAATAGGCCTACATTCAAATTACATTTTTATAAATAATACCTGAAGGTAGAATAAGCTGGTAGAAAAGGTAAAAAAGACATGAGAAACTAAAAGTGATGGAGGAGAAGAAAATGACACTGGGGGAAAAAGTTTAAAATGTAAAAGCATTGAGAATAAATGCTCTTGGTAAATAATGTACCTGATAAGGCATTTATAAGTGCTGTCAAAGGTTATTGGTTGTAGCTGCATATGGTGAAAATATGAAAGTTTTTAAAATCTGGAATGTCTTTCTAAAAAATTGCAAATAATAAAATCAAAGTTTATAGTGGAGTGTTTTACACGCAATCAGAAAACACTTTAAACAGAATATAATTCTATGCATTTAGGAGACATGCGCTATATTATCCTTCAGAGAAAACTGGGCCTCAGTGTATATATTTACTGCAACATTTTCCTCTGTTAAAAGACAGAAGTCTTTTCATTTGGATGTGCTTCTGGAAAATATAAGCTGTAGCAGGAATTACTGTTATTTGTTCTTCTCTCTGGACCAAGAACATGAATCAATCCCTAAACACAACCACAGGGACACTGTGCTGTAGGAGATTCAGCCTTAAGCACAATCACATGGACACTGTGCTGTAGGAGGCTCAGCCTTAAAGGGATAGTTCGGAATGTTGGACATAATGTCTCAATTACGACTTACCCATGATGTAGTTGATTGATGGAAAACATTTTCAGCTAATTCCATGCTGTCACTTCTTTTGAACATACACACGTTGCTAATGCTAGCGCAACTCTATGGTAACCGTAGCATCCACTACCAAACGCAATTAAACACTCCACAATGCAACCAAAGCAAATAAAATACGACGACAGTCTATTTTTTAGTGTTTATACCATCATTTTTGAAGTCAAACTATCGTTGAATCCTTTACTTTGTGCTGATCTAAATTCTCTGTGGAAGTACGGCGGTGGAGTGAATGTGGCCATTGCAACTTCTTGCTCTTCTTTGTTGTTGTAGTCGACCAGTGCCGGCACTACATTCGTAGGTAACGTAAAGTATCGCTCTGCCGCCGTACTTCCACAGAGAATATAGGTCAGCACAAAGTAAAGGATTCAACGATAGTTTGACTTCAAAAATGATGGTATTTGCTGAAAATGGTTTCCATCAATCAACTACATCATGGGTAAGTCGTAATTGAGACATTATGTCCAAAATTCTGAACTATCCCTTTAAGCCCAATCACAGGGACACTGTGCTTGAGGAGATTCAGCCTTAAGCACCATCACAGGGACACTGTGCTGTAGGAGATTCAGCCTTTCTGACAGGATTTTAAATAGCTTTCCTGACTCACTGCTGTCATTAAATATTCCATGACACCTATCGCCATGAGAGTTGGAGAGGGGCGGGGAGATTCCCTGTGTGCTGGTCAATTACCCAGCTGAACACACCCAATTCTCATAAACCACACATACATTTTTTTTTACTAAAAGAACCTTTCTTCTTCAGCCTCCACACTTTCAAAACTGAACTGAACATATTATAGTTGAGGAGGTCGAAATTTAAGTCTGTTATCCAAACGTGCTTAATTCTACGAGTGCTTGTGTTTCACTTTGGGGCGTCCCTTTGAACAGCCTGGGGATAGTTTCTTGGTTATATTATAGTTATATAAATCATAACTGCTGAAGCATAAATTCTGCTGATTAGTATATTTATGTATGACATATTTTGATCAGTGTTTACACTAATCGCAATATATCATGTGTATACAATCCACAATGAGAGAACATTCCTTTGTGTAAAATGTCCTCTGAACAGCACTACAGTTCTGATCACATTTCTGTAGACAAGGTGCTTTTGAGCAGCAAGAATGAAGCACAGCAGCATGGTCACTGAACATGGAACATGCTTTTAAAAAAAATGTATTTACCCCATTGACTGCAATGTAATTTATGTGGGAAAATATAAACTATATCCTCACAATATAATACTTTTTCCATATTTGTAGTCCACAACTCTGACTGCTCTATTTAAACAGTGTGTGATCTGCCCTCCCAGTGAGGAGGAGTTCATGCAAACTCTGAGCTCTTCCTTCTACATTTACCTCTCTGCACTGAGGGAGGAGGCACTGTTGTTAGAGACTGACTGTAGGACTATCATCACAGACTGCAGACAAAGACTTTAACCATGACTTGTATAACCAGCCTGCTTCTAACTTCAATATTGGTTATAAGTATGTTTATATTTGTCATTTTTTTAATTTTTCTAAAATTGTAATTGTGAGGTTGTGTATTATTTGTTCTAAGTTTTTCTTAATTTCACAGGTGTTAAATTTCAGACACTGACTGAGTCTGAACCAGCAGTTAAAAAGCCTGGAGAATCCCACAAACTGACCTGTACAGCCTCTGGGTTCACATTCAGCAGCTACTATATGCACTGGATCAGACAAGCTCCTGGGAAGGGACTGGAGTGGGTTGCCTATATTGGCACATCTAGTTCACCCATTTACTATTCCCAGTCTGTTCAGGGAAGATTCATTATATCCAGAGACGACTCCAACAGCAAGCTGTACCTGCAGATGAACAGCCTGACAGCTGAAGACACTGCTGTGTATTATTGTGCCAGAGGCTCACAGAGAGAGAGAGTGAGGGGAGAGCTGCACAAAAACCTCTTCCTCTTTACCACTCAGAGCTACAGCAGAGAGCCCTGGAATGAACTCTGCTGTATGAAGTGAAACTCAGGGTTTCTGTTTAAATATCACTGAACTGTTATGTTCTTTTGGTCTCAGTTATACTATTAGATAGCTGATAATTATTTAAAACACCAAAAAGCCATCTTTCAAACACCCTTTTGAGTCACCTGCTAACCAGCAGGCTGTAAACCTCTTCTGTCTCTACGACTTTAGCTATGGATTCTGATAAAGATGACAAGTCAGAAAAAATTCACATTCACAGAAACATGTTACAATCTTACAGAAACCTCACAACGATATTTTAAAATTCCAATAGATTTTGCATAAATGTTCCTGAAGTGGTCCAGTCAAATTGCCATTATATTTGTTTCAACTGTATTAGATTAATAAATACCACAGTACTTCAGCCCTAAGTCTCTTCATCATGTGAGCTGAACTCCCTCTCTCTAATACCTTAGCAAGGACTGTGACTGAACGCATTGCTTTAATGTCACATCCTGTTTGATTTGTGACTGTGAGTTACTTTAAAAGTTAACGATGGTGTTGTGTTTCTTCTCAAGATGTATTTACTTCTTATTTTGTTGTACACAATATAAAATGTGATCCATTTTGTCATATTTGGTAAGTTATATTGTCATTGAGGTAAAGGAGGACTGCTCACAATGTACGTGCATGAGTATCATTATTCACCAGATACTAACCTACCTGTTCTTGGTATATCTGAAATACATGAATATGAACAGATGTGCAAAGATCACCTGTTTCTTTCATGGAAGCACAAACATGCAAAACATACACGTATTCTGTCATTTACTTTAGCTTTTCCCTGTAGTTACATTTATTACAAGCATAATAACACACTCAAACCCAAGAAGGAAAACAGCCCGGTTGAGAACTTGAGCATATTTTTAGCAAATCTAGATGGATGCAATACATTGCACCAATATTAAAATCATAAATAAGTGAACATTCATTCTGAATGAATCCATTAGCATTCTTACTGATTTAAATTCCAGAGTAATGCTGGTGGAAGCAGTCTGCTGTTTTTAATTCTCCTCCAGGAGGGGGAAGCAGTGCTCCTATAATGGATGTTCTGACCCTCTGAATTTATCTTGTTTTTCTCCTTCATCCAACCCCCAGAGATTTAAACAAATTCAGCCCACTGTATTTCCTATAAAAGCCACTGAGAATTCTCCTCCCAACACAGGATCATCACCTGTAAGACAGAGAGAGAGATCTGTGTGTGACAATGGGAGCTATTATAGCATTAGCAGTGTTGCTGGGAACTTTATCTTGTGAGTGAGCATGCTATATTCATATTTGTATTTAGATTAAAATGAATCTGTGAAATCTTCCAAAGATTTACGTTTAAATAAAATAAAATATATAGTTTATTTATTTTTGCTATTTGTTTGCATAATTACATTGCTTACAGATATACTCACAAATGTCTTTTATTTCTGTCTCTACAGATGGTCACTGTGTTGAACTCACACAGCCAGGCTCTATGGTTGTAAAACCAGAACAGTCTCTGACCATCTCCTGTAAAGTCTCATATTCATTTAGCAGCTATGCTACAGCCTGGATCCGACAGCCTGCAGGGAAAGCACTGGAGTGGATTGGAGTTATATGGACGGGTGGAAGCACTGACTATAAAGATTCACTAAAGAGCAAGTTCACCATCTCCAGAGACACCTCCAGCAGCACAATATCTTTACAAGGGAGCAGCCTGCAGGCTGGAGACACAGCTGTGTATTACTGTGCCCGATACACACAGTGCAGCAAAGCAACACTAGAGCTGTACAAAAACACATCATACTGAGAGTCACCACTGAATACAAACACTCTACCTGCATGTGACACTCACTAGCCTCATATTCTCCATAATATATTTATAGAATTGTTAGTTTAATAAATATTTTTTTGAATTTTAAGTTCTAAATATCCTTTCTTACATTTGCAATAAAAGATAAGCATTGAACTGAGGCCTGTTTTCACTCAACATTTGTCCTTCATTTTGACTTCAGTTCCAGTGTTTGTTCTTTATTCTTCACATAATGTGCTTTGTAAGGTATATTTGGGTGATTGCTGAATGCTGCTCAAGTTAAGTACAGATGTTTATTGAATCCAGGCCTGTGCCTGGAACAGCAGTTTAAAAAGCTGGAGATTGTGAATGTGTCAGTCACACACTAAAGGCCCTGAACAAAGCTCCTGCTGAGGTTGGTCACCTGCTGTCCCCACCTCAGTGAAGGTCTCCTAGAAGCACATGAGGGATGTTATAGCAGTGCTGGAAATCTGCTTCTAATACATCAGCCAGCAGCCTGTCTTTAGCCCACAGAGGGGACACTGTGGCCGTGACCGAATATGATCCCCTGTTCCCTGTCTACTGTCCCCTGTCCACTCAGACCCCTGTTTACTATGTGCCCTGTCCACTCAGACCCCTGTCTACTGTCCCCTGTCCACTCAGACCCCTGTTTACTATGTGCCCTCTCCCCTCACTTTGCAAGCAGTGTGACACTGTGACACCTGTGCAAAGGGTGTGTAATGAAATATTGGCAAAACAAAAGTGAAGAACTACATCTATATAAAGAAGGACAAATTCTTCATTACTTTAAATAACTTTTCAAGAACAAAACATGCGTCAATTCCAGTTCCAGCATTCCATATAACAATTGTCTCAATGGTAATATTAAAAAATTCTTATTTTTCAAAAAATAAAAGTGGCATCACATCACTCATAAGTTACAAAAAAAAAAAATCATATTCAAAAACAGTATCTGACATATGTTTATGCTACAAGTAGCAATTTGCAGTGAAAATTGGACATTATTTAAAAGGGTGATTTTAGGATCAGGCAGGTTCCCTGCATCTGTGCTGATGGTGCTGGCAGCTGCATTCTGTGAGTTTCTGTTTGTGTTCAACCCTAATAATAGTAGGGTTCTGCCTGCTACCACACAGGCTTGGAGTTTTTATAACTAATAAGTTGTAAAATTTATCATTTTTCTTTTTTAAAGTGCCCATCACAGATTTTGCTCACCCAGTGTGAATCAGAAGTGGGGACAACAGAACTGTTGTCTAAAGTTCACTGCAACCTTCAACATCAGGAATTACAATATAAATGTAAATGCATCATAAAACCAATATTGCATTCTTGGGTCAATCAGACCTGGGTCAAGCAATTATTTGAAATAGTGTAAGCCCTAATATTGTGTAATAACATATAATATACCTCTTTTAACACAATTAAAATGAGAGAAAAGTACAGATTTCCAACAATTTTGTCATGATTTTTGACGATTTCTTCCCTTGCGGTCGTTTTCCTCGGTAGCCACGCGAGGGCGCTGCCCTTTTAGTGGATGTTTGCTCCACCCCGTCTTTATCACAAAGCTTCTCTCAGCATCACACCTGTGCGTGGTTACCTCGGAGCTATTTAAGCCCACGTTTCCTTCGTTCTGGGCTTTTGTATTATTTTGCACTGTTTGTGTTTGTGTTTTGTGTTTGATAGTAGTTTTGCCTTTGTTTGCTAAGCCAGTATGGTTAGGTCTAGGCTCTGGAGGAGACCTCTTTGCTCCAATGTGTTTTAATGGAGTAATGCGGGACTTGCCTTTGTGTATGTAGCTATTAGGACTCTTCGTCCGTGGCTCTTTTCTGTCGCCGCTTCCTGGTTTTTCCTTTTCTTTCTTTGCCTAGACCTGTTGCCTTTTCTGTCTCTCGATCCTCTCTCTGTTTGCTTTCTTCCTTGAAAGCGAGAGGAGTCTTTGTTTGTTTGTGGGTATATTTATATAGTCATTTCTTACTAAGAGACAGGGGGCCCTATCTTGGCGATCTTGGCGCTTAGTCTAAGCGCATGGCGCTAAGTCCATTTAGGGCGTGTCCAAGTCCACTTTTGCTATTTTAACGGCGTGTTTTTTTGGCGCTAAGCACGGCGCATGGCGCAACTGGGCTGAACCTAGTCCCTTCATTAATTATAGGTGTGTCTTGGGCGTGACATTCAATAAACCAATCAAAATGTCATATCCCATTCCCTTTAAAAGCCTGCTTTTCCACCTTGGCGGATTGCTTATGATGGCGAAACAGACATGCTCGTGCGTGTTTAGTGTGATCAAGGAATAGGCTAAATGGAGTATGATCAATATTATTCGGACTAACCATTAGCCTATGAGTTCCCGGTAATTCCAGACAGGGCTGTTATTTTACAAAATATGTGCGGTTAAATTTCGTTAAAAGGACCTGCAACAGCTGAGAATAAGCTATCGATGGCTTCAGTCTCACCTTAGAAAACGCCAAATTAGCCTGCTTGTTCAGCGAATTTCGTTTGATTATGCAATGAAAGTGTCAAACATCAATTCCAAGAGGCTGTTCTCATGGAGTTCTCGAAGTTCAAGCTTCATCCAAAGTTCATTAGGCTACCTGCATAGTAGGCTAATATTGATTAATAACATACATACCGTTATTTTGCCTTAATGATGACACTAAATAGCCTACAATAAAGCTGTCAGGTTCGCAACCCATAAATTCAGGCATATTTCCCCTTGTTTAATAATGTCCTGTTTATGGAAATGTGACCAACCTGTTTTACTCGTAGTGTAATCCTTTAAAACAATCCACTTTCCCAGGAAGACCGTGAAACGTGCGACTTACAGCAGGGGAAACAGAGAACATGCAGCTCACGTGCAGAGAATGGCATTAAAATTAATTGTGAATTAATTGTGTAACGTGATGCAAATTTGTTTTAGTTTCTAATTAGACGCTTAGTTCTCTTTAAAATCGTTTTGTTCAGTTAAGGAATAACGGGTGAAATCAGCTGGGTTTTAAACAGTGAGAGTATGGAAACCTGGTCACTGTAATTTAAAAAAATATGAAGGAGGAAGAATAGCTAAGGTTACAATTTAGTTAACATGGTGACATCTCCGTTTTTTAACCATAGGCTAGCGAAAAAAACCTTATGCACAGCGAATCCGCTGTAGCCTAGGCTATTTGAAAAACAATAAATGCAATATTCACTGGACAAGGTTTTGAACTTTTTTCAGTCACAAACCATTCTATTTACTTACAGGCTGTATTCATAGATAAACAGAGCTGTATTGTAATGACATCTGAAGCGCATTTTCAGAACTTAAATTTCCGTCTATTGCCGTGCGCGAGTTTTCCATTGAATGACAATTCACGCATTAGGTGCAAAGACAATTCGCGCATTAGGCTTGATAGCTATAGGTGTTATCAGCTCCTTTTTAATGGATAGCCATTGTCCCGTACCATCGCACATCGCCTGGATGTTGATGGAGTGGGCTGAGAGCAATGTAATGTGGCATTGTTTCCCTTCGCTGAGGGAAAGGTATGTGGACCTATGGAACCTTTTATTATTATGCATTTTTGATATAGCCTACACAATAATAATATTTCACATTGTGATCTAGATATTTTAGTCATGCCTGTGCACGCCCCTGTGTGTAACAGACAGGAGGATATGCGCGTTGTGCACACGCCTATGTAGACGCACTTATATGCGCCGTTAAAATAGCATGTAAACAACTGCGACATGTCTTTAGACCAGGTTTGTGGTGGTTCTAGCGCAAGCGCTTTCCATAATTAATCCATCATTTCTGTTGCTGATCTAAATTCCAGAGTAATGCTGGTGGACGCAGTCTGCTGTTTGTAATTATCCTCCAGCAGGGGGCAGCAGTGCCCCACGTGTCTTGTTTTTCTCCTTCCTCCAACCCCCAGAGATTTGAACAAATTCAGTTTACAATATTTCCTATAAAAGACACTGAGAATTATCCTCCCAACACAGGAGCATCACCTGTAAGACAGAGAGGGAGATCTGTGTGTGACAATGGGAGCTATTGTAGCATTAGCTGTGTTGCTGGGAACTTTATCTTGTAAGTGAGCATGCTGTATTTATATTTTTCTTTTTAATTAAAAATATTCGGTGATGTTTCTCAAAGTGTTACTTTTGAATGCAATTAAATTAGCTGTTTTGTTAATGTTTGCTGTTTGTTTCAATAATTATATTACTTATTGATATATTTACCAATGTATCTTTTTTCTGTGTTCACAGATGGCCACTGTGTTGAACTCACACAGCCAGTCTCGATGGTTGTAAAACCAGGACAGTCTCTGACCCTCTCCTGTAAAGTCTCTGGGTATTCCCTGACTGACCGCGGCTATGGCACAGCCTGGATCCGACAGCCTGCAGGGAAAGCTCTGGAGTGGATTGGTGTTATATGGTGGGATGAAGACCTACATTATAAAGATTCACTAAAGAGCAAGTTCAGCATCTCCAGAGACACCTCCAGCAGCTCAGTGTCTTTACAAGGGAGCAGCCTGCAGACTGGAGACGCAGCTGTGTATTACTGTGCCCGAAACACACAGTGAGAGAAAGTCATGTGGGAGTAATACAAAAACTGCTTCACACTTCACTTCACACTGGCACCTATTTCATACAGAAAGCAGCATTACTGACATATAAATTCAATGTCTAAAATTGAAATAAGCAAATTGAGATATCTGATGATTTAATTAATTTTTCACAACAAATAGGCCTACATACAAATTACATTTTTATAAATAATAACTGAAGGTAGAATAAGCTGGTAGAAAAGGTAAAAAAGACATGAGAAACTAAAAGTGATGGAGGAGAAGAAAATGACACTGGGGGAAAAAGTTTAAAATGTAAAAGCATTGAGAATAAATGCACTTGGTAAATAATGTACCTGATAAGGCATTTATAAGTGCTGTCAAAGGTTATTGGTTGTAACTGCATATGGTGAAAATTTGAAAGTTTTTAAAATCTGGAATGTCTTTTTCTAAAAAATTGCAAATAATAAAATCAAAGTTTATAGTGGAGTGTTTTACACACAATCAGAAAACACTTTAAACAGAATATAATTCTATGCATTTAGGAGACATGCACTATATTATCCTTCAGAGAAAACCGGGCCTCAAGGTATATATTTACTGCAACAGTTTCCTCTGTTAAAAGACAGAAGTCTTTTCATTTGGATGTGCTTCTGGAAAATATAAGCTGCAGCAGGAATTACTGTTATTTGTTCTTCTCTCTGGACCAAGAACATGAATCAATCCCTAAACACAACCACAGGGACACTGTGCTGTAGGAGATTCAGCCTTAAGCACAATCACATGCACACTGTGCTGTAGGAGGCTCAGCCTTAAAGGGATAGTTCGGAATTTTGGACATAATGTCTCAATTACGACTTACCCATGATGTAGTTGATTGATGGACACCATTTTCAGATAATTCCATGCTGTCTCTTCTTTTGAACATACACACATTGCTAATGCTAGCGCAACTCTATGGTAACCGTAGCATCCACTAACAAATGCACTTAAACACTCCACAGTGCAACCAAAGCAAATAAAATGCAACGACAGTCTATCGGGGTATTTTTTAGTGTTTATACCATCATTTCTGAAGTCAAACTATCGTTGAATCCTTTACTTTGTGCTGATCTATATTCTCTGTGGAAGTACGGCGGTGGAGCGAACGTGGCCATTGCAACTTCTTGCTCTTCTTTGTTCTTGTAGTAGACCAGTGCCGGCACTGCATTCGTAGGTAACGTAAAGTATCGGTCTGCCGCCGTACTTCCACAGACAATATAGGTCAGCACAAAGTGAAGGATTCAACGATAGTTTGACTTCAAAAATGATGGTATTAGCTGAAAATGGTTTCCATCAATCAACTAGATCATGGGTAAGTCGTAATTGAGACATTATGTCCAAAATTCTGAACTATCCCTTCAAGCACAATCACAGGGACACTGTGCTTGAGGAGATTCAGCCTTAAGCACCATCACAGGGACACTGTGCTGTAGGAGATTCAGCCTTTCTGACAGGATTTTAAATAGCTTTCCTGACTCACTGCTGTCATTAAATATTCCATGACACCTATGGCCATGAGAGTTGGAGAGGGGCGGGGAGATTCCCAGTGTGCTGGTCAATTACCCAGCTGAACACACCCAATTCTCATTAACCACACATACATTTTTTTTTACTAAAAGAACCTTTCTTCCTCAGCCTCCACACTTTCAAAACTGAACTGAACATATTATAGTTGAGGAGGTCGAAATTTAAGTCTGTTATCCAAACGTGCTTAATTCTACGAGTGCTTGTGTTTCACGTGCTTAATTCTACGAGTGCTTGTGTTTCACTTTGGGGCGTCCCTTTGAACAGCCTGGGTATAGTTTCTTGGTTATATTATAGTTATATAAATCATAACTGCTGAAGCATAAATTCTGCTGATTAGTATATTTATGTATGACATATTTTGATCAGTGTTTACACTAATCGCAATATATCATGTGTATACAATCCACAATGAGAGAACATTCCTTTGTGTAAAATGTCCTCTGAACAGCACTACAGTTCTGATCACATTTCTGTAGACAAGGTGCTTTTGAGCAGCAAGAATGAAGCACAGCAGCATGGTCACTGAACATGGAACATGCTTCTTAAAAAAATGTATTTACCCCATTGACTGCAATGTCATTTATGTGGGAAAATATAAACTATATCCTCACAATATAATACTTTTTCCATATTTGTAGTCCACAGCTCTGACTGCTCTATTTAAACAGTGTGTGATCTGCCCTCCCAGTGAGGAGGAGTTCATGCAAACTCTGAGCTCTTCCTTCTACATTTACCTCTCTGCACTGAGGGAGGAGGCACTGTTGTTGGAGACTGACTGTAGCACTATCATCACAGACTGCAGTCAAAGACTTTCACCATGACTGTTATAACCAGCCTGCTTCTGGTCTCAGTATTCTTGACAAGTATGTTTTAATTGGCAATTAATTTGACTTTTACTGAAATATTTCTGTGAGGTAGGTGGATCATGAGTACTAATTCTTTCTTAATTCTACAGGTGTTAAATGTCAGACACTGACTGAGTCTGAACCAGCAGTTAAAAAGCCTGGAGAATCCCACAAACTGACCTGTACAGCCTCTGGGTTCACATTCAGCAGCTATGCTATGAACTGGATCAGACAGGCTCCTGGGAAGGGACTGGAGTGGGTTGCCTATATTGACACGGGCAGTTCACCCATCTACTACTCCCAGTCTGTTCAGGGAAGATTCATTATATCCAGAGACGACTCCAACAGCAAGCTGTACCTGCAGATGAACAGCCTGACAGCTGAAGACACTGCTGTGTATTACTGTGCCAGAGACCCACAGTGAGAGAAGTCAAGCCTGAGCCCTGACAATAACTCTCTACATGAAACTGTTACCACATCAGGCCTTAGGGAATTCATTCTGTTTATACTGCCCCTACAGCATGTCTGTTTCTGAAAGCTAACTTGCTCAGTTTGTGTCTGTGATGGAGACATTAATTTACAATGCATAATTAGTTTTGAATGAAACATCTACTCTATGGATTATGCTCATTCTTTACTGCCATTAAAAATAAATAAATGAACAATAAATAAAATAGCACAGTAATGAGTTCAAGAAAACAACAAAAACAGTGTTTTACATTGCTACTTGAGTGATGTTCCTCCAAAGGTACAATTAAACGTATGTGTTCAACACACTATATTTGCATTTACTCCGAAATAAAACCAGCCAAACTGCCATTTGATTAAACTGTATTACATTAATAAATATCAGGTACTTCAGCCCAGTCTCCTCATGTTGTTAGTTGAACTCTCTCTTTCTTTCTGACACATTGACAATGCAAAGACTTTGATTGATCTCATGGATTTAATGTCACCCCCTGTGATAGTTGTGATGGTAACATAGAAAAAAATGTCATTTACAATTCAGGCATCTAGCCGATGCTCTTATCCAGAGTGACTTACAATTCATGTACAAAGAAAAGGCCCATATTCATTAATCACTAACACCCCAAGCAGCAATTGAGGGTTTTCTTCGAGGGCGGTAGGGAAATACAGGATAGATAGGAGACGATGTGGAAGAGGGGAATAGGAATCAGGGTGGATGGGGAGGGTATTTCCTATGCAGATGGGTCTCCAGGTTATGCCGGAAGGTAGAGAGGAACTCTGCTATTATGGCTGAGGTGGGAAGGTCATTCCACCATTGGGGAGCCAGTAGAGGGAAGAGTTGAGGTCGGGAGGAGCGATGACCAGCTCGCTGCAGGGAAGGGAAAGCTAGGTGCCCGGTGGCAGCAGAGCGTAAAGAACTGGTTGGGGTGTAGGATCACGACCTGAAGTTATGGGGTGTAGCTCCTTTAGCAGCCTCGTACACCGACACGACAGTTTTGAATTCGATGCGGGCAGTCACCGGGAGCCCGTGGAGGGAATGCAGGAGGGGGGTGACATGGGGCAATCTGGGGAGGTAGAAAACCAGATGGGCTGCTGTATTCTGGATGAGCTGAAGGGGCTGGAGAAGGTGTTGCAATTGTCCAGTCAGGAGATAAGAGCTTGAACTAGGACCAGGGCAGCATCCCCGGTCAGCAACAATCTGATATGGTGGAGGTTTGTAGAGAGCAAACCTGCAGGATTGCGTTATGGTAGCAATGTGGGCCGTGTAACAGAGCTGACTGACTAGAGTAACTAAGGTGTTGTGTTCCTTCTGAAGCAGTGTTGGTGGAAGCAGTCTGCTGTTTTTAGCTCTCCTCCAGGAGGGGGCAGTAGTGCTCCTATAATGGATATTCTGACCCTCTGAATTTATCTTGTTTTTTCTCCTTCGTCCAACCCCCAGAGATTTGAACAAATTCAGTCCACAGTATTTCCTATAAAAGCCACTGAGAATTCTCTTCCCAACACAGGAGCATCACCTGTAAGACAGAGAGGGAGATCTGTGTGTGACAATGGGAGCTATTGTAGCATTAGCAGTGTTGCTGGGAACTTTTTCTTGTAAGTGAGAACTTTATCTTGTATCACATTTTTTATTTTAAATTAATAATGTTCTTTTCTCAAAGCATTATTTATAGATACGTAAAAATAAATGATTTATGATTACAAATAGTTTATGTTTGTTTCCATAGTTATCTTAATTATTGACACATTTATAAACATAGTTTTTATTTCTGTATCCACAGATGGTCACTGTGTTGAACTCACACAGCCAGGCTCTATTGCTGCAAAACCAGGAGAACCTTTATCTGTCTCCTGTAAAGTCTCTGGGTATTCCCTGACTGATAGCAGCTACTGTACACACTGGGTCCGACAGCCTGCAGGGAAAGCTCTGGAGTGGGTTGGGTGTGTCTGTGGCAATGGAAACATTTTTTACAAAGCTTCACTCAAGAACAAGTTCACTGTGTCGAGAGACACCTCCAGCAGCTCAGTGTCTTTACAAGGGAGCAGCCTGCAGACTGGAGACTCAGCTGTGTATTACTGTGCCCGAGACTCACAGTGAGAGAAAGTCATGTGGGAGTGATACAAAAACTGCTTCATACTTCACTTCACACAGTGAGAAATGTCATACTGAAAATAGCACTACTGCCATATGAATTCAGTGTGACCAAAAGTATTGTCTTAAGTGTAAAAATGAATTATGCAAATAGAGATATCTGATTATTATTTTTTCATAAGAAAGAACACATGAAGGTAGAATAAACTGAAAAGTCTTCAGAAACTGAAAGTGAAGTAGAAAAAAATCAGATTGGAAACACAAATTTAAAATGGAAAACACCTTTGAATAAAGCACTCTTGGTAAATAATGTATCTGAGCAGGCATTTAAAAGTATATTCATAGGGTATTGTGTTAGCTACAAAATGTGAAAATGAGAATGTTTATATACTACCATAATCTCATAGTACATCTCCCAAATTCAGTGTTTTTACATTCAGACAGAAAACAGTTTCTAACAGAAAAATAATGCTATGCATTTTGCTGATGCACACTATATTATCCTTCAGAGAAAGCAGGCCCTAATTTTATGTATCAACATTGCAACAGTTTGCTATGTTAAAATACATGTACAGTCTTTTCATTTGGATGTGCTTTGTTATGGAAAATATAAGTTTCAGCTGGAAATGCTGTTATTGGGTCTTTTCTGTGGACAAAGCACAATAATCAACCCCTAAGCACAATCACTGGGAAACTATGCTGTAGGAGACTCAGCCTTAAGGACAATCACAGGGACATTGTGCTGTAGGAGATTCTGTACTTTCCGTTCCTATCCTGTTTGTTCTCCGTGTTTTCCCTTCTCCTTCCGTGTCATGTTTGACTTCCATTGTCCGTGTTTTCCCCCCGTGCTGCAGGCTGGGCGTGTTCCCTCCGTTTGTACTACTCCAATTCTCCACTCCTGTCTCAGCCTATCCCCTCTTCCCATTTCCGCATGCATTCCTCACACTCCGCTCTGTTCAATCACCCACGCATACATTCGCACGCTTTCCTAATTGATACCAATTACACTCCTTATTTACCTCACCCTCTGCCTTCTGTCCGGGGCCAGTTCGTTAACGTTGTTTGTTTGAAACCTCTGGTCTTCGCTATTTCTTGTCTTGTTCTAGTGGCACAGTTTGGTTCTGTATTGGTGTTCGTTCACCCTGCTGAATTGTGTAAACCTTGATTCAACAGTTTGGTTCTGTCTCGGTGCTTAGGGCACTCTGCCGAACTGCTAATATCCTCAGTCTGTCCAGTGTGTGCGGCACTACCTGCCGCGCAGTAATCTGTCTCGCTAACCACTTCTCTGTTTGAAGTCTGCCAGTCTGCAGTTGTTCGCGACTCCCTACCTGTGTTGCGGTACCCCCCGCCCGCTCTCCACCTGACGTTGTGCCCTCAGCTGGGCTTCTGCTCTTCCACTTCAGCTGTTCCTGCGTCCGGCCGTTGCCACTGCTGTTGCTACGGTTACGGTTGTGCTTGCTGCTGTTGCCCTGCTGCTACATCTGGGTCCGACCCGGGGTCCGCTGCACTGTCCTGCCCTCCCGCTCCCGCTCCCGCTCTGCTTCAACTACCCGGTTGCCTGTTACCAGTAACACCCCTACCGTTCCAACTCCAACCTTTCATGCATAACCATAACCGGATTGTTTGTCTTATGTCCTCCCTCGCTTCAGGAGACAAGTTCGAAGCTTAATTTATTGGATGCTTAGCGCTCCCACTTAATGTCCTGTCTGTCCAGATCCGCCAAGTCCAGTTCCGGTTTGGAACAAACCAGGTGTTCCTGTCAAGTCCAGCTCCGGAGTTCTGAAGAAGCTCCGGAGAATTCCTGTTCCTGTGTTATATTGTGTACAGCTTGGGACTGCCTGAAGCTTCAATAAATAACGTATTCTTGTACATCTGCCTCCTTGTCATTGCGTTTGGGTTCAGCCCGTGTTCAGGTTCATGACAGATTCAGCCTTAAGCACCATAACAGGGACACTGTGCTGTAGGAGATTCAGCCTTAGGCACAATCACAGGGAGGCAAGACCCCCATTTTATTATATCATCTCTAAAAATACGATGTCAAAATCCTAAACTACAAGCCAATCCATAATCCAAATCATTGTCCAAATCCAAATTCCGAAACCATTAATTCTATCCAATCCAATTCTATTCCATTACTTTTCCAAATCCATTTCATGTTTTGATACAATGCATTTTCCAAAAGACCAAATCCAGTCCGCCATCCAAATTCAAATTCTAGTCCAATCCAAAATCAACAAAATAATTCTCCTTACATTTATAACCTTATGTTTCTCAAGGGTTGGGTGCCCTTTCTGATAGGATTTTAAATTGACACCCTGACTCACTGCTGTCACTAAATATTCCATGACACCTATCGCCATGAGAGTTGGAGAGGGGCGGGGAGATTCCCAATGCGCTTGCCAAATTCTCCAAGTGCAACCAATTCTGGTGAATCATATCCCACATATATACTGTATATTGGGGTAAAATGAATCTTTTCCTTCAAAGCTTCCACACTTTCTGTGCTGACTGGAACACATTAAAGTTACATAAATCATAACTGCAGAAGTATGGATTATGTTGATCAGTATATGCATGCTGTACATATTGATTGGAGTGTACATTATAGTGATCAGAATATACAGTATCTGGTGATCAGTATATGATCCAGTTATACAAAATGAGACATTCCTTTGGTTTAAAATGTCCTCTGAACAGCAGTACAGTACAGATCACATTTCTGTAGACAAGATGCTTTTGAGCAACAAGAATGAAGCACAGCAGAATGGCCAGTGAACATGGAACATGGTTCTTTAAAAAATGTCTTTACCCCATTGACTGCAATGTAATTTATGTGGGATAATATAAACTATGTCCTCATAATATAATACTTTTTCCATATTTGTAGGCCACAGCTCTGACTGCTCTATTTAAACAGTGTGTGTTATGCCCTCCCAGTGAGGAGTTCATGCAAACTCTGAGCTCTTCCTTCTACATTTACCTCTCTGCACTGAGGGAGGAGGCACTGTTGTTGGAGACTGACTGTAGGACAATCATCACAGACTGCAGTCAAAGACTTTCACCATGACTGTTATACCCAGCCTACTTCTGATAACCGTATTATTTTTAAGTATGCTTTCATTTGTCAATTATTTAGCTTTTCTAAAATTGTGATTGTTAGATTGTAGATTGTGTGTTCGAAGTCTTTCTTAATTTCACAGGTCTAGAATGTCAGACTGACTGAGTCTGAAGCAGCAGTTAAAAAGCCTGGAGAATCCCACAAACTGACCTGTGCAGCCTCTGGGTTTACATTCAGCAGCTACTGGATGCACTGGATCAAACAGGTTCCTGGGAAGGGACTGAAGTGGGTGGCTGAAATCAGTAGTGGTGTTGGCTACATATATTATGCCAATTCTGTCCAGGGAAGATTCACCATCTCCAGAGACAACAGCAAGAACCAGTTGTATTTACAGATAAACAGCCTGACAGCTGAAGACACTGCTGTGTATTACTGTGCCAGAGAGTCCCACAAAAACCTCAAAAAATGAACAGAGATGGGAGAGCCACACAAAAACTTTACCACACACAGCTATTGTACATAATTTAATGAATTAATTAAATAACAATACATTCAAACAAATCAATTTTAAATTATTTTTGTTTCCATAGTTTTATTGTATACACATTTCTACATCAATGACTCTGAAAGTAAAGAAGCATGTACCTGTAAGCATTACATACTGCTCATATTGCAATGCAACTTTGAAACTCTCTTTCATCAACAGTTTCAATTATGCTCTTGTTAATAAACATACACTTATGATATGTACCCCCCAATGGTGTTGTTTAGGATTCATAAAGACCTTATTTGATTATTCATGACATAATGACGCATATTATAATGGGTTTATGTTATTATAAATTCAGTGTAAAAACATTAAATATAAACAGATTTATTGAGGGTACTTGATTTTTTTTCAAGGAAGCACAAAAGTACACAAACCATTTGCTTTTATTAGCATTTGGCTTTACTGCTACTGTTTAATTTTACCAGGATAATGTACCCCAAACAAGTCAGTAAACAAGTGCTCTAATTAATGTCCATTTGTTGTGATCTAAATGGAATGTACTACAGTGTGTTGAAATCTGAATCATAACTTCATACCCCTTCATTCTGAAACTGTATAATGAATCAATAAACAATGTTACTGATCTAAATTCCAGAGTAATGCTGGTGGAAGCAATCTGTTGTTTTTAATTCTCAGGAGGGGGCAGCAGTGCTCCTATAATGGATATTCTGACCTTCTGAATTTATCTTGTTTTTCTCCTTCATCCAACCCCCAGAGATTTAAACAAATTCAGCCCACAGTATTTCCTATAGAAGCCACTGAGAATTCTCCTTCCAACACAGAACCATCACCTGTAAGACAGAGAGGGAGATCTGTGTGACAATGGGAGCTATTGTAGCATTAGCAGTGTTGCTGGGAACTTTATCATGTGAGTGAGCATGCCATGTTCATATTTTTCTTTTAAATATTTTTTTTTCTTTTTCTAAAACATTACCTATAGATCAGTTAAAATAAATAGTTGATGACTGTTTTTCAGTTTGTTTCCATAGTTATATTACTTAAATATTGATACATTTACAAACATCCTTTTTATTTTTGTACCCACAGATGGCCACTGTGTTGAACTCACACAGCCAGACTCTATGGTTGGAAAACCAGGACAGTCTCTGACCATCTCCTGAAAAGTCTCTGGGTATTCCCTGACTGATAGCAGCTACTGTACACACAGGATCCGACAGCCTGCAGGGAAAGCTCTGGAGTGGGTTGGAGTTATATGGTCAGATGGAAGCACTGCATACAAAGATTCCCTGAAGAACAAGTTCAGCATCTCCAGAGACACCTCCAGCAGCTCAGTGTCTTTACAAGGGAGCAGCCTGCAGACTGGAGACACAGCTGTGTATTACTGTGCCCGACAGTCACAGTGAGAGAAAGTGATTTGGGAGTGATACAAAAACTGCTTCATCCTTCACTTCACACAGTGAGAAATTTGATACAGAAAACAGCAGAACGGACATAAATTCAGTGTGACCCAAAGTATTTACTTAAAGTCTAAAAATTAAATTTACAAATAGAGACACCCAAATATTACATAAATATATTTCATGACAAATAAATATTGATACTTAAAAAAAAAGTGTAATCAGAAAGTGAATTGAAGGATCACACTATTACTGAGCCAGATACACACAGTGATTGCCAAAGTCATTTGACAGCAAAACAAAAGAGGGCCTTCAGACTTTATTTGAAGGGTCAGTTAAGTGGAATGAGAGTACCAGTCTTCTGTCACATATTCACCCTCTTAATACAATGCTTTTCGTACGATTAATTCATTTACCAGAACTAAAATAACTCCAACAAAAGATATCTTCAGATCTCAAGCCCCTCATCCCCACAACGGAAAATGTTTTTTCATCAATTTACAGTGTAATTTTACATCTAATTTATTTAGACATAATTATGAACTGTTTAAACTCCTGTGTCCCCTGAAAGGATATATCAAACTGCACTTTGATTGAAATTAGACTGAGGATTGTGAAGTGTAATGGTCAGTCGTATGATCTAACTGATCTCATGTCTGTTGCATTAGTAGCTGCTGTCTGACCAGAGTGAGGCTGTGTAATGAGGCTCAGTTCAGATGGGAGGCTTTAGAGCAGCAGGAATAAAGCACTGGAACATGGCAGCTGGTCTTTAAATAGTGAAATTAAAGTCATTTATTGTCATTGAGTCAAAGGAGGAAAAAAAAGCTCTCTTGACAGTTGTTTGAAAATAACAGAAGATTCATCCAACAGCATTGTTTACTTAGACATCACAGATCTCCAGTCCTCAGACACAGCTGTGTATTACTGTGCCCGAAAGCCACAGTGAGAGAGCTTAAGGCCCTGCTGTACAAAAACCCTCCACAGATGATTTAACAGGCAATATGTGAATGGTTGTGCTGTGTGGCCTCAGTTCATCACACTAAAGATATTTCCTACATAGAATTAGATCACACATTTATGTTACAATATTATACACAGACATTGAATTAAATTGAATAAAATAACATATACAGGGAATGCAACCTAATTATGCAGGGAATTATTTCCGGTGGTTTCTAAATGAGCAATAGTTGAATAACAAGTGAAGGTTTGTAAAAAGAAAACACAAAGAACACAAATCTTTATCTTGACCACACATTGATCTAGATTTGGGAAAATGGAGCATGTTTTGCAGCCAATGTATACCTTAAAATACTACGAACCTTTCATGATTTCTACTACACTTTTTATAATGAGAATTTTTTATTCCTATGATTCATGGGAGGATTCTACTTTCAATACCATCAAAACATCCTGGAACATCATCGAGCACTTGAACGGTTCTGGCGGTAAACAGCACAAATACTTAACGTGTGCTTTCTTATTCCCATTATATAAATAGTAATAATATCATCATTCATTTTACTGATATTTCATCAAACCATAAGCAATATTCAAGTGCAATACTGGTGGAAGCAGCCTGCTGTATTATTCCTCCTCCAGGAGGGGGCAGCAATGCTCCTCATAATATCAAAATATTGCCCAAACAAGACAAGTTGCACACAAACAGGATCCAGCGTTTAACACTGGATATCATGGTGCTTTTATATTAAGATATTTGTTATTACTATGATATTATATGATCATATGCTGTCTGTATTGGAGAGTAGTTTGACTTGTGATGTACTGAGTACTGGGGGGCTCCTGGCTCCACTCTCCCACCCTTAACTGCCAGGAAACTCCCTGGATTCATTATGAATAATAATGCAATAATCAACCATGGAAGAGAGACACACAGCTGTACTGATGGATAATACTTATAACTGCTATATGATCTGAACCCCATCTACAGCTCTGACTGCTCTATTTAAACAGCGTGTGATCTGCCCTCCCAGTGAGGAGGAGTTCATGCAAACTCTGAGTCTCTTCCTTCTACATTTACCTCTCTGCACTGAGGGAGGAGGCACTGTTGTTGGAGACTGACTGTAGGACTATCATCACAGACTGCAGTCAAAGAATTTCATCATGACTGTTATCCCCAGCCTACTTCTGATCTCAGTATTCTTTTCAAGTATGCTTTCATTTGTCAATCATTTAACTCTTCTAAAATTGTGTTTGTTCGTTTGTGGATTGAGAGTTCTAAGTCTTTCTTAATTTCACAGGTGTTGAATGTCAGACACTGACTGAGTCTGAACCAGCAGTTAAAAAGCCTGGAGAATCCCACAAACTGACCTGTACAGCTTCTGGGTTCACATTCAGCAGCTTCTGGATGGCCTGGATCAGACAGGCTCCTGGCAAAGGACTGGAGTGGGTTGCTCACATTAGCTATAGCAGTAGTCCCACCATCTACTACTCCCAGTCTGTTCAGGGCAGATTCACCATTTCCAGAGACAACTCCAAGAACCAGCTGTATTTACAGATGAACAGCCTGACAGCTGAAGACACTGCTGTGTATTACTGTGCCAGAGACCCACAGTGAGAGAGAGTGAGGAGAGAGCTGCACAAAAACCTCTTCCTCTTTATCACTCAGAGCTACAGCAGAGAGCCCTGGAATTAACTCTGCTGTATGAAGAGAAACTCAGGGTTTCTTTAAATATCACTGAACTGTTCTGTTCTTTTGGTCTCAGTTATACTATTAGATAGCTGACAATAATTGGACATCTTTCAAATACCCTTTCGAGTCACCTGATAACCAGCAGGCAGTAAACCTCTTCTGTGGTCCAGTCAAATTGCCATTATATTTGTTTCAACTGTATTAGATTAATAAATACCACGGTACTTCAGCCCTAAGTCTCTTCATCGTGTGAGCTGAACTCCCTCTCTCTAATACCTTAGCAAGGACTGTGACTGAACCCATTGCTTTAATGTCACATCCTGTTTGATTTGTGACTGTGAATTACTTTAAAAGTTAACGATGTTGTTGTGTTTCTTCTCAAGATGTATTTACTCCTTATTTTGTTGTACACAATATAAAATGTAATCCATTTTTGTCATACCTTTTTGATAAGTTATATTGTCATTGGGGTAAAGGAGGACGACTCACAACAATTTACATGCATATAAATGAGTATCATTATCACCAGATACTAACCTACCTGTTCTTGGTATATCTGAAATACATGAATATGAACAGATGTGCAAAGATCACCTGTTTCTTTCATGGAAGCACAAACATGCAAAACATTTTCTGTCATTTACTTTAGCTTTTCCCTGTAGTTACATTTATTACAAGCATAATAACACACTCAAACCCAAGAAGGAAAACAGCCCGGTTGAGAAATTGAGCATATTTTTAGCAAATCTAGGTGGATGCAATACATTGCACCAATATTAAAATCATAAATAAGTGAACATTCATTCTGAATGAATCCATTAGCATTCTTATTGATCTAAATTCCAGAGTGATGCTGGTGGAAGCAGTCTGCTGTTTTTAATTCTCCACCAGGAGGGGGCAGCAGTGCTCCTATAATGGATGTTCTGCCCTCTGAATTTATCTTGTTTTTCTCCTTCATCCAACCCCCAGAGATTTAAACAAATTCAGTCCACAGTATTTCCTATAAAAGCCACTGAGAATTCTCCTCCCAACACAGGAGCATCACCTGTAAGACAGAGACAGAGATCTGGGTGTGACAATGGGAGCTATTGTAGCATTAGCAGTGTTGCTGGGAACTTTATCTTGTAAGTGAGCATGCTATATTCATATTTGTATTTTAATTAAAATTATTCTGTGAAATCTTCCAAAGATTTACGTTTAAATAAAATAAAATATATAGTTTATTTATTTTTGCTGTTTGTTTGCATAATAACATTGCTTACTGATATACTCACAAATGTCTTTTATTTCTGTCTCTACAGATGGTCACTGTGTTGAACTCACACAGCCAGGCTCTATGGTTGTAAAACCAGGACAGTCTCTGACCATCTCCTGTAAAGTCTCATATTCACTTAGCAGCTATGAAACACCCTGGATCCGACAGCCTGCAGGGAAAGCACTGGAGTGGATTGGAGTTATATGGACGGGTGGAAGCACTGCTTATAAAGATTCACTAAAGAGCAAGTTCACCATCTCCAGAGACACCTCCAGCAGCACAATATCTTTACAAGGGAGCAGCCTGCAGGCTGGAGACACAGCTGTGTATTACTGTGCCCGACGCACACCATGCAGCAAAGCAACACTAGAGCTGTACAAAAACACATCATACTGAGAGTCTCCACTGAACACAAACACTCTACCTGCATGTAGCGCTCACTGGCCTCATATTCACCATTATATATCTATAGTATTTTTAGTTTAATCATTTTTAAAATTTATTTTAAGTTCTAAATCTCCTTTCTTACATTTGCAATAAAAGATAAACATTGAACTGAGGCCTGTTTTCACTCGACATTTGTCCTTCATTTTGACTTCAATTCCAGTGTTTGTTCTTCACATAATGTCTTTGGTAAGGTACATTTGGGTGATTGCTGAATGCTACTCAAGTTAAGTACAGATGTTTATTGAATCCAGGCCTGTGTCTGAAACAACAGTTTAAAAAGCTGGAGATTGTGAATGTTTCAGTCACACACTAAAGGCCCTGAACAAATCTCCTGCTGGGGTTGGTCACCTGCTGTCCCCCCCCCCCCCCACCTCAGTGAAGGTCTCCTAGAAGAACATGAGGGATGTTACAGCAGCACTGAAAATCTGCTTCTAATACATCAGCCTGCAGCCTGTCTTTGGCCCACAGAGGGGACACTGTGGCCGTGACCGAATATGATCCCCTGTTCCCTGTCCACTGTCCCCTGTCCACTCAGATCCCTGTATACTATGTGCCCTGTCCACTCAGATCCCTGTATACTATGTGCCCTGTCGACTCAGACCCCTGCATACTATGTGCCCTGTCCACTCAGACCCCTGTATACTATGTGCCCTGTCCACTCAGACCCCTGCATACTATGTGCCCTCTCCTCTCACTTTGCAAGCAGTGTGACACTATGACACCTGTGCAAAGGGTGTGTAATGAAATATTGGCAAAACAAAAGTGAAGAACTACATGTATATAAAGAAGGACAAATTCTTCATTACTTTAAATAACTTTTCAAGAACAAAACATGCGTCAATTCCAGTTCCAGCATTCCATATAACAATTGTCTCAATGGTAATATTTAAAAATTCTTATTTTTTTTAAAATAAAAGTGGCATCACATCACTCATAAGTTACAAAAAAAAAAATCATATTCAAAAACAGTATCTGAAATATGTTTATGCTACACGTAGCAATTTATAGTGAAAATTGGACATTATTTAAAAGGGTGATTTTAGGATCAGGCAGGTTCCCTGCTGATGGTGCTGGCAGCTGCATCCTGTGAGTTTCTGTTTGTGTTCAACTGTGTAAAACCAGAGCCCCCTCCCCTCTCCCCCGACCCCACCCCACCACCAACATAAACAAATACATATAATACTAGGGTTCTGCCTACTGCCACACAGGCTTAGATTTTTTATAGCTAATAAGTTGTGAAATTCATAATTTTTCTTTTTTAAAGTAATTACAATACAAATGTTAATGCATCATAAAACCAATATTGCATTCTCGGGTCAGTCAGACCAGCCAAGCAATTATTTGAAATAGTGTAAGTCCTAATATTGTGTAATAACATATAATATACCTCTTTTGACACAATTAAAATTAGAGAGAAGTACAACAATTTGAAAAGAGATATTGATGTTCATCAACATTCAGAGCAAAATATTTCTTTCATATAATTCTTTATTGTATTTTATAAATTATCATAGATCTGCAATGGGAAATTTTAACAGAATTTGGAGTTAAAGCTTTCAATGATGTGAAATTAGAAATGAAAAGAACAACTGAAACTTGAGTGAGTTTCTTCATTGCATGAGAATTTTAAATGCACATATTTTACAACACTGCTTAACTAAAAAAATGTGCCCAGACACAAAACATTTTCTGTAATAAAATATAAGCAAAATGCTATATTTGTCAAAGATTCTAAGAATTATATACGCTCAAAATCTAAGCATTTATATAGACACTGTACACTTGTATGTAAATGGGAATTCCCATGAGAGGCAGTTATGCAAATCTTATGAGCCCCTTGTAGCGATTATAAAACACAGAAATTTCCGCTCATATTCAGTGATGAGCAGCACTGTTCACATTCTGTCTTGTTATTTCTGTAAACAAATAAAATGGAGGCCATTGTAGTCATCACAGCTTTGCTGTTTGCCTTTAAATGTAAGAGCACAACTGATTTTATTCCCTCTCTTCTCCTGTCTCACAACACTTGACTGAGCGCTACTAAAGGGACCTTTAGTATTTTGATGGGGAACTTTATCTTGTAAGTGAGCATGCCATGTTCATATTTTTCTTTTAAATAATTTTTTTTTCTTTTTCTAAAGCATTACCTATAGATCGGTTAAAATAAATAGTTTATGACTGTTTTTCTGTTTGTTTCCATAGTTATTTTACATAAATATTGATACATTTAGAAAACATCCTTTTTATTTTTGTACCCACAGATGGCCACTGTGTTGAACTCACACAGCCAGACTCTATGGTTGCAAAACCAGGACAGTCTCTGACCATCTCCTGTAAAGTCTCTGGGTATTCCCTGACTGATAGCAGCTACTGTACAACCTGGATCCGACAGCCTGCAGGGAAAGCTCTGGAGTGGGTTGGACGTGTCTGTGGCAGTGGAAGCACTAGATACAAAGATTCCCTGAAGAGCAAGTTCAGCATCTCCAGAGACACCTCCAGCAGCTCAGTGTCTTTACAAGGGAGCAGCCTGCAGGCTGGAGACTCAGCTGTGTATTACTGTGCCCGACAGTCACAGTGAGAGAAAGTCATGTGAGAGTGATACAAAAACTGCTTCATCCTTCACTTCACACAGTGAGAAATTTGAAACAGAAAACAGCAGAACGGACATAAATTCAGTGTGACCCAAAGTATTTACTTAAAGTCTAAAAATCAAATGTACAAATAGAGACACCAGAATATTACATAAATATATCTTATGACAAATAAATATTGATACTTAAAAAAAAGAAAGTAATCAGAAATTGAAAGTGAAAGATCACACTATTACTGAGCCAGATACACACAGTGATTGCCAAAGTCATTTGACAGCAAAACAAAAGAGGGCCTTCAGACTTCATTTGAAGGGTCAGTTAAGTGGAATGAGAGTACCAGTCTTCTGTCACATATTCACCCTCTTAATGCAATGCTTTTCCTACGATTAATTCATTTATCAGAAGTAAAACAACTCCAACAAAAGATATCTTCAGATGTCAAGCCCCTCATCCCCACAACAGAATTTTTTTTTTCATCAATTTACAGTGTAATTTTACATCTAATTTATTTAGACATCATTATGAACTGTTTAAACTCCTGTGTCCCCTGAAAGGATATATCAAACTGCACTTTGATTGAAATTAGACTGAGGATTGTGAAGTGTAATGGTCAGCTGTATGATCTAACTGATCTCATGTTGCATTAGTAGCTGCTGTCTGACCAGAGTGAGGCTGTGTAATGAGGCTCCGTTCAGATGGGAGGCTTTAGAGCAGCAGGAATAAAGCACTGGAACATGGCAGCTGGTCGTTAAATAGTGAAATTAAAGTCATTTATTGTCATTGAGTCAAAGGAGGGGAAAAAAAGCTCTCTTGACAGTTGTTTGAAAGTAACAGAAGATTCATCCAACAGCATTGCATACTTAGACATCACAGATCTCCAGTCCTCAGTCATGGCTGTGTATTACTGTGCCCGAGAGCCACAGTGAGAGAGCTTAAGGCCCTGCTGTACAAAACCCTCCACAGATGATTTATCAGGCAATATGTGAACAGCTGTGCTGTGTGGCCTCAGTTCATCACATTAAAGATATTTCCTACATAGAATTAGATCACACATTTATCTTACAATATTATACACAGACATTGAATAAAATAACAAATACAGGAAATGCAACCTAATTATGCAGGGAATTATTTCCTCTTAATTGAGGTTCCCATGGTTTCTAAATGAGCAATAGTTGAATAACAAGTGAAGGTTTGTAAAAAGAAAACACAAAGAACACAAATCTTTATCTTGACCACACATTGATCTAGATTTGGGAAATGGAGCATGTTTTGCAGCCAATGTATACCTTAAAATACTACGAACCTTTCATGATTTCTACTACACTTTTTATAATGAGAATTTTTTATTCCTATGATTCATGGGAGGATTCTACTTTCAATACCATCAAAACATCCTGGAACATCATCGAGCACTTGAACGGTTCTGGCGGTAAACAGCACAAATACTTAACGTGTGCTTTCTTATTCCCATTATATAAATAGTAATAATATCATCATTCATTTTACTGATATTTCATCAAACCATAAGCAATATTCAAGTGCAATACTGGTGGAAGCAGCCTGCTGTATTATTCCTCCTCCAGGAGGGGGCAGCAATGCTCCTCATAATATCAAAATATTGCCCAAACAAGACAAGTTGCACACAAACAGGATCCAGCGTTTAACACTGGATATCATGGTGCTTTTATATTAAGATATTTGTTATTACTATGATATTATGTGATCATAAGCAGTCTGTATTGGAGAGCAGTTTGACTAGTGATGTACTGAGTGGCTCCTGGCTCCACTCTCCCACCCTTTACATTACATTATAGGCATTTAGCAGACGCTCTTATCCAGAGCGAATTACACAACTTCTTATTACATTTATCCATTCATACAGCTGGATATATACTGAAGCAATTCAGGTTAAGTACCTTGCTCAAGGGTACAACGGCAGTGTCCGGCTGGGAATCGAACCTGCAACCTTTCGGTTACAAGTCCTGTTCCTTAACCATTATACTACACTGCCGACCCTGAATTGCCAGGAAACTCCCTGGATTCACTATGAATAATAATGAAATAACCAGCCATGGAAGAGAGACACACAGCTGTACTGATGGATAATACTCATAACTGCTATATGATCTGAACCCCGTCTACAACTCTGACTGCTCTATTTAAACAGTGTGTGATCTGCCCTCCCAGTGAGGAGGAGTTAATGCAAACTCTGAGCTCTTCCTTCTACATTTACCTCTCTGCACTGAGGGAGGAGGCACTGTTGTTGGAGACTGACTGTAGGACTATCATCACAGACTGCAGTCAAAGACGTTCACCATGACTGTTATAACCAGCCTGCTTCTAATTTCAGTATTCTTTACAAGTATGTTTTGAGGTGTCATTAATTCAATATTTACTGATATTGTGTTTCAGATTATGTGGATTGTGAGTTCTAAGTTTTTCTTAATTTCACAGGTGTCAAATGTCAGACACTGACTCAGTCTGAACCAGCAGTTAAAAAGCCTGGAGAATCCCACAAGCTGACCTGTACAGCCTCTGGGTTCACATTCAGCAGCACGTGGATGGCCTGGATCAGACAGGCTCCTGGGAAGGGACTGGAGTGGTTGGGACATCAGTATGACAGCTCTAATGTGAACTACGCCCAGGCTTTTAAGGGAAGATTCACCATCTCCAGAGACAACAGCAAGAACCAGCTGTATTTACAGATGAACAGCCTGACAGCTGAAGACACTGCTGTGTATTACTGTGCCAGAGACCACAGTGAGAGAGAGTGAGGGGAGAGCCGTACAAAAACCTCTTCCCCTTTATCACACACAGCTAGTGGATAGAACTGGATTTAATTAATTCATTAAATAACAATACACGTAAATAAATACATAAATAAATATCAAATCATTTTTGTTTCTATATTCTATTGTATAGACATTTCTACATCAGTATTAGTAACAGTATCAGTCCGTCTTTTGGATGAGACGTTAAACCGAGAACCTGACTCACTATGGTTATTAAAGATCCCATGACACTTATCGTAAAGAGTAGGTTTCCCCGGTGTCCTGGCTAAACTCCCAACCCAGACTCTTTCAATCTGCCACCGAATCATCCCCCAGTTTAATTGGCTAAAAAATTATTCTCTCCCTCTCCACCTCAGCTGATGTGTGGTGAGCATTCTGGCGCAAAATGGCTGCCGTTGCATCACCCAGGTGGGTGCTACACATTGGTGGTGGTTGAGCCGAGTTTCCCCCTCATCATTGTAAAGCGCTTTGAGTATCGAGAAAGGCGCTCTATAAATGCCAGGCATTATTTATTCTTTTTTAACTTTGCTACTTTTTTTCATCAAGAGTTTCAATTATGCTCTTGTTAATAAACATGCAGTTATTATATGCACCCCCAATGGTGTTGGTTCTGATTTATAAAGACCATATTTGGATGTGCATAATATTAAGTGTGACCCGTATTGTAATGGGTGGATGGGGACCGTTTGGAGACGAGTTTGGTTTCCCTGTGTTGTCAAGGAAAGTATTACACCTACCCTCAACTTCCTCCTGATTTTTTTCTCACCACCGTTTGAGTGTTTTTTTTTTTCACTGGGGAGTTTTTACCTTGTTTGCTTTTTGGGGGTTCAGGCCTGGTTTTTGCCCAATTTTCCCTCTGTTTCTCTGTACAGTGTCTTTGTGACAGTTCTCTGTAAAAAGTGCAAAACAAATAAAATTGAATTGATTTTAATTGAGTTGACAGAAATGAGGACTTGGCAATCCAAATTATGCCATACGTTCAATGAGAAAAATAAAATATAAACAGATTTACCGAGGTCAGCTGATTTTTATTCATGGAAACAAAAACTTGCATTTGGCTGTACTCTTACTATTTTTTACTAGGATAATATACCCCATATAGGACAAGTAAGTAAGTACTCTTATTAAGTTCCACTTATTTTGTGATCTAATTAAATGTACTATAGTGTGTAGAAATCTGAATCATAAATTAATGCACTGAAACTACATAATGAATCAAAAAGCACTGTTCTTATATCAAGAGAAATGCTGGTGGAAGCAGTCTGCTGTTTTTAATTCTTCTCCAGAAGGGAGCAGCAGTGTTCCTATAATTGATGTTCTGACCCTCTGAATTTATCTTGTTTTTCTTCTTCATCCAACCCCCAGAGATTTAAACAAATTCAGTCCACAGTATTTCCTATAAAAGCCACTGAGAATTCTCCTCCCAACACAGAACCATCGCCTGTAAGACAGAGAGGGAGATCTGTGTGTGACAATGGGAGCTATTGTAGCATTAGCCCTGTTACTGGGAACTTTATCTTGTAAGTGAGCATGCCATGTTCATATTTGTATTTTAACTAAAATTATTCTGTGAAATCTTCCAAAGTTGTACTTGTACATAAAATAAAATAAGTAGTTTATTCAGTTTTCTGTTTGTTTACACAATTATATTGCTTACTGATATACTCACAAATATATTTTATTTCTGCATCCATAGATGGTCATTGTGTTGAACTCACCCAGCCAGGCTCTATGGCTGTAAAACCAGGACAGTCTCTGACCATCTCCTGTAAAGTCTCTGGGTATTCCCTGACTGATAGCAGCTACTGTACACACTGGATCCGACAGCCTGCAGGGAAAGCTCTGGAGTGGGTTGGATGTGTCTGTGGCAGTGGAAGCACTGCATACAAAGATTCCCTGAAGAGCAAGTTCAGCATCTCCAGAGACACCTCCAGCAGCTCAGTGTCTTTACAAGGGAGCAGCCTGCAGGCTGGAGACTCAGCTGTGTATTACTGTGCCCGAGACTCACAGTGAGAGAACGTCATGTGGGAGTGATACAAAAACTGCTTCACACTTCACTTCACACTGGCAGCTATTTCATACAGAAATCAGCACTTCTGACATATAAATTCAGTGTGGCCCAAAGTATTAGCTGAAACTCTAAAAATGCAAATCGAGATATCTGATTATTGAGAATGTATTTAATGACAAATAAATATCTATTTATATATCTATTTTTTATTTGTAAAAAAGAACAGGTAGAACACCTGAAAAGTCTTCAGAAACTGAAAGTGAAGAAAGTGAAGAAAATCACATCAGAAAACAAAATTTTAATGGAAAACACTTGGAATAAATACATTTGGTGAAAAATGTATCTGAGCAGGCATTCAGAAGTGTGTTGATAGGTTATTGGTTTTTGCAGCATATGGTAAAAATGTGAGTTTTATATAATATAATCTCATAGTACATCTCCCAAATTCAGTGTTTTACATTGAGATAGAAAACACTTTCTAACAGAAATATAATACTTTGCATTTTGCAGATGTGCACTATATTATCCTTCAGAGAAAACAAGACCTAATTTTATTTATTGACATCGCAACAGTTTACAGTCTTTTCATTTGGATGTGCTTAGTTCTGGGGAATATACGTTACAGGGGGGTCGTCTCTGTGGGCCAAGCACAAGAATCAATCCCAAAGCACCATCACAGGGACACTGTGCTGTATGAGATTCAGCCTTAAGCACCATCACAGGGACACTGTGCTGTAGGAGATTCAGCCTTAAGCACCATCACAGGGACAGTGTGCTGTTGTGTCCTGACTCACTGCTGTCATTAAATATTCCATGACACCCATCACCGTGAGAGTTGGAGAGGGGCAGGAGATTCCCAATGCGCATGCCAAATTCTCCACCAAGTGCAACCAATTCTGGTGAATCATAACCCACTATATATACTGTATATTGGGATAAAATTAATCATTTCCTTCGAAGCTTCCACACTTTCAGAGCTGACCAGAACATATTAAAGTTACATAAATCATAACTGCAGAAGTATGGATTATGCTGATCAGTAGTGGGTAATTATGGATAGATAGAATAAGATAAGGAAGAATCATTATCTTTGTACACAAACAAAACATCATTGTTTGATTCTTGCATAAAAACATAGTATGAACAGATATACTGATGTCACCTGTTTCTGTAATGGAAGCACAAACTTACAGAACAATCTAACCTTATTTACATGTGCTTTCCCTGTTGTGACATTTGTAACCAGTTTAATGCCCTCAAAATTAGACAAGACACCCTAATCTATTTTCAGCGATCTAGATGAATTGTATCCCATTGTGCAGATATTGAAATCATAACTATTTATACAATTTATTCTGAAGTTCATGCATAAGCTGGTCTGGTGTTTTTAATTCTCCTCCAGGAGGGGGCAGCAGTGCTCCTATAATGGATGTTCTGACCCTCTGAATTAATCTTGTTTTTCTCAGTCATCCAACCCCTAGAGATTTAAACAAATTCAGTCCACAGTATTTCCTATAAAAGCCTCTGAGAATTCTCCTCCCAACACAGGAGCATCACCTGTAAGACAGAGAGGGAGATCTGTGTGTGACAATGGGAGCTATTGTAGCATTAGCAGTGTTGTTGGGAACTTTATCTTGTAAGTGAGAGCTCTATCATAATTTTCTTTTAAATTAACATTGTTCTTTTTCCAAAGCATTACTTATACATTATAGGAAATAAATAGTTTATGATTATAAATTGTTTCTGTGTGTTTCCATAGTTATGCTACTTGTTACATTTACAAACATAGTTTTTATTTCTGTATCCACAGATGGTCACTGTTATATAAATCATAACTGCAGAAGCAAGGATTCTGCTGATCAGTATATTTATGCAGTGCATATGCACATTGATCATACAGTATAGTGATCACAATATATCTATTGATCAGTATATGATCCAGTTGTACACAATGAGACAACATTCCTTTGGTTTAAAATGTCTTCTGAACAGCACTACAGTACAGATCACATTTCTGTAGACAAGATGCTTTTGAGCAACAGGAATGAAGCTGAGCTGTGTGGTCTCTGAACATGGAACATGGTTCTTTAAAAAATGTATTTTCCCAATTGACTGTAATGTAAATTACATCAGAAAATATTAACCTAAAATATAACACTTTTTCTATGATATTTGTAGCCCACAGCTCTGACTGCTCTATTTAAACAGAGTGTGATCTGCCCTCCCAGTGAGGAGGAGTTCATGCAAACTCTGAGCTCTTCCTTCTACATTTACCTCTCTGCACTGAGGGAGGAGGCACTGTTGTTGGAGACTGACTGTAGGACTATCATCACAGACTGCAGTCAAAGACTTTCACCATGACTTTTATAACCAGCCTGCTACTGATAACAGTATTGTTTACAAATATGTTTAAATATGTCCTACATTCAATTTTTCTAAAAATTGTAATTGTGAGGTTGTGGATTGTGAGTTCTGTCTTTCTTAATTTCATTGAATTTTTTCATTGAATTTGTTGAATGTCATGAACTGACTGAGTCTGAACCAGCAGTTAAAAAGCCTGGAGAATCCTACAAACTGACCTGTACAGCCTCTGGGTTTACATTCAGCAGCTACTGGATGCACTGGATCAAACAGGTTCCTGGGAAGGGACTGAAGTGGGTGGCTGAAATCAGTAGTGGTGTTGGCTACATATATTATGCCAATTCTGTCCAGGGAAGATTCACCATCTCCAGAGACAACAGCAAGAACCAGCTGTATTTACAGATGAACAGCCTGACAGCTGAAGACACTGCTGTGTATTACTGTGCAAGTCCCATAAAAACCTCAAAAAATGAACAGAGAGGGGAGAGCCACACAAAAACCTCTTCCCCTTTACCACACACAGCTAGTGTACATAATTTAATGAATTAATTAAATAACAATACATACAAACAAATCAATTTTAAATGATTTTTGTTTCCATAGTTTTATTGTATACACATTTCTACATCAATGACTCTGAAAGTGAAGAAGCATGTACCTGTAAGCATTACATACTGCTCATATTGCAATGCAACTTTGAAACTCTCTTTCATCAACAGTTTCAATTATGCTCTTGTTAATAAACATACACTTATGATATGTACCCCCCAATGGTGTTGTTTAGGATTCATAAAGACCTTGTTTGATTATTCATGACATAATGACTCATATTATAATGGGTTTATGTTATTATAAATTCAGTGTAAAAACATTAAATATAAACATATTTATTGAGGGTACTTGATTTTTTTTCAAGGAAGCATAAAAGTACACAAACCATTTGCTTTTATTAGCATTTGGCTTTACTGCTACTGTTTAATTTTACCAGGATAATGTACCCCAAACAAGTCAGTAAACAAGTGCTCTAATTAACGTCCATTTGTTGTGATCTAAATGGAATGTACTACAGTGTGTTGAATCTATTACTGATATAACTTCCAGAGTAATGCTGGTGGAAGCAGTCTGCTGTTTTTAATTATCCTCCAGGAGGGGGCAGCAGTGCTCCTATAATGGATGTTCTGACCCACTGAATTTATCTTGTTTTTCTCTTTCATCCAACCCCCAGATAATTAAACAAATTCACTTCACAGTATTTCTTATAAAAGCCACTGAGAATTATCCTACCAACACAGGAGCATTACCTGTAAGACAGAGAGAGAGAGAGAGATCTGTGTGTGACAATGGGAGCTATTGTAGCATTAGCAGTGTTGCTGGGAACTTTATCTTGTAAGTGAGCATGCTGTATTCATATTTGTATTTTAATAAAAATTATTCTGTTAAATGTTCCAACGTTGTACTTGTACATAAAATAAAATAAGTAGTTCATTCCTTTTTCTGTTTGTTTGCATAATTATATTGTTTACTGATATACTCACAAATATATTTCATTTCTGTATCCACAGATGGTCACTGTGTTGAACTCACACAGCCAGGCTCTATTTTTGTAAAACCAGGACAGTCACTGACCATCTCCTGTAAAGTCTCTGGGTATTCAGTGACTGATAACAGCTATGCTACAGCATGGATTCGACAGCCTGCAGGGAACGCTCTTGAGTGGATTGGACATATGTGGGGAGGTGGGGGTTTGTCTTACAAGGATTCACTAAAGAGCAAGTTCACTATCTCCAGAGACACCTCCAGCAGCTCAGTGTCTTTACAAGGGAGCAGCCTGCAGGCTGGAGACACAGTTGTGTATTACTGTGCCCGATACACACAGTGCAGCAAAGCAACACTAGAGCTGTAAAAAAACACATCATACTGAGAGACACAACTGAACACAAACACTCTACCTGCATGTAGCGCTCACTGTACTCATCTTCACCATTTTATAATTATACAATTGTAAGGTAAAGTAGTTTTTATTTCATGTTGTACAAATCCTTATTTCATGAGCATGCAAGGAGAAACATTGAACTGAGGCCTTAAATGCCAGTGTTTGTTTTTTATTCTTCACATAATGGTAGTATTTAAAAATTCTTATTTTTAAAAAATAAAAGTGGCATCACATCACTCATAATTTACAAAAAAAAAATCATATTCAACAGTATCTGAAATATGTTTATGCTTCAAGTAGCAATTTGCAGTGGAAATTGGACATTATTTAAAAGGGTGATTTTAGGATCAGACATAAAAACCAGAGCCCCCTCCCCTCTCCCCTCTCCCCCCACCCCCACCACCAACATAAACAAATAAATAAACAAATAAATATAATATTAAGGTTCTGCCTACTACCACAGGCTTGGATTTTTTATCGCTAATAAGTTGTGAAATTCATAATTGTTCTTTTTTGAAGTAATTACAATACAAATGTTAATGCATCATAAAACCAATATTGCATTCTCGGGTCAGTCAGACCAGTCAAGCAATTATTTGAAATAGTGTAAGTCCTAATATTGTGTAATAACATATAATATACCTCTTTTGACACAATTAAAATTAGAGAGAAGTACAACAATTTGAAAAGAGATATTGATGTTCATCAACATTCAGAGCAAAATTTTTCTTTCATATAATTGTTTATTGTATTTGATAAATTATCATAGATCTGCATGGGGACATTTTTACAGAATTTGGAGTTAAAGCTTTCAATGATGTGAAATTAGTTATGAAAAGAACAACTGAAACTTGAGTGAGCTTCTTCATTGCATGAGAATTTTAAATGCACATACAGTATTTTACAACACTGCTTTACTAAAGAAATGTGCCCACACACAGAACATTTTCTGTAATAAAATAGAAGTAAAATGCAATATTTCTCGAAGATTTTCAGCATTATATACATACTGTACGCTTGTATGTAAATGGGAATTCCCCTGAGAGGCAGTTATGCTAATCTTATGAGCCCCTTGTACTATAAAACACAGAAATTTCAGCTAATATTCAGTGATGAGCAGTGCTGTTCACTTCCTTTATTTTTATTTCTGTTAACAAATAAAATGGAGGCCTTTGTATTCATCACAGCTTTGCTGTTTGCCTTTAAATGTAAGGATTCCCTCTCTTCTCCTGTCTCACAACACTTGACTGAACGCTACTAAAACAGCAATCGCTAAAGAACTGTTTAAAATTGTGTTTTGTCCCCTTCTGCAGATGCTCATTGTGACATCACACTGACGGAGTCTGAGTCACAGATGAAGAAGCCTGGAGATTCTGTGAGGCTCTCCTGTAAAGTTACTGGATTCTCCCTCAACAGCTACAGTGTGCACTGGGTTCGACAGGCTCCTAACAAAGGGCTGAAATGGGTTGGATACTACAGAAGCTCTTCTGACAGTCGTTTCAAAGTAACAGAATATTCATCCAACAGCATTGCATATTTAGACATCACAGATCTCCAGTCCTCAGACACAGCTGTGTATTACTGTGCCCGAGAGCCACAGTGTGAAAGTTTACGGCCCTGCTGTACAAAAACCCTCCACAGATGATTTAACAGGCAATATGTGAACGGCTGTGCTGTGTGGCCTCAGTTCATCACACTAAAGATATTTCCTGTTATTGTTTTTTCTCCTGTATTTCCAACATAAAGCTACATCACACATTTATGTTACAACATTATACATGGATGATGAAATTGATTTAATAAAATAGCAAATACAGGAAGTGAAGCCTAATCATACAAATTCATTAATTTCCTCTTAATTAAGGTCACAGTGGTTTCTAAATGATCAATAGCTGTGATCAATAGCTTAAACAACAAGTGTAAAATCACCAACAACCACAAATCTTTAGCTTGATGATTAAATGAGTATCTAGATTTAGGAAAGGGAACATGTTTTGTGTTGGTTCTGATTTATAAAGACCATATGTACATAGTATCAAGTGTGACCCGTATTGTAATGGGTTGATGGGGACCTTTTGGAGACTGAATAGATTTGTCCCCATCGGGGAGTTTTTTCTCACCACCGTTTGAATGTTTTTCTTCCCACTGGGGAGTTTTCACCTTGTTTGCTGTTTAGTGGTTCAAATGTGTCAAAATGTCGTTGAAAAGCCGTTGAAAAGGCGCCAAAGACGTGATTCCAATACAATTTAGCAGTCCATGGAAGACTGTTGTTCATTGGGAAGCCTGGTTTTTGCATTGAGTTGACAGAAATGAGGATCTGGCAATCCAAATTATGTCATACATTCAATAAGAAAAATTTAATATGAACAGATTTACTGAGGTTAGCTCTTTTTTTTTTTTCATCGAAACACAACCTTGCACGAAAGATTTCCTCTTATTTGCATTTGTTATTATACCAGTATAATATACCCCAAACAGGACAAGTAAGTAAGTACTGTTATTAACTTCCATTTATTTTTTGTGATCTAAATGGAATGTAATACAGTGTGTAGAAATTTGATCATAACTTCATGTGCCTTATTTTGAATCTAAATGAACCAATAAGCACTGTTAATGATTTACATTCCAGAGTAATGCTGGTGGAAGCAGTCTGCTGTTTTTAATTCTCCTCCAGGAGGGGGCAGCAGTGCTCCTATAATGGATGTTCTGACCCTCTGAATTTATCTTGTTTTTCTCCTTCATCCAACCCCCAGAGATTTAAACAAATTCAGTCCACAGTATTTCCTATAAAAGCCACTGAGAATTCTCCTCCCAACACAGGAGCATCACCAGTAAGACAGAGAGGGAGATCTGTGTGTGACAATGGGAGCTATTGTAGCATTAGCAGTGTTGCTGGGAACTTTATCTTGTAAGTCTGTTAGGTGTCGTGGGGGAAGGACCCAAACGCAGGCAGGAGTATGAAAAACCGAAGTTTTAATAGGGGCAAGGCAGCAATCCGAGGTAAGACAGGCAGGGTCAAAAACTGGGGAGACAGGCAAAGAAACTAAACACAGTCCAAAGAATGGTCAAGGAACAGGCAGGGGTCGTAACCGGGAAGGCACAGCAACGGTACAAAAGCGGAATCCAAAACAAGGTCGCGAGAACACAGGCAGGGGTCAAAACCGGGGAGGCGTAAGAGGAACAAAAAGAGAACAAAACAGACTAACTACAAAACAAAACAACAACAGGCAAAAACTAGGGAAACAAAAACTCGGAAATAGAATAAACAAAACTCGGGCAGAAACTCAGACGGAAACACAGAAGCAGAATATACTAAGGAACTCGCGAAGAACACTGAAATGACAAGGTATATATACACAGAGGGAGACAGACATAATGGGAATCAGGTGTGTGGAAACAGGGAGGGGAGATTGCTCACAGGTGAGAACAGTGAGGGTTAACAGGGACCAATAAAACAATGACAGGGGAAACGTAAGACACGGACTGGAATGCACATAGACACAATGATAACAAACGGCCTGGAGTTAGCAGGTAAACAAGTGCACAGCTCAGATTAGAAAAACACGAAAGTGGACACATATGCAGAGAATGCGAAATCACAGAACGATGCAGGGATAGGATAACGAGAAGGGAAAAGACAGCTGCAGGTAGAAACTCAAGATGAATTAGTAATGTTAGTAGTGAACTCTAGAACCCTAATGTTAGTAGGTTAGTATTATATACACATGTTAGTTTGTTAGCAGGTTAGTATTAAATCTAATCTAACAGTTAGTATGATTAGTACATTAGTATTATATACAAATATAAATAAAGTCAGAAGGAAGAAAACGAGATATACGAAATACAGAAGAAACCTGAATGTTCCCAAAATCACCCGAATAGTGCAATGACAAAGACAGGGGGTGGAATCTCAGAAACATGGAACGCGGACTGACAATCGCGAGGGAAGGAAAACAGGAAAAATAATAACAAATAAAGAAATAAGACAGACAGATTACAGGATCCTAACAAAGTCAGCATGTTGGATTCATATTTTTTAGTTGGATTCATGTATTTTAATTAAAATACAAATATTTTAAGGTTTTACTTTTAGATAAAATTAGTAGTTTGTTGGTTTCTGCTGTTAGTTATATTGTTTACTGATATAGTCATAAGTATCCTTTATTTCTGTCTACAGATGGGCACTGTGTTGAACTCACACAGCCAGGCTCTATGGCTGTAAAACCAGGACAGTCTCTGACCATCTCCTGTAAAGTCTCTGGGTATTCCCTGACTGAAACCTACTGTACAGACTGGATCCGACAGCCTGCAGGGAAAGCTATGGAGTGGGTTGGATGTGTCTGTGGCGGTGGAGCTACTGTATTTGATCCTGAAAACAGCAGTACTGACATATAAATTCAGTGTAGCCCTAAGTATTTTAAAATGAAATATGAAAACAGAGATATCTGATTATTGAAAATATATTTAACGACAATTAAATATCTATATATTTTTTGTAAATAAGAACAGGTAGAATAAATCACAAATCAGAATAAACCAAAATCAGAAACTGAAAGTGAAGTAGAAGAAGAAAATCCCATCAGAAAAACACATTTATAATGTAAAAAACTTGGAATAAAGTACTCTTGGTAAAGAATGTATCTGAGCAGGCATTTAAAAGTGTATTCATAGGTTATTGGTTTTAGCTGCAAAATGTGAAAATGAGAAAGTTTTATGTACTATCATAACCTCATTGTACATCTCCCAAATTCAGTGTTTTACATTCAGACAAAAAACACTTCCTAACAGAAATATAATACTGTGCATTTTGCAGATGTGCACGACATTATCCTTCAGAAAAAACTGGGCCTAATTTGACATATTTATTAACATTGCAACAGTTTACTATGTTAAAATCCATGTACAGTCTTTTCATTTTGATGTGCTAAGTTCTGGGAAATGTAAGTTACAGCTGGAATTACTATAACTGGGTCTTCTCTCTGGACCAAGCACAAGCATCAATGCCTAAGCACAATCACAGGGACACTGTGCTGTAGGAGATTCAATCTTTCTGATATGACTTTAAATTGACGTCTTGACTCACTGCTATCATTAACTATTCCATGACACCTATCGCCATGAGAGTTGGAGAGGGGCAGGGAGATTCCCAGTGTGCTGGCCAATTCCCCAGCTTAACACACCCAATTCTGCTTAATCATAATTCACTATACTCTACATATGGGTAAAATTGATCTTTTCCTCTGAAGCTTCCACAGTCAGAGCTGACTGGAACATAATATACTTATATACTGTAAATCACTGCAGGAGAATGGATTCTACTGATCAGTATATTCATGCAGTACCTATCCATATTGACAAGAGTGTACATTGTAGTGATAACACTATATCTGGTGATCAGTGTATAATCCACTTGTGCACAATGAGACAACATTCGTTTGGTAAAAAATGTTCTCTGAACAGCACTACAGCACAGATCACATTTCTGTAGACAAGATGCTTTTGAGCAGCAGGATTGAAGCACAGAAGCATGGCTACTGAACATGGAACATGGTTCTTTAAAAAAGGTGTTTTCCCCATTGACTGTAAAGTAGATTATGTGGGAAAATATAAGCTACAACCTTACAATACAACACTTTGCATGTGGTATTTCTTGTCCAGATTTCTGACTGCTCTAGTTAACCATTGTGTGATCTGCCCTCCCAGTGAGGAGGAGTTCATGCAAACTCTGAGCTCTTCCTTCTACATTTACCTCTCTGCACTGAGGGAGGAGGGACTGTTGACTGGTGGACGATCATCACAGACTCCAGTCAAAGACTTTCACCATGACTGTCATAACCAGCCTGCTTGTCATCTCAGTATTCTTTACAAGTATGTTTACTTTTGTCAATCTTCTGATATTTCTAAAAATTGTAATTGTGAGGTTGTGGATTGTTTGTTCTAAGTCTGTCTTAATTTCACAGGTGTTAAATGTCAGACACTGACAGAGTCTGAACCAGCAGTTAAAAAGCCTGGAGAATCCCACAAACTGACCTGTACAGCCTCTGGGTTCACATTCAGCAGCTATGCTATGAACTGGATCAGACAGACTCCTGGGAAGGGACTGCAGTGGGTTGCCTTTATTCACACAGAGAGTTCACACATCTACTACTCCCAGTCTGTTCAGGGAAGATTCATTATATCCAGAGACGACTCCAACAGCAAGCTGTATCTGCAGATGAACAGCCTGACAGCTGAAGATACTGCTGTGTATTACTGTGCCAGAGACCCACAGTGAGAGAAGTCAAGCCTGAGCCCTGACAATAACTCTCTACATGAAACTTTTACCACATCAGGCCTTAGGGAATTAATTCTGTTTATACTGCCCCTACAGCATGTCTGTTTCTGAAAGCTAACTTGTTCTGTTTGTGTCTGTGCGGAAAAGACATTATTCATTTACAATGCACATAATTTGTTTTGAACAAAACTTCTACTCTCTGGATTATGCTCATTCTTTACTGCCATTAATAAATTAATAAATAAATAAACATAAATTGAAGAAATAGCACATTAATGAGTTCATGAAAACAACTGGGGTTTGGGGTTGGGGGTTGGGGTTGGGGGGTTGAGGTTGGGGGGTTGGGGTGGGGTCGGCTCACAGCCTGAAGGTATGAGGTGCAGCTTCTTTAGCTGCCTTGTACGCCAACACCAGAGTTTTGAATTTGATGTGGGCAGCCAGTGCTGGGAACGCAGGAGGGGGGTAACATGGGACAATTTGGGGAGGCAGGAAGCCAGATGGGCTGCTGCATTCTGGATGAGCTGAAAGGGCTGGAGAGGGTGCTGCAGAAGCCCGGCCAGGAGGGAGGTAAAGGAGGACTGCTCCGTACAATTTCTGTACATGTAAATGTGTCTCATTATGACTGTACACTAACAAAACAGCCAGATACAAACTTGACCTGTTCTTGGTATATCTGCAATCCATTATGGTTTGAAGAGATATACTGTTTCTGTAATGGAATCATAATCTTGCACAGAAACCTGCCCTTATATACATTTGTTTTCCCTGTCGTAACATCTGTTACCAGGTTAATGTACTGAAAGCAGAATTCTAATATATTTTTACTTACAATCCGGATGGAATGTAGCATATTGCACAGATATTGAAATAATAAATACATGAACATTCATTCTGAATTCCATCCATGATCATTATTACTGATATCACTTCCAGAGTGATGCTGGTGGAAGCAGTCTGCTGTTTTTAATTATCCTCCAGGAGGGGGCAGCAGTGCTCCTATAATGGATATTCTGACCCTCTGAATTTATCTTGTTTTTCTCCTTCATCCAACCCCCAGAGATTTAAACAAATAGAGATTTAAACAAATATTTATTATATTCACTCTACTACAATTGTTTTTATGAGAATTGTTTTTTTTATTCATGAGAGTCCCATCAACACTATGCATATCCTGAACATCCTGGAGCAGACATGTAATATGTGGTTTATTCTTGCTATTATTTATATGATAATATTATCAGTAGTTTTACTGAATTTTCATCAACCCATAAGCGCTGTAATTTATCTAATTATCTGATCAAAAACGTCTCCGATGTAAAACAAGCCAAGTTACTCACGCATAGCCTACAGAGCGCTGTCTATAAGTCCTTAATTCCAACTTGCAAAAACTAGGCCTGCCTTTAAAAGTATTGATATCAAAATGTGGCCAAATAACAATATTGCCTATCGTAGCTCACACTAAATAAACTAGCTCTATTCCAAAGCAACGCTATCCAAACTTACCTAAATTATTTAATGCAACTTGGCCCTGTCTTTCTTCATCTTAGCATGCGAATCCAAATTATGTCATTATAAATTCAGCGAAAGAAAATAAAATGTTAAAAGATTTACTGAGGGTACTTCATTTTTTTTCATGGAAACACAAAAGTACACAATAATTTGCTCTTAAGAGCATTTGGCTTTACCGCTAATGTTTTTATTTATTACTTTTTTTACCAGGATAATGTACACCAAACAGGACAAGTAAACAAGTAGACTACTCTTATTAACTTCCATTTTTTTTCCAGATCCAAATGGAGTGTACTACAGAAAGTCAAAATCTGAAACAAAACTTCATGCCCTGTAATTCTGAAACAATATAATGAATCCATAAACACTGTTACTGATCTAAATTCCAGAGTAATGCTGGTGGAACCAGTCTGCTGTTTTTAATTCTCCTCCAGAGGGGGCAGCAGTGCTCCTATAATGGATGTTCTGACCCTCTGAATTTATCTTGTTTTTCTCAGTCAACCAACCCCCAGAGATTTAAACAAATTCAGGCCACAGTATTTCCTATAAAAGCCACTGAGAATTCTCCTCCCAACACAGGAGCATCACCTGTAAGACAGAGAGGGAGATCTGTGTGTGACAATGGGAGCTATTGTAGCATTAGCAGTGTTGTTGGGAACTTTATCTTGTAAGTGAGCATGCTATATTCATATTTGTATTTTAATTAAAATGATTCTGTGAAATCTTCCAAAGATTTACTTTTAAATATAATAAAATATATAGTTTATTTTTTATGCTGTTTGTTTGCATAATTACATTGCTTTTTGATATACTCACAAATGTCTTTTATTTCTGTCACAACAGATTGTCACTGTGTTGAACTCACACAGCCAGGCTCTATGGTTGTAAAACCAGGACAGTCTCTGACTGTCTCCTGTAAAGTCTCTGGGTATTCCCTGACTGATAGCAGCTATGCTACGCACTGGATCCGACAGCCTGCAGGGAAAGCACTGGAGTGGGTTGGAGTTATATGGTATAATGGAGACACTGCTTATAAAGATTCACTAAAGAGCAAGTTCAGCATCTCCAGAGACACCTCCAGCAGCTCAGTGTCTTTACAAGGGAGCGGCCTGCAGGCTGGAGACTCAGCTGTGTATTACTGTGCCCGACACTCACAGTGAGAGAAAGTCATGTGGGAGTAATACAAAAACTGCTTCACACTTCACTTCACACAGTCAGCAATTTGATAGAGAAAACAACACTACTGACATATAAATTCAGCATGGCCCACAGTATTAACCTAAAGTCTAAAATGGAAATAAGCAAATTGAGATGTCTGAGGATTGAATGTATTTTTCACAACAAATAAATATCAACTACTTTTTATAAAGAATTCCTAAAGGTAGAAAAAGCTGCCAAGTCATCAGAAACTGAAGAAAATCATATTGGGAAAAAAATTAAAAATGTAAAACAAATGGGAATAAAGTGCTCCTGCTAAAGAATGTATCTGATCTGGCATTTATAAATGTATTAACCCCAATTCCAAAAAAATAAAGTAAAATGCACAAAAATGCATGAAGCAGTGATTTGTAAACTCTCTTTTACATATATTTAATTGAAAACAGTACAAAGAAAAAATATTTAATGTTTTACTTATCAACTTTATTATTTTTTGTAACTATACGCTAATTCTGAATTTGATGCCTGCAACACGTTCCAAAAAAGTATGCACTTTTAAATGGATCTCTATGGGAATTGGGTGGTGGGACTAGATTTAGTTGTAAATTACACTGGAATAGTATGTAACTGCTGCTGCCAGATATACAGTAGATACGGATGGATCACTTGAAGGGTTGTTTCTCCTGACTTATTTTTCCATAGAGTTCAATAGGAAAATGAGGCAGAAGAAACAACCCTTAAAGCGATCCATCCATATCTACTGCATATCTGGCAGCAGAGTGATGGTTTGAGGTTGGTTTTATACCTCAGACTCTTGATGACTTACAGCCATTTAGCCAACCATGTGTTTCCATACTGTTCCCGTGTAATTTACAGCTGAATCTAGTCCCACCCCTCAATTCCCATAGAGATCCATTCAAATGCAGAGAGGTTATAATATTGCTTGTATAAAAGCCACTGAGAATTCTCCTCCCAACACAGGAGCATCACCTGTAAGACAGAGAGGGAGATCTGTGTGTGACAATGGGAGCTATGTTAGCATTAGCAGTGTTTCTGGGAATTTTATCTTGTATGTGAGCAGGCTGTTTTCATATATTTATTTAAAATGAAACTTAATGTGATATTTTACAAAGTTTTACTTTTAAATTTGATTAAATCTGCAGTTTATTAGTCTTTGCTGCTTCCATAATTTTATTGCTCATTGATATACTCAAAAATATATTTTTGTTCCTGTCCCCACAAATGGCCACTGTGTTGAACTTACACAACAAGCCTCCATTGATGTAAAACCTGGACAGCCTTTATCTGTCTCCTGTAAAGTCTCATATTCTATTTGTGATCTGGCAGCCTGCTGGTAAAGCTCTGGAGCGGATGAAGATAATATGTAATGATGGAGTTCACTATCTCTATAGACACATCCAGCAGCACAGTTTCTTTACAAGGGAGCAGCCTGCAGATTGGAGACACAGCTGTGTATTACTGTGCCCGACGCACACAGGGCTCTGTCTTGGCGATCTTGGCGCTTGGTCTAAGCGCATGGCGTAAAGTCCATTTAGGGCGTGTCCAAGTCCACTTTTGCTATTTTAACGGCGTGTTTTTTGGGCGCTAAGCATGGCGCAACGTGAAAATGGGCTGAACCTAGTCTCTTCATTAATTTTAGGTGTGTCTTGGGCATGACATGCAATAAACCAATCAAAATGTCATATCCCATTCCCTTTAAAAGCCTGCTTTTCCACCTTGGCGGATTGCTTAATGGCGAAACAGACATGCTCGTGCGTGTTTAGTGCGATCAAGGAATAGGCTAAATGGATCAATAGTATGATCAATATTATTCGGACTAACCATTAGCCTATGAGTTCCCAGTAATTCCCGACAGGGCTGTTATTTTACAAAATATATGCAGTTACATTTCGTTAAAAGGACCTGCAACAGCTGCGAATAAGCTATCAATGGCTTCAGTCTCACCTTAGAAAACTACAAATTAGCCTGCTTGTTCAACAAATTCCGTTTGATTATGCAATGAAAGTGTCAAACATCATTTCCACGAGGCTGTTCTCATGCAGTTCTCGAAGTTCAAGCTTCATCCGAAGTTCATTAGGCTACCTGCATTGTAATATTGATTAATAAGACCATGTAAAAAAAATAAGTTGTTGATCGTCCTTTTTTTTTTTTTTTTAAGTCGTAGGGAGGGCGGTTTTAATTTGTAAAAATTTTTTATTTAAGCACCAGGTACAGCGGACCGTAAAGAGAAATAAAGAGGACAGAATATATAGAACATTGCATCTCTCGACCAAATTGCTTCTGTTTAATAGTAGCCTGTCAACATCAGTTTTGCTCATATTGATTGTAATGTTTCATGTATTTTTGGTCAATAAATGTTCCTTGATTGATTGTATGTTATTGGTTTTATGCTTGTACTACACCATAGACCAGATCTGGCTACAAAACCTTTTTTACAACAATAGAAATACTGTATAGACCAAAGTTCAAGCAATCATAAAACATTTAATAGCCTAGGTAAATATAATTATAAGCATGCCCTGTCATGGATAGACTTGGGCTTTTTTTTAAAATTCATGCTGCACATGCGCTCTAACAATTTTGCGTGGTGGTCGATAGAGGGCTAGGCCTAGTGGATCGGATAGGATCTCCTAGTGCGGTGTGAGTACGATGTTCTATCCAAATGGCTTAGAAATAGGATTTCCCTGTGTTTTCTGCAACTTCTGGCCATCGTCACGAAAAAATTAAAAATAAAAATGAAAAGTCGTCGGGGCCTTTTTCGGATGTCGGGCGGGGACGATCAACAACTATTTTTTTTACATGGCCTAACATAAATACCGTTATTTTGCCTTAATGATGACACTAAATACAATAAAGCTGTCAGGTTGGCAACCCATATGTTCACGCATATTTTCCTTTGTTTTATAATGTCCTGTTTATGGAAATGTGACCAACCTGTTTTACTCGTAGCGTAATGCTTTAAAACAATCCACTTTCCCAGGAAGGGAAAACGTGAAACGTGCGACTTACAGCAGGGGAAACAGAGAACAAGCAGCGCACATGCAGAGAATGGCATTCAAATTCATAGTGAATTAATTATGTAGGTAACGTGCTGCAAACTTGTTTTTGTTTCTAATTATACGCTTAGTTCTCTTTAAAATCGTTTTGTTCAGTTATGGAATAGCAGGTGAAATCAGCTGGGTTTTAATAAGCTGAGAGTATGGAAACCTGGTCACTGTAATTAAAAAAATATGAAGGACGAAGAATACTAAGGTTCAAATTCAGTTAACATGGTGACATTTATCTCCGTTGTTTAACCGTAGGCTATGGAAAAAACCTTATGCACAGCGAATCCGCTGTAGCTTAGGCTATTTGAAAAACAATAAATGCAATATTCACTGGACAAGGTTATGAACTTTTTTCAGTCAAACCCATTCTATTTACTTGAATATTTACTAGAGAGCTGTATTGTAATGACACCTGAAGCGCATTTTCAGAACTCAAATGTCCGTCTATTGCAGTGCGCGAGTTTTCCATTGAATGACAATTCACGCATTAGGTGTAAATGACAATTCGCGCATTAAGCTTGATATAGGTGTTATCAGCAAATGGAAAGCCATTTTTAATGGGTAGCAATTGTCCCGTAACAGAAGATTGTCCCCCCAGAAGATTACAGGAATTATTGGCAAATATAGGCTAAGTCATAGATTGATCCAGGATAATTGCGAATAGTCTATACATGGTACCTTACACGTACCATCGCACATCGCCTGGATGTTGATGGAGTGGGCTGAAAGCAATTTAATTCGGCACGCCCCTTCGCCGAGGGACAGGTAGCTATGTGGTCTTTGACCTATGGACCCTTTTATTATTATGTATTTTTTTATATAGCCTACACAATAATAATATTTCACATTGTAATCTTGATATTTTTAGTCATGCTTGTGCGCGCCCCTGTGTGTAACAAACAGGAGGGTGTACGCGCGTTGTGCACACGCCTATGTAGACACACTTATATGCGCCGTTAAAATAACATGTAAACAACTGCGACATGACTTTAAACCAGGTTTCTGGTGATTTTAGTGCAAGCGCTTTCTGCTGGCTCAAGATAGCAATACGTCAAAAATAATCCTGGCCACTCCTCATCTTAAGACCAACACTTGTAATGGGTGCAAGAATACATGGTATTTAAATGACGTGAACGCAATGCGTTATAATGAACCATGCGCCGGGTGTAAGATAGCAAAGACACTTGCGTTTGGGTTAGCGCCGGGTGTAAGATAGGGTCCACAGTGTGCTGAAGAAATGTGAAGCCTCCACAAACACTCACGCGATGTTCAAGCAATGACACGCAGACACAGTACACAGGACTAATGCATCAACTTCACATGGGCTTTGTGAAGTATGTGTCTTGAGTGTTTTTAAATGCATCTCAAAAACCGTACACTCTGTGTAACAGTACATCTAAACTCAAATGCAGGCCTAGTATGACTTCAATAGGAGGGTGCTTGTACAGTAATATGTGAAGTGTGCATGTACACAGCGGTAATGCACACAGGTAATGTGCCCCTGGACCTCTATGGCCACCACACCTGCACATGGGCGCCTGCAGCTGAAGCACGTTCTCTGCTCAGATGCAGTCACACTGCTTATAGTCCACACTGGAGATCATGGAAGTGAAACATGGTTGTTATTCCACCATTACCATCCATCGATGTGTCCAGTCATTTAAAACTATTTTTGTGAAGTATATAGATTCTCGACAAACAAAATAAAATTCATCAAAATCATGGTCGTATGTCAGACATTTTAACCATTCTTTACTTTATAAATAAATAAATAAATGATCCGAGTCTGGCATAGAAGTTGGTATGGTATAGAGACATTTAAAAAATAGTTTTTAGGCCATTATTTTTGCTCCCCTAAAATGGGGGGTGGGGGGGGGGGGGGGGGGGGGGGTGGGGGTGTATAACAATGGCTGTTATCACCTGATATGGATGTAAGTATCCTAAAATTAATGCTGTCAGTTTGCACTTTAAACCCGCATTCATTGTTTTATTTGAAATCCAATTTAACTGAAAAATTCAGTTTGCTGAAATGTATGTTTTATTGTGGAACATATAGCTTATAATAAGAGCAGCCAGGCTATTTCCCTAGGTCAGTTAGTTTGCTTATTTTTCACCTGTAGAATCATTGGCCAGATTTCTGCATTTTCTGCTTTAATTGAGTAGCCTAATATGAACCTCTCCTGTATTCAGCATCCCAGTCTGTTTTTGCTCCTTTTATGTTCAATAAAATTTAAGTTTCTTAACTTACGTTTCAATCAGGGGTAGAGAATATCTCTATCACTATACAGATTCTATTATCGATATAAGTATACAGATAAGGAAATCTGTATGTATGTCTCTTATCATATGCACTTGTTGTAGGTTTTTTCATGAATTGGTGTTAAAATAAGGGTGGAATGTTTAAAATTCAAATAAAACGAATCTCACTGATTGGTTAAGTCAAGTGGTGGGTATTGATTGCTGAATGTTTATGTAATATCTATGATTTTCATATTTAATAATAAGCCTTAAATAAATATTTTGTCAAACAATAAAAAAACGAATCATGATAAATTCACTCTTTAATAGTGTTGATTTGTATGGGGTGCCAAATGTAAAGTAAAACACAACACGTTTTTCCTGTGTTTTTTTCTCAGATTTAGCATAAATGTGGCATTTTCCTAAGATTTATGCTAAATGTGAGTTTTTTTTCCAAGATTTTACAGACATGCTAAATAAACCTTTTAGTTGATATTTTCAGATTTAATTGATAAATCTCAAATAAGCATTTCCTAAATATATAACTTAAATGTTAAATCTGAGTTTTCAAAAATAAATATTTAAAAAAATAAATATTTATTTATATCTTAAATCTTGCGTTGTAAAATAAATATTTATTTATATCTTAAATCTTGCGTTGTAAAATAAATATTTATTTATATCTTAAATCTTGCGTTGTAAAATAAATATTTATTTATATCTTAAATCTTGCGTTGTAAAATAAATATTTATTTATATCTTAAATCTTACGTTGTAAAATAAATATTTATTTATATCTTAAATCTTGCGTTGTAAAATAAATATTTATTTATATCTTAAATCTTGCGTTTTTATAAAACCAAGATTTAACATTTAAATAAATATTTATTTATATCTTAAATCTTGCGTTCTAAAATAAATATTTATTTATATCTTAAATCTTGCGTTTTTATAAAAACCAAGATTTAACATTTAAATAAATATTTATTTATATCTTAAATCTTGCGTTCTAAAATAAATATTTATTTATATCTTAAATCTTGCGTTTTTATAAAAACCAAGATTTAACATTTAAATAAATATTTATTTATATCTTAAATCTTGCGTTCTAAAATAAATATTTAGAAAAAAATAAATATTTATTTATATCTTAAATCTGGCGTTTGTAAATTCAACATTTAGCTAAATCTAAATCTTTAGTTTAAATCTTTTGAAAGATATACTAATTAACCCCGCCCCTTGGTGACTGGTATCCAATGGAGGGAGGAGGGGAAATAGCTGGCTTTAGTGATGGGGGTAATTGAGGGTCTTCTAGGGAAGTGTGAAACTTGACGTTAATTTCTATATTAATTCCTGTTTGACACACATTATTTACATAACCTACACACAGATAGCATCTGTTATAATCATGTATGATGTCCAGAGAACTAACTAGATAGCATAGGCTACATTTTGGGCATGTTGGCGTTTTTTTGACTGATTTCTTATGGTGAAGTTGAATATTGACAGCCAGCCAAGCCAAACAACAAACTCCCAGCTTGATTCAATAGATGGTTAGTGACCTAGCTCGCTAACCTGTCTGTCGGTAATGTCATAAAATAGCAGGATTCTTGAAACAAACTCGAAACATTAAAACTACCGTTTGCACTTAGGTCGCTAGCTAACGTTACTTGAGATAGGAAGCGAATTGACGTTGACAAATTGCATGGGGGCCAGCAGTCTGACACGACTGGTTAATATAGCCTAGTGAGTGTCTGGCTAGGAAGGGGTTCGCCTACTAATGTTATTACACATTGATATGGTTACAATTGCCTAGAAATACAGAAAATACTTCTGCAAACCTTGCGTCTCCGTCAAGCTAATACGGGACTCGGTTTGTTCCGTATTTTATCTTCTACTGAAGTTTCTCAACAGGGGCACCAGAGGGTACTGGTGGACTTTAAGAGATGCTCATGCTGGGAGACAAAAAAGAAAGGTCGAGAGGTGGGCTATCGTGTTATAGAATTCATAGAATTTTTATTTAGAAAAACTGTACAGTCCATGTGTGTCAAATGGTGTAGGCACCGTGTGCCTCAGTAGGTCACTATAGCAGAAATCGCAGAACTTTCATAAACATTCTATTGTCGCGCTACATAGGCCTATACACTGTGGTCGTTGTCGTTCGCAAAAAGTATAAAGGCATTCCAGCGACAGTTTACACTCAGGGGACAATGGAGGAAGAAGCAGCTTTAATAGGCTAGCCTACATCTCATTATGACTTCTGCTTTACCCCTTTTTTGTCGGAGGCCTCTGAAATAAAGTTTATAAATATCCATTTCGAGGGCACCGTATATTGTTTGGAATGTCATTCACTGCGTCTTTCATACACTTGTAGGACGTGGGTTTTGAACGAGGTAGCAAATAAAACGTTTGTAATTAAACCTCAACATTACATTACAGTCATTTAGCAGACGCTTTTATCCAAAGCGACATACAATAAGTGCATACAGAAACGTCACTACAGAACAGATAAGACAAAGCACGTCCTACCCATAACGTAGCAGCTATCCCTAGCAATGAACGTTGAATGTAGTTCACGGTAAGCTGTGGGTAAATCAGCTATACTACACTTCTATTCTAAATACTATTATATAGGGCTATAACATATAACATTGATGCAACTCATATTAAACGTTATTTAGTAGGAAAAGCACGCGGGCATAGCCTACGTTAGGGATGTAAATAGCTAGCTACTAGACGGGACTCATTGGGGGAGCTGCCTACAATTCTCTAGTTAGAGAATGAGCTTCAAGAATGTGGAGTAGCCTATTTCACTCGCTATCAGAATGCCACGGATCAGATGGGCTGTCACTGAGTCTAATCACTAAATTTAATCTGGCAAATCTAAGTTAGCCTACTGTGAAAGCAAATAACTTTGCAATGCATTCAAAATTAATGTTACTGAATGGTGTGAAGTGAGCCTATAGCTACTGTAAAAATCAACAGCGCTCTTTCGTCATGTCCACTTGTTTATTCTCTTCAGCTTAATGTATCATGATAATTTTTTTACATCAAACTCAACATTTTTCCAAATTTTCGGGAATTGAGTCAATGTCCATTCGATTTTTAGGCCTAAATTATGTGGTAAATTAGCGCCGCCCACCTTCCCAGAGTCCCTTATAGGCTAAATGTTATAAACTTTAAGACAAAATATTTTAGCAAATGACATAGGCTAGTAGGTGCGTTACTCTAAAAATGTGTCTTTTCCCCCACTCCAAAAGTGACGTGGTTTATGTAAATTTATCTGAAACGCAAAGAAAATGTTGTTATTGTTACATTTTTTTGGAATACCCAATAAAAGATCATTTTTTCTCCACTCGAAGCACGACCTGTGGGAGGCGAGGAACATCAAAGTCTACCAAAAAAAACAACAATAGACCTGGTCACTCTTCGCAAGAGAATACAAAACCTCCGCAGGGACGGCGTTATGGTGGACCTCAATAAATATAAAAGACTGACAAAAGAGAAATGGGGGGGGGGGGGGGGGGGGGACGTGGACGACTGGAAAAAAAATTGATCTCTAAAGACACACACAACCACATTTTACCGTTTTCATGGAAATGGAATAAATGACAATGTATTACATTTCAATCGGAATTCAATAGTGTCTATTGTATTATTACACTTTATTATGATCATCATTATTATAGCTTGATGTAGGGACAGTGACCTTTTTTTTAACTAAAGGAATAAACTATAAAAGCACAGTAAAACGAATAGCATACATAATAAAAGCACAATAAAATAAAAGGACAAATATAGGACATTGATGTATTATTATTATTATTGTTTTATATTAATAACCACGTTCTGCACTTTGTATTTTATAGGCTACCGCGTAATTATTGTGGGAGCCGCTAGGCTAACTAAAATGTTATAATACTGACAAGCATCCAAAAATGCGACGCAGACGATATAAAATCGGTAAACATTAAAACAAGCAAAATGACGGTGACATTGTTTTTCAACTCTATCCTTCACGTTGACAGATTATGATTTACTCTTGCAAACCACCGGTCCACAAAATGGTCATAGCAACAAATTAAAGTAGACTAACCCTTGTCAAATTAAATATTTACTTGCAATTGTGATTCATGAATTCTGAAAAAGAGCATGCGGTGTGAGGAATGTCAGAAAGACAAAGAAAAACGAGAGAAATCGTTAATAACTGGTATTATCGCTAGCTGCTAGAAGCTGCCAGCTTGCGAGGTGGGAGCTGCCGATGAGGTGCGAGGTCTGCGAGCTCACAGCTCGCACAGAAGGATTGTAACCACTCTCCAGTGTTCTGTCCATAGTCACCGACACATCCACGCCTGCCTCCTGAAGTGTTTCTGATCTTTCAGACAGGTGTTTGGAGGTAGCATAGCAATGCATCTCATCGGTGAAGCCCTCTTAATCATTCTGCATTGAAATTATGAAATAAGAATAATATTTGTGTTCCACAACTGTTCAATTCAATTCAATTGTATTTGTATAGCGCTTTTTACAGAGAACTGTCACAAAGTGACAGTCACAAAGACGCTGCACAGAGAAACAGAAGGAAAATTGAGCACAAAAAAAAAAACCCAGCCAGCAAAACGGTGGGAAGAAAAAGCACTCAACAGTGGCGAGAAAAAACTCCCCAATGGGAAGACATCTCGGAAGGAACCTGGCTAGAGAGGGGGGACCCATCCTACGCTGGCCGGCCCGGTTTTAAACTAAGGGTGGGAATTGTGGCGGCCGGCCTATAGAGGGCGCTAGGGCGCCGCCCCCACTCCCCCACATACAAAAAAAATAAAATAATAAAATAAATAAATAAATAAAAAAGTAAAATAAAAAGAATACAAATGTAGCTCAAACATGTTACAACATATAAATATGTTGGTCTTGTGTTGTCTAAAGTTGCCCTGCAATCGGCACATTAACCCCTGAAAATGTATTGTATAATACAGTAACCCCTGAATATGTATTGTATAATACGCAGGGCGCCGGTAACGTTAACTGAATCAGAACACTCATACTTTTTCAGGCGAGCCCGCTGATTCTGTTGTCTGATTCGCTGCCAAGAAAGAAGCCCCCGGGACGCAGGCCTGTGCGCCCCGGACCCTCCTACCGTTTTCTGATTAGTTCTCATGGTTTAGGATAGTATTTAATTGGACGCAGCAGCACGTGTATCATTCCGCGAGCACTAGGGCACGGAATTCGAGTGGAATAATGGCGTCTTCGAATAGAACACAAAACGAAGAAAATTCGGTTGTTTCTTTGCAAAAAGACCCTTTTTCAAGGCGTTCATTTGAAGAAAAGAAAAGAGTGAAGGAGCTTGGACCACAGCGACTTTATTTGGACATTCACCAGCAAGCAAGTGATCGCGGTCGGGTTTATACACGGAGCTTCTCTCGCTCGTGTTACGACAAACGGAGTTGGCTAGCTGGATGTGTTGTGGGTAATGCATTATATTGCTTTCCCTGTTTGCTATTTCAAACTGCTGGCACCGAACCGTTATGGACAACAACGGGGGTACGGGACCTAAAACATCTTGATGAAAACGTACAGCTGTTGAAGTTGCAAGCTCCTTAGCCATTATGATACACTTACGTTCAGTCATGCAGTCACAAAGACCTTGTTGACAAATTGCCTTTAAAACCGGGTCTAATGGAATACTAAACTCGTGTTGTCAAAGTAGTTAAATATCCCACAATATGAAGTATTTCTACAAATTCTGAACAGTACTGCAATAGAGCATATAAACATTGTTTAAGAATTAGCTACATAATATTGAAATTATAACAGAAAAATTCTAGGCCTAATTGTAAAATGTTTATCACAGAAAACTACATTGCTTTGTGTGGGGGTGTTTATGTCACCGAATTCTTCCTAATTTATGAGCGTACCGCCGTTCTTGACAGCCAAAACAACTCAACCAGCTAATTACACTGCAAAAAAATGTGTGGGGGGAGGTGGCGGAAAACTTCCCTTTAAACTGATTATTGGTCTTAATCATTTTTCAATCAGTTTCCTTGATTAACAATAGGCTAGCCTACATCAGGCAAGTAGGCCTAATACAATTATTTTAACTTGCATCGCAAAATTGTGCAACATTATTATAATTATTATTGTTGTCAACATTATAATTTTTTTTTTTTATTTAGCACAACCTGCAATAAAAAAATAATCTAACAAAAGCTGAGCTTTAAGATCATTTAATTTCCATGAATATGTTCGTAATTAAGTGCAGAGAACGAAGAGCACATGTATCCACAATTATAATGTTGATAAAAATGTGCACAATTTTGCGACGGAAGTTAAAATAATTGTATTACTTGCCTAATAGCCTAATTGAGGAGAACCGGCTACATTTGATGGCATTGAGTAATTGGTGAATTAAACGCGGATGTAGCCTAATGTTAATCAAGGAAACTGATTGAAAAATGAGACCAATAATCAGTTTAAAGGGAAGTTTTCGGCATTAGCGACATTTCCTTGTTCTCTGTGTTTGGGGATTATAGGCTAAATGCTATAAACTATAAACGAGGTAGGCTAGCCTATAAACGTTACGATGATCCTAGCCAGCCCGTTGTTCCTACTAACTTAACCTTAATAGCAGGGAGGACTTGCCCCAGATAGCAAAGTGACATTGAATCAACGTTGAATTATGGTCAATAACGTCGTTACGGTTGATGATGGAAAATCAACGTTGAATCAACAACTATATTTGGTTGAATCACGAGAGGTTTGTTTGTGTTGAAAAAGAGACGTTGAATCAACATTGATATTTGGTTGGCTATCGATTGCTGAACATTTAAGCTATGCTATTTTGAAAAGGCGGCTATAGGCTAAAGCCTACACCCAGAAAGCAAGGTAAATTCTTGCATCATGGGACATCAAAGTAAACAAAGTGCTTTATTTACAGATGTGAACCAAAAATACAAAATTATTTGATTATTAATAATACAATTTTTTGTACTCCAACATTTTGGCTTTGAAATGTTACAATGATGGTGTTAGCCTCTTTGATGAAAATACCATGATAAAAATACCACGTTGATGAAAATACCACAAAAGCTAAATAATTTAAAATCCAAACTGCTGGAGTACAGAAAACAAAAATAACATGAGAAAAGATATTCTATTATTCAAATACTTGGTGGAGAACAGAACAGAACAGAACAACAACAAAAAAAATCAAGACTGGATTACAGGTTTTTAATATGAATTATTATTTTTTCAGAAATAAAATTTTCTTTCTTGATGCACTTGCACATTGGCAGGTGCCAATGGAATCGAATGTCCAATTTAAATAAACCCCTACCACCTCCTCTGTCTCATTTAGATACTTAATAGACACTTATGGTGCATTCGGGCGGAGGTTGAACTGGTGCATTTATCACATGATCAATTAGCTAGCCTAGTGTTGGTGCTTTTTTAGGTCATAATTTGTAGATCAATGAGATCGCCCACTGCGCACACATTCGGAAATAGGTAAAAGTAATCTTTATGTGGCTGCTCATTTATTTCTGCAACCGTACCGTGACTTCTAGGTGAGTGCAGCCTCTTACGTGACGTCGTCACAGGTCCCCACCAACACAGCGCAGCGCGTGGGAGTAGGCTACAGCCTGTCGTCATCAGCGCAGCGCTCGCGGAGCCAAAAGCGCCCAAGATGCCAACGGTTTTTAACGTTACTCATTTTGAAGACTTCAACAGAATTTAATAGTCAATGTCATTTTGAAGTTACTCGTCGTTTTTGAAGACGGCGTCAGCAACAGTGGACGGACAATCTGAATATCAGGTAAATATTTTTGTTTATTTTAGCTAACTATAACGTTACGCTTGCTATGATTAACGTTAGCTAGCTAACGTTAACTTAAAGTTACTATTACCTGTTAGCTAGCGAATTTTAGTTAGCTAACGTTAGCGAACAACAATTGTGAATAACACATCTTGAAGTTACATTAGCTAATGTTAACTAATTTAGCTAGCTACCTAACTAAAACTGAAGTTCATGTTCAGTCAGTGAAGAGAACCTGGTGAATGTTAGCTAACGTTAGACAACTAAAGTTAAGGCCAGAAACATAATTACGTTACCTCACGCAAATACGCTAACGTGGAGGCTTCGAGCTAACGTACGCGTAACTTATTTGCGTGAGGTATGTTTCTGGCCTAACGTTAAGTTAGATGGGTGAGCTGGGCGGGTGTTATTCAGCGTAACGTTATTTTTTTACAGACCAGGGTGGTATGACTGGAGGTATGAACTAAAAGGAAATAAAGTTGATATAATGCTGTGAGTGTCTTGGGGGGCGGGGACGTGAATGAGCTATGATATGGATAAGTTCATAACCAGGGTCCATACGTTAACGTTATCGCAACAGTGTAACAGTTGCGTGTAACCTATGTTGCGATTTTATTATTGGCTTTTCTTCTAAGGATCAGCCAATCTTGTCTAAGAAATTTGTTTTTTTATTGTGTCATTAATGTGTTTTATTTTTTTTATAGGTTTTCACATGCATCATATTGTTAAGCCATCAGTAACAACAAGTTTACTTTTTCTGACCCAGTAAGTCGAACGTTAGTAACTGCTGCACCACTCGTATTGTCAGTTGAATAGGTTCTCAATTAACGTTACAGGAGAAAAAGTAATTTGTCATAACTGTTAGCGTTAGACCATTAACTTCAATCTGAGGTAACACAATTTGTAAGACACAAATACAATACACCATCAACTTCAGTCTGATGAGGTAACACAATTGTAAGGCACAAATACAAAACTGATCTATAGCTGAAAAGTTCCAACTGCCTTTATTTATTTTAATCAATTTTGTTGAAATTTTAGTAGCAAAATTTGGTAAAATACCTATTTGGTAGCCAATTGTACCAATCTGTATTCTAATTATCCCTTCCTGTGGAGTCCGCTGCTATGACCAGCAGTGAGAACTGCAGCAACTAATTACCTTCGCACTTAGCCCTGCACCACTCCTGACTGTAGCTCTAGCCCATCAGGCCATATACCACGTGGCAAACTCCTTTGTCTTCCACTTGCCTCCCCCCACTCACAAAGCAGCTGCATGCTTAGGGCCAATTGCTGCCCACTACCTGAAAACCGAACCAAAATCTGACAATGGCACAACCCAAACCTGAATCCTAGTGGACAACTCTGTACTGAAGAACAGTGCTTTAACCGTCCCCGCCACCACCCCTTTAATGTTATTTATGTGTTGTGGTTTCACTTTTTCAATAAAATGACATCTTATTGGGCAAAGAGAAGACGACTTATCAAGATTGTCAAGAACGCAGAGCAGGAGATATTACAAGAATTTGAGGACTCCATTGCAAAGCAAAACACTAATGCAGTCCTCGATAATTCATCTGTAACTTGTGATAAAGGGGGTCAATGTATTGTCAATGTTTTGGTTGATTCTTGGAACCAAACAGTAGCCCCGAATGCAGCCACTTTAAGTAATGGATTTCCCTCTACTAGTGACACACACTGTCCCCCACATAGTCCCAATGGTAGTGCAAGCGGTGCAATCAGTGAAGGTTCTGATATTGATTCGGATGAACATGAGCCAAAACACTCCATGCTCCAAATGGCTTTAAAATTCTGGGCCACAGTCTTTGCCATCCCACTGGTGGCAGTGACTGCACTTTTATCCATACTAAGGACCTTTTATCCAAACCTTCCAAAAGATGGAAGGACATTGCTTGGGACACAATCCAAGGTGTCCACCAGCCAAATGGGGAGTGGGGAATATTATCATTTTGGCTTGGAAGAAGGATTGCTGTCCAAACTTAAATGCTTGAACTTGCCAACAAATCTTGAAAAAATACAACTTCAGTTCAACATTGATGGCCTTCCTCTTTTTAAAAGCTCAAAAGTTCAATTTTGGCCAATCCTTGCCATGGCTGATTGTGACTACACAAGGTCCCCTTTTGTGGTAGGCTTATATTGTGGAATAAGCAAGCCTGGTAGTATTTCCGATTACTTAAAGGCATTTATACAGGACTTAACTAATGTGCAGGGAACCGGTATAATTCATAATGGTAGACGGCTTAATGTTCTTGCATCATCTTTTGTATGTGATGCCCCGGCTCGAGCATATGTGAAGCATATTAAGTCCCATAATGGGTATTCCGGGTGCGATAAGTGTACTCAAGTTGGGGAATGGAACAATAAAATGACATTTCCTGACACAAACGTTCAACTCAGGAGTGACGCAGATTTTGCTTCTATGGCTGATGAGGAACATCACCTTCAGCAACAGCTTAGTCCTTTGACTGGCATAGTAAAAATGGTTACTCAGTTTCCCATTGATTATATGCATCTGTGCTGTCTTGGGGGTAACAAGAAAACTCTTACGCATGTGGACAAAAGGCAAATTGACAACCAGGATGCCCACTCGAACTGTTAACATGATTTCAAGCAAACTCTTAATGTTACGACCCCACACCCCTGTTGAATTTGCCCGTAAGCCAAGGGATTTAACCGAGATTGACCGCTGGAAAGCCACTGAGCTACGGCAATTTATGTTGTACACTGGTCCAATTGTACTTAGAGACATTCTTCCCAGTGAGCTGTACGACAATTTCATGTTATTTTCGGTTGGAATGTCTTTGCTTCTGTCCCCTGGCATCTCTGATGAAATGGTTGCCTTTGCTCAGACAGTGCTTGTCTCTTTTGTGAGACATTTTGGGGAATTGTATGGAAGGGAGGAAATTGTGTTCACCATACACCAGGTGATTCATTTAGCAGACGAGTATCGGAAGTTTGGACCTCTGGACAATGTATCAGGTTTTCCATTCGAAAATTATTTGGGCCAAATAAAAAAACTGCTGCGTAAGCCACACCAACCATTACAGCAAGTAGTGAAAAGGCTATCAGAAATGCCAACCGTTCTGGTAGCAATTCCAACTGACAAGCCTACTTTACACAATAAGCAATACGATGGCCCTTTACCGCCAGAGTTTTGTTCCTCTGAACAGTTCAGGAAAGTCACCACCAATGACTACACTCTTTCTATCGAGCAAGGGGATAATTGCATACAGATTGGAGATGAGGTTGCTGTAATTAAGAATATCCTCAAGGTAGACGGGGATATTTTTCTGCTATTTCAAAGGTTCAGACAACATGAGCCCTACTTTTCATATCCTTGTGAGTCAACAAAAATAGGTTGTTACAAGGTCTGTCAGTTTCGGAGCAGGTTAGGGGTGGTTAGACTTGCTCATGTTAAAAGAAAATATGTTCTGTACCCTGTAGATGATGGCTTCGTAGCCATTCCTATTCTCCACATGAAATGTTCTCCCTCCGCCGGCACCAGTGTCTAAAAATTAACTGAAATGCTTTGATGTCGTTCAATATACAGTGGTGGTAAAAAAGTATGTGAACAGTCAGTTGCAGTCAGTTGGAATAGTCAGTTTTTCAAATATTTCACAGTCTTTATTATATCTTCATCTAAGATACATTTTCTGATAAAGCATGAAATTATTAAAGGAAAACATAAATAGTTAGAATAATTTATGTTTAATCATTGTATTGAGTAAATAATCCACATGTATTCAAACTATTTGTGTTTTGCTGTAATCATGTCGTGCTTTATCAGAAAATGTATCTTAGATGATGATATAATAGATTAATGTGTGAAATATTTGAAAAACAGACTTCCAAAGGGGTTCACATACTTTCTAACACCACTGTATACTTCGTAACTGATAAATACTGTGTCTTGTATGCAGCAAAAGTTCGCTGAAGGAAATTTTTTTGTTGAATCCACTAATCCAGTGATACTCATTCCTGGTCCTGGAGAGACGCAGGGTATGCTGGTTTTTGTTGTTACTCAGTACTTAATTGATCAATTAAAGCAGCCAATAACACAGTTAATTGACCACACCTGGTTTCTTGGGTCTGAATTGGTTGCTGATATTAAGGAGAAAACAAAAACCAGCATGCATGAAAAAGTACTAACTGAATAATACAACACACATTCCAACCTTGTAAAATTGATACATTATGCATATTTCCCTAGATGGACAATAAAGTGGTGCAGTGGTGTGTAGTAGAATTTCACGACAAAAGCGCTGCGGTAGTGCCGAGCTGTTGGCTAGATGGTACAAAATGCTCATGGCCACCATTCGATTCTCAGAAGATACTTAAAGCAGTAAAACAACAGCAGCAACCTGGAGTGGGATGGTCCGTCCATGACTCTGTGCGCCGTCTTGTAACTTGTGGTGAGTTAAGTTATTGTATATTGTATTGAGGCTAGGAATGTAATTTCACTGTTCCATTCAATGTAGTAAGTCTCTCTTTTCCCATTTTTATTTTCTTGTAGAAACCTATGAGATGGCTCAAAACTGTCTAAGGAAGTCTGTGCAACCAGATTGCGGCACCTCTGATATTCAGTCAGAGCATGAGACAGAGGAGCGGAAAAAAAGAAAATCAAAGTATTCTTTGACTTTATTTTTTAGTTATTTGGTTCAGTAGCAACTATCAAATAGTGTACATGTCTCGACACGGGCGCAGTTAATCTTATAAATCTCTTTAGGCCCAATCCACGTTACGACAATGGTTGCAACAATGCATCAGACACTGAAGTGGACAGCCGTGCCGCTGGAAAAACAGAATTAGCCAAGCCACCAACAATATCTCCCCCAGGTATATTGTTGATTTCTGTTGTACTGTTTTCATATTGTTTTTTTTTTCTTTCCATATGTTATGTATGTATTTCAAAGGCCTAAATCCATTTTCACATTTATGTCAGTGATGCCAATACCTTTCCATTTCAATAGAGAGACAAGGCAGAAACTGTTCACCGACATACCCAGTGATGCAGAACCTACAACCAAGTAATGGTAATTATGTACACATCAAAGTGAATGACCAAGTTGTTTATTGGATGGTTGAGGCTGGTTATTTTAAATCCAGTCTCATGTTAAATTAAAAAAATTTAAATAAAAATTTTATGAGCTTTTGTCCTTAAAGGCCCACTCGCATAGGCATTCTCTTACTGGTTTAGTATCTGAAAAAGCCCACGAAACATTCGGAAAGAGCAGTGACGTAGGTTTTAAAATAAAATACAAAAATTTTAAAAAACCCGCCCCCAGGCTTTTGGCTCAGTCTCAAATAGGCAGATTCGGTGGGCTCAGAGGTTTATATTTCGCAATGTCATCAATTAAATTAAAAAAACATACGTCACGTGGGAAATCGTTTTACTAAGAACTTGGAAAATTCGCATTTAAACCCTAAAATATGCATACTTCGACACACCTTTCTATGTGCTCTAATGAGCCATGCAGTATTAATTTGTCCTAGTTTATATGTCCCAGTTTTTACTCATGGCAAGTTTTGTCAATTGACAGTCATTTTTGTTGTCAGCTGTCAATTTTATAAGCATCCATATATAAGATCAATATAACTAATTATATAAATCTGACACATTTAAATAGACTTACTTGCACAGGTCAACTGGTATTTGTGGTCTAATGGATAATGTATTGCACTCTAGACCCAGCGATCACAAGTATGAGTACTGCTCTCAACATGAGCCAGATTTTCAGATTTAGACTTTTAATAATTTTATTGTACTTAATATTTCACTATTAATGAAATTTAGACTTCAATTTTATTGTACTTAATTATGATTAAAATATAAAATGTAAAAGTGCAAATACCAAGAACAGAAATATAAATAATTATAATAAGACATAAAACTTAATGATAATCATTGTATTTGCATTATGCTATGTTATATAAGCAATATCACACCAAAGGGAGTTCCTACATCGATTGTACGAATCACTGATTTTTGTTGAAATGTTCATTCCTCACATTAACACGTTACATTTCAGCGCCCTCCATAATCTTAAAATGCCACAGGCTACTTGCAGGCTTCCATCACATTAACCAGTATGGGCACTCAAGAAACTGATGATAATTGTATTGTACATCATTTGAAAGATATTTCCTTCAACTCCAAAAAAGCACAGTACATTGTAAAATAATTGCCCTTTTTTGTATAATGTTAAAATATACCTTATAAAACACCTATTTTTTGGGTTCTAAACCAGAAAAGAACACTTTAGGGGTCAGACGTACAAGGTCAGCACATCTTACCTCACAAGTGATTCCATTCAGCTTTAAATTGATGTACGGATTTGTGATATTTTCTGTACTATTCTTTACCTAGGACTGAAATTAACAATTTTGTTTTTGATTTACAGATTTGCCTGGCAGAGGGCCAAAATGCCATCTAATTCAGCCTCCCGAGCAATCTCGGAATGGTAAATGTTTACATGTTTAATCGTTTCCTGTCATCATATGTGCGAACAAAATAAAGAGCGTTTTTCCAAAACTCAGTCAAAATCAAACTAATCACATAGCACTTTTGATTATAGTGAGCACTACCACGTGAACTATCCCATTCCTCCAATTTGTGATCTGTCCCCTTTCACCAGCCAAGTGAATCTGCTGAACTTTTCCAAAACTCAGTCCTCGCTCAGTGGGGTTGAAAAATGTACTCCGTTCCAATACCACCAGAGAGCACATGCACAAATCTTTAGTCGGCAAACATGACTGCACTAAGTAGTGTAATAATGAATAATATACACAGTAACAGAGCATTTTCTGATAGGTTAAGATATTTGCAGTTTTAAGTATTAAAACGTGATTTTTGTCATGCAAAAAAACCTGTTTATTTTCTCAAAATTGATCAAAGTGGACTTAGTGAGTTCTGGAAAAACACTCTTAAAATGTTTTTTGTTCCTCTCCCACTGTATTTATTTATTGTGCAACATGTAACTCTTTTGAACATCATCACGCCGCCATAAGTGGGTTTTCATGACTGAAGTTCTTCACACAGTGGATTAATGTAGTGTTCATTTTGTTTTATGTTTAGAATCATTCTATGGAGAGTGCAGTTTGCCAGAGCAATACTTTTATGGTAAGTGGAGCAAAAGACTTAATCAAAACAGCCTTAGAATTTGCTTTTTTTCATGCACAATTTTAAGATTCATTCTTATTTTGTTTTTCCTGCTACTGCAGACGCTCAAGGTAGCAGCAACCCTACATACCATTCAAACCCTGAACAAGCAAGGAATGGTAATTACTTAAAATGTTCATAAATTTTAGGGCCTGATTTTCTAATCGTTTGCACCAGTGCAAATGTTGCACCTGTTTTCTCAAAAAGTAATAAAACTGCCAGGCAGAATGGAAACATTCCTCTGACATCACATCACCAAGATACATAATGCAAGATGGCTGCACATACAGTGGGAGAGATTTTGTGTTTGTTACATTACTGTGTAAATGTGCATCTTAAAGGGGAAGTTCACTTTCTAACACTTCTGGGCTAATTTTCACACCTACCTGGACTTTTGTATGTACTCCAGACAGTTTTTACGTTGATTGTTTCAATATTTAGGTATATGATGCAATAGTGTAGGCAATATCCCTACTCCATAGTAGCCCCATTCAAAATCAAACTCCATGTTATACACATTGTAAACACACAATCCTGCTTCCCATGACTGATATTGACCTTCTAATGAAAGTGTCGACCACCTTTTTCTGATTAGTTATTTTGTTGGGTTAATATTTACTAAAATGTCAGTATGCACTTCCATTGCAAAAAATAGATCTTTTTCATCGCCAGATGTTTAAATAAACGTTCATTTGTAAATGCATGGTGACACATCCATCACGGTTAAGGACACTATATAAATATAGTTTTGAGCCAGTTTTATTTCATTTTTGTAAAAATGAACATTTCCATGATAATGGCAACCAACTTACTTAAAAAATGTCTGGGGTGCATACAAAAGGCCAGTTAGATGTGAAAACAAGCCTAGAAGTGTTAGAAAGTGAACTTCCCCTTTAAAACCTGGGATGCATTTGCATCCTGGAGTTTTATCGCCCCTGACAATAATGACTCTCGCATTTGTGCATAATGAATAACTATAAAATGCGTCATAACGTACTTGGATGACCACATTCGCTGCATCAAACCATTTCTGAAAGGAGTGCATGTGCATTAACAAAGTAAATCAGCAGCTTAGCACTTAAAGGGGACATGAAGCACTCGGTAAAGTGGCTCTGGTTTGTTAGCTTTTTACCTTAAATTAGATATGACCGTGTGTTCAAATCTCAAACTGACCCGTATTTGCTGGAAAAAGAAGTTGAAATTAGCTTTTTTTCCACTAGGGCGCAGCCATCTTGGACCAACTGCGGTCGTGACGTCACTAGGTTGGTCGGTCTCTGCTGCTCAGTGTATTCCTATGGGAAAATAGCTGACTTTCAGTGAGCTCTAGTGATGGGCAAAACAGTTCACTTCAGTGACTGGAATCACTAGAATCAGTTCATTAAAAAGATTCGTTCAAAAGATTCGTTCACCGAATCGTTCAGTGCTTGGGCGGAGCTCCGACTGCGTACTGCGAAGTCCGACTCACTCAGTGAACTGAAACGGCCCGAACGGTTCATGCGGAAGTGCGCCAAACTCCCGTTTATAAATCTTGATATTTTAAAAATTTCCTTGTTGAATATCAATATTGGAGGTGAACGCTGGTTTTCAATGACTTAAGTCTTAACTTGCTGGCCCTGATTCTGGCAGTTTGAGCCGCTGATTATCACTCAGGATCACGTCACGTTAACTCACTGTGTCTAGTGGCCTTCAGTGAACGAATCACGACACGTTCGCTCGCAGAAGTCCACTCTGCACGCTCGCTGCCTCGCTCGGCGCCCACCCGCCCGTGAATGATTCGTTCAGCACAGCAGAACTGGTTCGCAGGGGACGAATCACGTTCGCTCGCGGCAGTCCCTCTCCCTCCCTGCACGCTCGCTGCTGATCAGATCCGTTCGAGAGCTCAACTGAACTGAGAAATGAACGGATCTTTTCAGTAAGTGATTCAGTTCAGTTCGTTCACCCAAAAGATTCGGTCTTTTGAACGAATCGTTCGCGAACGACACAACACTAGTGAGCTCAACGATGTATCGTGAGGAAAACATAAAACGCACAGGCGGTCTTTTTCTATTGCCCCAAGATGCTCAAATGAGTATTACCGAACAAAACTTAATTTAAAACTGAATTTTCACAAACTGCTTCTGACCATTTTAGCTAATAATGCTGTGGCCAGCCGGCAACTGCAGCGCCGCTGCATTGCCTTGATATATTAGTTAACAGCCTGCAAATATATACATACCGCGACCTAGCGTCACAAGCTAACGCTTATTTTATATAGGCAATATTAGCTAGACACGACTTTAGCTCGCAAACCGTTTATCAAGGCAATGCAGCGGCGCTGCAGTTGCCAGCTCGTCAGGTCACAGCAGTAGGCTATGGTCAGAACGGGTCATAAGCAGTTCGTGGAAATTCAGTTTTAAATTAAGTTTTGTTCGGTAATACTCATTTGAGCATCTTGGGGCAATAGAAAAAGACCGTCTGTGCATTTTTTGTTTTATTTTTTCCTCACGATACATCGCTGAGCTCACTGAAAGTCAGCTATTTTCCCATAGGAATACACTGAGCAGCAGAGACCGACCAACCTAGTGATGTCACGACCGCAGTTGGTCCAAGATGGCTGCGCCCTAGTGGAAAAAAAGCGAATTTCAACTTCTTTTTCCAGCAAATACGGGTCGGTTTGAGATTGGAACGCACAGTCATATCTAATTTAAGGTAAAAAGCTAACGAACCAGAGCCACTTCACCGAGTGCTTCATGTCCCCTTTGATGTAATGAACACAAAATCTTACCCAGTAAGTCATATTTGTATTTTAGTTTGTATTTGAGTTTTTATATGGTTGCTATAAGTGCCTATTATCTTCTTTAACAACAACACCTGAGCTTGTTTACATTTTAAAAAAAAATATATACAGGATCCTATCAGGGACAGTACAACATGCCTTACAATGCTTACGGTAAGAATAGTTGCTTGGGTTATCTCCCATTGCTATAGCCTTGTGACTCCCAGAGACTTCTGGTAATGTTTTGTGATGTAATGTTTTAAAATGTTTTGCTTTTCATCTACACCATGGAAAGTAGCTGTAATTATACCATGTGGTCAGCTGCTGTATCATGATTAAGTGTTGCACCTCAATAATTTATGTTCATCATATTCTTTTCAATCAGCCTTTATGATGTAGTTACCTCATGTATGACAAACATAATATTATTCTGGTCTGTTTTAGGTCCAGAGATGCAATGGCATGAATCGAGGCAAGAATCAAGGCAACTGATGAGGGGTACGCATCATTGTCTGCGTTCTACATAAAGTATATGCTAGTCACCATTACATAACGTAATTCTGTAAAGTGTTTTTGTGACAGTGCCTAAAATTTGAATTTGAATTGAATATTCACTATTATAAGGTGGCTCCCTCATAAATCTCTTGTGACTTTCGGGCTTTTGGTTCTGTACTCTAGCACTTTTGAGTTTGAAAGGATACAATGATAACGTCAATGTCACCAGTTTTGATATCTTATTTTATTATACTCTTACAAGCCAATACTACGCTGCCTGGCCAAAAAAAAAATCACCGTCGCATAGTGCCCATTGTACAAGCCTCTGGAGGCAGTGTTATGATCTGGGGTTGCTTCAATTGGTCAGGTCTAGGCTCAGCTACGTTATGCAGCAATAATATGAAGTCAGCTGAGTACTTGAATGTACTGAATGACCAGGTTATCCCATCAATGGGCATATTCCAGGGCGACAATGCCAAGATTAATCGCGCTCAAATTGTGAAAGAGTGGTTCAGGGAGCATGAATCATGTTCACACATGAATTGGCCACCAGAGTCCTGACCTTAACCCCATTGAAAGTCTTTGGGATGTGCTGGAGAACACTTTACGCAGTGGTTTGACTCTCCCGTCGTCAATAGACGATCTCCGCCAAAAGTTTATGCAACTATGGACGGAAATAAATGTGACGTTGCATAAGGTTTTTTTGGCCAGGCAGTGTATAATCTCTTTGCATTTCAATGCATCTCTATGGGAATTGGGGTGGGGGAATAGATTTGGCTGTAAATTACTGCAGTTGTTTCTCTCGACTAGTTTTTCCCATAGTGTTCGATAGGACAATTAGTCCAGAGAAACAGCTCTTAGTAATCCATCCATATCTGGCAGCAGCATGATGGTTTGAGGCTGATTTTATACCTCAGACCCTTTACTTACAGCCATTGAGGCAATCATGTATTCCATACTGTACCTGAGTAATTTACAGCTGAATCTAGTCTAGGATTTTTGGCCCTAAAATGGGGAGACTATGTACAAAGAGTGCTGTCATTTCTAAATGGTTCATCCAGTATATACAACCCCTATTCCAAAAATGGAATGTATGGACAGTATGTAAAATGCACATAAAAGCAGAAAGCAGTGATTTGTAAATTTTCTTTTACATATATTTAATTGAAAACAGTACAAAGAAAATATATTTAATGTTTTGCCTTATCAACTTTATTTATTTTTGTAAATATACGCTAATTCCGAATTTGATGCCTGCAACACGTTCCAAAAAAGTTGGGACAGGCGCAAAAAAAAGACTGGGAAGTTAAAAAATAAAAAACATCTGTTTGTAACATTCCACAGGTAAACAGGTGATGCTATCATGACTGGGTATAAAATGATATAAAAAGACTCTGCGGTATCAAATGAGCCTCAAACCATCACTCTGCTGCCAGAAATGCAGTAGATATGGATGGATCACTTTAAGGGTTGTTTCTCCTGACTCATTTTCCTATTGAATTTTATGGAAAAATAAGTCAGGAGAAACAACCAAGTGATCCATCCATATATACTGCATATCTGGCAGCAGAGTGATGGTTTGAGACTCGTTTGATACCTCAGACCCTTGATGACTTAAAGCCATTTAGCCAACCATGGGTTCCATACTATTCCCGTATAATTTACAGCTTAATCTAGTCCCACCACCCAATTCCCATAGAGATCCATTTTTGGAATTGGGGTTGTATGAAAATACCTTCTCATTAAAGCTGACAGTCTGCACTTTACCCTCATTACCCTATATTATATATCAAAGACAGTGTTAGAGTACATAACCAAAATAACAAAAAATGTCACTATCCAACGAATTATGGTGCACAATATAGATGGATAACCTCCAGACTAAAAAAGATATCTGAGCAAATTGTGGCCTGAAGTGGAGGTAGTGCAATACTGTAAATGTAACCAACAATTTGTGCTTAAAAACAGATTGAGATTGACTTGAGAGCAAAAATAACTGAGGGGGTGAGGGAAAAATTAATAAATACAATGTTTTGGGTTTGCCTGGTATTACTTTTTGAACAAATGTATTTTGGTCTTACATAAGATTTTTTTGGACCCTGTGTTGATCACATCCTTGTACTCTGTCCTTAAGATATCGGCGTGAATAAAATGACAGCGATGCTGGCGCAAGTCATCCATGAAATAAAAGAAGTCCGACAAGATGCCTTGACAATCCAGACTGAGCTCAAAGAAATCAAAGACTTCCTCGGAAGGTCGTCCCAGAGCAGTGATTCGCTTGTCCTCACAACTCCTTCAGTCCTCTTGCCCCTTAAAAATATTGAGCAATTTGATGAAGCGGAGAGGGTGCTACAAAGGGAAACTGAGCGTCACAAAATGGTAAGCTGGGATGTACTTGACAGGCAGAATAACTTTGGAACATGCATTAATTAAGGGGCCAATCACCGCCTACTTAGATTTTCCGCCATTTTGAATTTTTGGGGGAAAATACTCAAATCCATGAGATTCTTAGGATTTTTATCAAATATCCATTGAATTTGGCACACACCATCTATGGACCAATATCTAGCATCTGATTATAAGAAAAGTTTCCACAACAAAAAACATCCACTAGCAGCCAATGAAAATTGCAGGGGTGTGGCTTGTGTGTATAAACGCCTATATCAACATCAAAACTGACTCATGGTTTTGTTTCCAATTAGGGGAAGTTGTTCAGGTCAATATTTCAAAAACAACGATACTAAAAGTTTGCCAATTGGTGAAAAAATGTCAAACGGGCATTAAAATCTTCGCCTTAATTGCTCATAGAGCATCATTCATTTTAATGGTAGTTTTGTAAACTTAATGGCTACGGTTACACTAGTCACTTCATGCGACTTCTGGAATCGGAATTCCAACATCCGATCACACCAGGTCAGATTGAGTCGCATCCATACTTGACAGTTCAATGCGACCTCCTGTAATCAGATCGCAGTTCGGATTTCATTCCCCCCGCATAATATTTAAATACTAGCTATACACTTCCTGGAAAATGGCGTTTGGTGTTTTTGAGGTTGTGTTTCTTTTCGTTTTGTTCAGATTGTGTAGTCGAGGTAGGGCCTGCACAAGGCGTGCATTGATCAGGAGGCAGCAGCGGAGGCAGTACAGTTTATTGAAAATGTTCATAAAAAAAATTTTTTGGCAGGTTTCTCGCTTTGCCATGGTGGGTGGTGCAAACATCGATGTTGTGGTTCGGCGAATGCTATCAGCTGCTCTCACAAATCAACTGGCGTGCTCCTTCAATTGGGCAGGGAAAGGAACTAAAAGGGCCTTTAAAGAGACACTAGTACAAGACTGCATGTTTGGTGAGTATAACTTTTTGCTTTCTGAAAAGAATAGAACACTCAAATAATTAGATATATTACCTTTTTATATGTATTTTGTATTGGTGATTACAGTTCTGAATTGCCCCTGGAACAAGATACAGGTATCCTTGTGGAGGCTTGAACCACTTAAGCAATTGTCAGAATATTGTCCAAATATTCCAATGTAATTGAAATTAAAATCCATGGCCGAAGGTGGCTGAATATGAAGTTTCGAGCATATCCATGACTATTTAACCCATTTGCCATCTTCTTTAATTTCAAATGGTATGACAGCTAACCGCAGCCTATAGCACCGAGGCGTACAAGTTCAGAAAACTGTTGTACTCGTATGTTTAACACTTCTAGAAAGTTGAACAGTTTCAATGAAAATTACTAAATGACTAAACATCACACCTCACCATGCATGTTGTTTAGCAAAATTTCAGTGAACAATCTAACCAACACAAGATTGAATTTGTTTATAAGCGCCCACAAACGGACAGTACAAACGTGTACTGTGTTGAACACAGCGTCACGCAGTAGCTTGCTATCAATTGGCAGCATGTTACCGGTAGCAAATCAAACTATTTCTAATTTTATCCAATTTCCTCCCAATTTGGTGTCCAATTATGCACTATTCTAGTTCAATTCCCCCCTCATACTGTAGAGCCCGTCACAACAACGCAGTCAGTAGGCAGAGATGAAATCCAACACCTCCGTTACGGAACGCCGTCATCTGTTTAATCCCACATGGAGAAGCTGCGATCATGTGACAAACTCATGTCGGCCCCTTAACCCCACCCCCTGGGGACAACAGCCAAAATGTTGTCCCTGAATGGAACACCCGGCCAGGGCCGGAACTGGCACGACGCAGAGGTCACCGCCGCACTAGGATCAAGTCATAAGTGCTTTTACCGGGTGTACCACTCGGGGCCCCAGGTTAAAGTGGAACTGCAATGAAAAACCAACTTTTCCCATTGAAAACTGATGTTTGGAGTGTGATTCTGTCCTTTTTTTTTTGTCAGAAAATCAAATTCTTAGTCAAAACATGCTAAATTCGATAACATTAGCTAGCTAGCTCCTTAGTTACAGAGTGCCTAGCTACTTAGTTACACAGTACCAATTAGAGGTCTGCACGGGTCTGATTTAGTCATTCTAAACCCGCCCGCTCCCGCTGCTTTTCATGCTGCAACCGCCCGCGCTGCATATATTCTCGCCGAAACCCACCCGCTCCCACAAAACCTTGTCTGAAACCTGCCGCATCGCCTTAAAATCCCATATGCAAGTTCGCATTCCCATAAAATCCTATTGCCTGACACTTATAATGTATTGACAATGTACAATTAGATAATGTAATGCAATAACCAAGTCGTTTATTTGTAGCCATAAACTGCGTAAAAACTATGGCTCGTATAGCGCAACGGGAAAAAAAAAGTTTTTCATAGCAATAAGATGTCATTAGAATAGCAATTTTCGTTTTATGAAGTAACGTTTATTTCAAAACAGAACAGTTTTAGTTGCGCTTTCTGCAACTGCAGCAATAACATGCTACGGCATGGATAACTGAAATACCTAATAAATATACAATAAAACGGTCACATTAAAATAAAAAATACATATAAAATGAGGTAGTAGTATAGGCTGCAAAATTAAATAGATTGTAAGAGGGCCTATCTGTAAACGCAACTAAAACTGGTTATAATACCTGCAGCATTCTAACGTGACCACCCGCACCCGCCCACAGCTACATAAAGAACGACCGCACCGGCACCGCTAAGAACTGTGTCGGGACCCACGGGAGTCCTGCAGTTATGCAGACCTTTAGTACCAACCTATCGCAAATTGATATCCAGAGGTAGCCATCGCATTTACCACGGCAGGAACGCAAAACTGACTAATTGAGAACAATAGACCGGAACTATCAGATTTAAGTTAGTAATATCATGTTAAAACATTTAATTTAATGCCGTTCTATCCCCTTAAATGACTGGACATTGCCTTGACTTCTTTCTTTCCAGTATGTTAAAAAGATTCTGTAATTGAACATGAAATCTAAAAGGGTCTCCATCTGCTTCATTGTGTTTCTTGTATTAGGTGCAGTCCAGCATAGAATGAAAGGCACTACCCATCTGGTCTTTGCAGAAATTGTAAAGAAGTGGCTGCGCTACGCCCCAGAAAGAGGAGGTGGCATACCACGCAATTAAAAAATGAAGCAGGGTGGGAGGGGGGCAGCGTAATGATTTTGCAGTACTTCACTTTGTGTATCTGCCAATAACCAAGTATCAATCTGATAGTGGCATTGGTTTTATTACAGTGCCCTCCAGAGTTGTTGGTTGATAAAGATGTCCAAAAAAGATTGCATAAATAAAAAGTGCAGGTAATGAGCTATATTGTATGCTCAGAAATATGGTAAAACTATAGTTTTCTATTCTATAGGGTTCAACCTTAACGTTTTTTCAGTGGCCCAGTTGGGTTAGTAGCCTAGGTCAGAAAATGTACTGGCATAAAAGGAAATTTTACTGAACTGGACTCAATTTTTAAAAAAAGAAAAAAATAACCGAGTGCCAATAGATTTATGTATTGTATTACATTGTGTATTTCCTATTTATTAATTGTATTTTATATTGTTCTAGATTATTAATGTATTTAACTTTTATATTTAAGTGTTATATATTAAGTATTATTTTTATATTAATTGTTTTGAGAAAAAATGAATTGGGGGGGGGGGGGCGCGAGACTTTTTAGAACAAAATTGTAATGGTTATCAATAAATTTTAATAAAACAAAAAAACTGTTTTTATCATAATTTTATGCTTTTATGGAAATTGTTCCTGGATAGAAATTTTGGGCTGAACCAGTGAATCCACTAAAATCCTTGCTGTACATAAAGCAGGATTGATTCAATGTTGGATCAACTATAATTCAACTAAAAATCAATTTTGCTCCATTTAGATTATAGTTGAAATTATGTTGTTTCAATGTCTGCTTTGGTTGAATTATCAACGTTGAATCAATGTTAAAACGTATGTGCACTTTCAATGTTGAATCAACATCAGAAATCAATGTTGATTCAATGTTTCTTCCTGGCGTTGATTCAATGTTGATTCAATGTCATTTTGCTATCTGGGGCGTAGCCTAGCCTAAGCAGTAAGGGCAATAGATTTCCGTTCACCGGGTTGCCTTAGACAGGGCTGTGTGATAAACCAACATTGGGCTATTGCTTAGCCTATATTCCATGTCAGTCACTAAAATAAAATAAGCAGGCTATCAATAAAATAAGTGCTTAGCCTATGTCTCTAATCGTGTCTGAGTGGTAGACCTATTGAAATGAAAATGATTCTGTAGCCTATGTTCTTAAAAGACTGAGCATAATCGCACTGTGCCAATAGCCTACTGACGGATTATTTTATTTTTTACAGCTGTGTGGATATAGGCTAGGCTACTGTCGGAACTCACTGTATTCGCACACCCTCTAAAAAGACACATTTTTACATTCTCTCAATAATCAAGATCCTATTTAAATTGAACAAATTAAAATGTTTTGTGTAAACTAGGCTACAACAGGAAAATCAGTGTCAGAGGCTAACCGCCTCATCTTAAAGCATTGAGATCTGGAAAGCTCCAGAGACTGTGCGAATAGCCTACCTAGTAGCCTACCAAAGACGGTGAATTGTGTTGTAGGATAGCCTATGGTGTAACGTTATAATGCAATTAAAATATAATTTAAAACAAATATTTAATCATCTGTAGGCTATGTTGCTTCATGATAGGCTAAATATAGATTATTACAATAGCCGAGGCTACAGGTAAAATTCCCAAGGTTGATGCCGGGCTTTGTGAGTAGGGAGATCAAAATCGGTTGTGTCATATCTAAAATCTTTGGTTGCCCGCCGGGGTCGTTTCCCCAGTGTTTTCACCACAGAACTATATACGAACGTGGTTTTTTCACCAAATAAAAAAAGAAGCTGTAATTCAGTTTTTACAAGTCTTTTATTGCCATCTGCTGGGTAAAGACATGAATGACAGTCCACTACACAACATAGCCTATGCGGAATAGGCCTAATTACAGTTTTATATTTCTATTTAATTAGCCTAGATTCTGTACGTTACACCATACAAAATCCACCGTTTTTGGTAGCTAGGCTGTAGCAGGCTCAAGCTGTGTCACGTACAGATCGCTGTCTCAGGCTTTCTGTGGACTACGTTAGCTACCTTTGCTCTGCACATAGCCTAAGGGTAAGGCTATCTAAAAGAAAACAATAATTAATAGAAATCGTGATGGAAATGCCCACGGTGAAAAAGGTAGCACATTTTGCAGGTATAGCCTGCCATGAATAGCCGGCTGGTTTTGGCCACGGAAACCCGTAACATTAGGCTGCTAGTTTCCACACCACATTAACGAAAGCAGGCTAAATTGTGAAATTAATTTAGTTAACATTGGGCTGGCTATGGCTAGTCGTAACTTTTAGGCTACCTCGTTTCCTTTTTAATTCCGATCATTTCGCCTATAATCCCCACAGAGGACTAGGAAATGTCGCTATCTAGCCTGGTAACTGCCTGACGACCGAAATCACAGACAACCATTATGTTCAGTGGTTTGAACAGTCCCCTGTAACGCCCCTTTCTTCGAGGCCCCGCCTTGATGGGCAGCTTTGACAGTTTGCGTTTGCATTGCAGTTTGCATTGCATTTTCAGTTCGGATTTTTGGCAGGGTTTTTGCGTGACCACACGGAAATGATAATGCAAACGGATACAATGCCATTGCATTTGAATTATGTCACTCTTGTGCCGCAAAAGCATGAAAACGATATGTTAAATGGCGAATTGAATTATCATTTCCTTTTTGTCATGGAACATGCGATTGCAACAAGAAACTGCTAATGCAAATGTGGTTTTTCATTTTCATTAAAATTATGGCAGGGTTGTGTCGTAGAGGGCGAGAAAAATTAAATGTGAAATGGATTTGCATTAACATTTTCAAATTGTCAGATAAAGTGCGTACAATAACTTGCAAATGAAAACGCAATGTGCACCTTTTGCATTTTCATTTGAATTATGTCATGGTTTTTGCGCGCATCGTATGTTAACGAAATGCAATCGCCGATTTGCATTTTCATTAGAATTTTGCCGCGGATATGCTTCCATAACCAGCTAGTTCTATTAGATCTCTCATTGCAGTATATTACCATCCATCCCACCCAGTGGCGGCTCCTGAGCTGAAAATTGGGGGGGGGCGGAAAACTTCCCTTTAAACTGATTATTGGTCTCATTTTTCAATCAGTTTCCTTGATTAACATTAGGCTACATCCGCGTTTAATTCACCAATTACTCAATGCCATCAAATGTAGCCGGTTCTCCTCAATTAGGCTATTAGGCAAGTAATACAATTATTTTAACTTCCGTCGCAAAATTGTGCACATTTTTATCAACATTATAATTGTGGATACATGTGCTCTTCGTTCTCTGCACTTAATTACGAAAATATTCATGGAAATTAAACGATTTTAAAGCTCAGCTTTTGTTAGATTATTTTTTTATTGCAGGTTGTGCTAAATAAAAAAAATAATTATAATGTTGACAACAATAATAATTATAATAATGTTGCACAATTTTGCGATGCAAGTTAAAATAATTGTATTAGGCCTACTTGCCTGATGTAGGCTAGCCTATTGTTAATCAAGGAAACTGATTGAAAAATGATTAAGACCAATAATCAGTTTAAAGGGAAGTTTTCCGCCACCTCCCCCCACACATTTTTTTGCAGTGTAATTAGCTGGTTGAGTTGTTTTGGCTGTCAAGAACGGCGGTACGCTCATAAATTAGGAAGAATTCGGTGACATAAACACCCCCACACAAAGCAATGTAGTTTTCTGTGATAAACATTTTACAATTAGGCCTAGAATTTTTCTGTTATAATTTCAATATTATGTAGCTAATTCTTAAACAATGTTTATATGCTCTATTGCAGTACTGTTCAGAATTTGTAGAAATACTTCATATTGTGGGATATTTAACTACTTTGACAACACGAGTTTAGTATTCCATTAGACCCGGTTTTAAAGGCAATTTGTCAACAAGGTCTTTGTGACTGCATGGCTGAACGTAAGTGTATCATAATGGCTAAGGAGCTTGCAACTTCAACAGCTGTACGTTTTCATCAAGATGTTTTAGGTCCCGTACCCCCGTTGTTGTCCATAACGGTTCGGTGCCAGCAGTTTGAAATAGCAAACAGGGAAAGCAATATAATGCATTACCCACAACACATCCAGCTAGCCAACTCCGTTTGTCGTAACACGAGCGAGAGAAGCTCCGTGTATAAACCCGACCGCGATCACTTGCTTGCTGGTGAATGTCCAAATAAAGTCGCTGTGGTCCAAGCTCCTTCACTCTTTTCTTTTCTTCAAATGAACGCCTTGAAAAAGGGTCTTTTTGCAAAGAAACAACCGAATTTTCTTCGTTTTGTGTTCTACTCGAAGACGCCATTATTCCACTCGAATTCCGTGCCCTAGTGCTCGCGGAATGATACACGTGCTGCTGCGTCCAATTAAATACTATCCTAAACCATGAGAACTAATCAGAAAACGGTAGGAGGGTCCGGGGCGCACAGGCCTGCGTCCCGGGGGCTTCTTTCTTGGCAGCGAATCAGACAACAGAATCAGCGGGCTCGCCTGAAAAAGTATGAGTGTTCTGATTCAGTTAACGTTACAGGCGCCCTGCGTATTATACAACCCCTCTCTAGCCAGGTTCCTTCCGAGATTTCTTCCCACCGGGGAGTTTTTTTTACCTCGTTTTGCTGGCTGGGTTTTTTTTTTGTGCTCAATTTTCCTTCTGTTTCTCTGTGCAGCGTCTTTGTGACTGTCACTTTGTGACAGTTCTCTGTAAAAAGCGCTATACAAATACAATTGAATTGAATTGAACAGTTGTGGAACTCAAATATTATTCTTATTTCATAATTTCAATGCAGAATGATTAAGAGGGCTTCACCGATGAGATGCATTGCTATGCTACCTCCAAACACCTGTCTGAAAGATCAGAAACATTTCAGGAGGCAGGCGTGGATGTGTCGGTGACTATGGACAGAACACTGGAGAGCGGTTACAATCCTTCTGTGCGAGCTGTGAGCTCGCAGACCTCGCACCTCACCGGCAGCTCCCACCTCGCAAGCTGGCAGCTTCTAGCAGCTAGTGATAATACCAGTTATTAACGATTTCTCTCGTTTTTCTTTGTCTTTCTGACATTCCTCACACCGCATGCTCTTTTTCAGAATTCATGAATCACAATTGCAAGTAAATATTTAATTTGACAAGGGTTAGTCTACTTTAATTTGTTGCTATGACCATTTTTTGGACCGGTGGTTTGCAAGAGTAAATCATAATCTGTCAACGTGAAGGATAGAGTTGAAAAACAATGTCACCGTCATTTTGCTTGTTTTAATGTTTACCGATTTTATATCGTCTGCGTCGCATTTTTAGATGTTTGTCAGTATTATAACATTTTAGTTAGCCTAGCGGCTCCCACAATAATTACGCGGTAGCCTATAAAATACAAAGTGCAGAACGTGGTTATTAATATAAAATAATAATAATTCAATGTCCTATATTTGTCCTTTTATTTTATTGTGCTTATGCTATTCGTTTTACTGTGCTTTTATAGTTTATTCCTTTAGTTTAAAAAAAGGTCACTGTCCCTACATCAAGCTATAATAATGATGATCATAATAAAGTGTAATAATACAATAAACACTATTGAATTCCGATTGAAATGTAATATATTGTCATTTATTCAATTTCCATGAAAACGGTAAAATGTGGTTGTGTGTGTCTTTAGAGATCAAGTTTTTTTCCAGTCGTCCACGTCCGTCCGCCCCCCCCCCCACTTCTCTTTTGTCAGTCTTTTATATTTATTGAGGTCCACCATAACGCCGTCCCTGCGGAGGTCTATTGTTGTTTGTTTTTTTTGGTAGACTTTGATGTTCCTCGCCTCCCACAGGTCGTGCTTCGAGTGGAGAAAAAATGATATTTTATTCGGTATTCCAAAAAAATTTAACAATAACAACATTTTCTTTGCGTTTCAGATACATTTACATAAACCACGTCACTTTTGGAGTGGGGGAAAAGACACATTTTTAGAGTAACGCACCTACTAGCCTATGTCATTTGCTAAAATATTTTGTCTTAAAGTTTATAACATTTAGCCTATAAGGGACTCTGGGAAGGTGGGCGGCGCTAATTTACCACATAATTTAGGCCTAAAAATCGAATGGACATTGACTCAATTCCCGAAAATTTGGAAAAATGTTGAGTTTGATATAAAAAAATTATCATGATACATTAAGCTGAAGAGAATAAACAAGTGTACATGACGAAAGAGCGCTGTTGATTTTTACAGTAGCTATAGGCTCACTTCACACCATTCAGTAACATTAATTTTGAATGCATTTTAAAGTTATTTGCTTTCACAGTAGGCTAACTTAGATTTGCCAGATTAAATTTAGTGATTAGACTCAGTGACAGCCCATCTGATCCGTGGCATTCTGATAGCGAGTGAAATAGGCTAGCCTACTCCACATTCTTGAAGCTCATTCTCTAACTATTGTAGGCTGCTCCCCCAATGAGTCCCGTCTTGTAGCTAGCTATTTACATCCCTAACGTAGGCTATGCCCGCGTGCTTTTCCTACTAAATAACGTTTAATATGAGTTGCATCAATGTTATATGTTATAGCCCTATATAATAGTATTTAGAATAGAAGTGTAGTATAGCTGATTTACCCACAGCTTACCGTGAACTACATTCAACGTTCATTGCTAGGGATAGCTGCTACGTTATGGGAAGGACGTGCTTTGTCTTATCTGTTCTGTAGTGACGTTTCTGTATGCACTTATTGTATGTCGCTTTGGATAAAAGCGTCTGCTAAATGACTGTAATGTAATGTTGAGGTTTAATTACAAACGTTTTATTTGCTACCTCGTTCAAAACCCACATCCTACAAGTGTATGAAAGACGCAGTGAATGACATTCCAAACAATATACGGTGCCCTCGAAATGGATATTTATAAACTTTATTTCAGAGGCCTCCGACAAAAAAGGGGTAAAGCAGAAGTCATAATGAGATGTAGGCTAGCCTATTAAAGCTGCTTCTTCCTCCATTGTCCCCTGAGTGTAAACTGTCGCTGGAATGCCTTTATACTTTTTGCGAACGACAACGACCACAGTGTATAGGCCTATGTAGCGCGACAATAGAATGTTTATGAAAGTTGTACGATTTCTGCTATAGTGACCTACTGAGGCACACGGTGCCTACACCATTTGACACACATGGACTGTACAGTTTTTCAAAATAAAAATTCTATGAATTCTATAACATGATAGCCCACCTCTCGACCTTTCTTTTTTGTCTCCCAGCATGAGCATCTCTTAAAGTCCACCAGTGCCCTCTGGTGCCCCTGTTGAGAAACTTCAGTAGAAGATAAAATACGGAACAAACCGAGTCCCGTATTAGCTTGACGGAGACGCAAGGTTTGCAGAAGTATTGTCTTGTATTTCTAGGCAATTGTAACCATATCAATGTGTAATAACATTAGTAGGCGAACCCCTTCCTAGCCAGACACTCGCGACTATATTAACCAGTCGTGTCAGACTGCTGGCCCCCATGCAGTTTGTCAATGTCAATTCGCTTCCTATCTCAAGTAGCCTAACGTTAGCTAGCGACCTAAGTGCAAACGGTAGTTTTAATGTTTCGAGTTTGTTTCAAGAATCCTGCTATTTTATGACATTACCGACAGACAGGTTAGCGAGCTAGGTCACTAACCATCTATTGAATTAAGCTGCGAGTTTGTTGTTTGGCTTGGCTGGCTGTCAATATTCAACTTCACCATAAGAAATCAGTCAAAAAAACGCCAACATGCCCAAAATGTAGCCTATGCTATCTAGTTAGTTCTCTGGACATCATACATGATTATAACAGATGCTATCTGTGTGTAGGTTATGTAAATAATGTGTGTCAAACAGGAATTAATATAGAAATTAACGTCAAGTTTCACACTTCGCTAGAAGACCCTCAATTACCCCCATCACTAAAGCCAGCTATTTCCCCTCCTCCCTCCATTGGATTCCAGTCACCAAGGGGCGGGGTTAATTAGTATATCTTTCAAAAGATTTAAACTAAAGATTTAGATTTAGCTAAATGTTGAATTTACAAACGCAAGATTTAAGATATAAATAAATATTTATTTTTTTCTAAATATTTATTTTAGAACGCAAGATTTAAGATATAAATAAATATTTATTTAAATGTTAAATCTTGGTTTTTATAAAAACGCAAGATTTAAGATATAAATAAATATTTATTTTAGAATGCAAGATTTAAGATATAAATAAATATTTATTTAAATGTTAAATCTTGGTTTTTATAAAAACGCAAGATTTAAGATATAAATAAATATTTATTTTAGAACGCAAGATTTAAGATATAAATAAATATTTATTTAAATGTTAAATCTTGGTTTTATAAAAACGCAAGATTTAAGATATAAATAAATATTTATTTTACAATGCAAGATTTAAGATATAAATAAATATTTATTTTACAACGTAAGATTTAAGATATAAATAAATATTTATTTTACAACGCAAGATTTAAGATATAAATAAATATTTATTTTACAACGCAAGATTTAAGATATAAATAAATATTTATTTTACAACACAAGATTTAAGATATTAATAAATATTTATTTTACAACGCAAGATTTAAGATATAAATAAATATATATTTTTTTAAATATTTATTTTTGAAAACTCAGATTTAACATTTAATTTATATATTTAGGAAATGCTTATTTGAGATTTATCAATTAAATCTGAAAATATCAACTAAAAGGTTTATTTAGCATGTCTAAAAAATCTTGGAAAAAAAACTCACATTTAGCATAAATCTTAGGAAAATGCCACATTTATGCTAAATCTGAGAAAAAAACACAGGAAAAACGTGTTGTGTTTTACTTTACATTTGGCACCCCATAGATTTGGTTGATTTTGGAGCAACAATGTGAACCGGTGACCATGCTGATTAATCAGGAATTTTCAATGTATGTTTTGGTGTATTTATATTTAATTAACATTTTAATCGAAAGACAATGAAGAATTATTCACGATGAACACTTCTATAATTTACACAATGCCTTTTGAATATGTAACATGTGTAATATTTATAACCAATCATGCCCCTGTAAACATTATACAAATAGTATTTAATCACGTTAATTTAAATCTGTACAATGTGGTGAAAACTGAAAGCTTAGGGTTTTTTGTTGTACTTTGTTACACCCGGCTGCCATTGTTTTCCTTAATGTTTAATTAAGAGTACATTTTATTGTTTCTAAATTTACTATGATTGCAAAATATCTGTTTTCAAAACAAATATGAATTATACTTTATGATGACTATAATCGCCGGACACTGCTAATAAATTCAGAAGAGGTGCTATGTGGGTGGGCAGTAGGTTTTTGCTGTGGTGAAGATCACTGTGTATACTTGGGTGGGCACTGTGATTGAACATCATACAAAAACCTCACACCCTCTGAGTAGAGATTTAACCACTGCTATTGAATTAATAATTCATATTCAATTAACTCCCAGCCTCTGAATGCGCCACTTTCTCAATTTATACAAACATTAGGCTCATTTACTCTAGATTTTTATTGATTAATTCTTAAGAAACATAATATAGATCATGTTTTATTGTGCATCACAGAAATATAAAATAGTAAGCAACCAAATAATTTATCATACATGCATATGCCACAATACATATGAACATGCCTGCATTGTGTAAAATTAAAATTAAAGGTTTAAAATGTATGTTTTGTCACTCTCTGCCTTGCGAATGGTCACAGCTATATTAAGGAAACAGACGGTGTTTATGGGGCAGTGTTTTTGTATGAGTGTGCGCCGTTTTGTATCACTGTGATATGGGTACTTTGACTACTGGGGTAAAGGCACTGAAGTCACCGTTTCCTCTGGTAAGTCCTTTCAAATTCTCTATATTCAATTTTACATATTTCTCTCTTTTTAAATTTAGCCCTAAAACCTTTTGCCAAGGTACTGAACGTTTTATGATGTTACATTGTTTTTCTGTCTGATAATTACTAGACCTGCCTTGGCTCTCTCTTTCTTCTGTTCCGAAAAAAAAGTCTTGTTGCAATGTTTTTGTGTTTTAAGTGTAATATTCCTGAGGTGTCAGTAGTTAATGTGTCTCCGTGGGTTTAATTGTAAGTTTCACTAAACAAATACAATGCAATTCCATCTATTTACTGACTTAATTCAGCTCCGCTCACTTTAGATTACAGCATTAAAAAAAAAAGCATTTTTTTTGATCAATTAATTTCGTGCCTTAAATAATTCAGAAAGGTATTTCACAAGCTGCTAACGTTTGCCGATTCTTCAAATATAATACCATATATTTAGAACTATTTTTGTGGAAAAACAATGACAGCCGCGGACGGTGAATATACGTGAACATTTGGTGCGAGTATATTTACTCTAGGAAAGTTAATTCCATGTAGAGCAGAATTTATATATTTCCAAGAATAAAGTTTGTTACATGTAGAATACAACTGGCGTAAATATGAGAAGAGATATTGTCCAGCCCAGTGAAGCACAGCATTGTGTTACTATAACAACTGGTACTTTGATTACGAGGAAAAAGGGACATTGGTTATTCTCATGTCGGGTAAGTCTGCAGTTATTTGGAATTTTTTTTTTTTTTTTGTGCGGTTTGATTTCTTATGTGGTTAATTATCCGTACTTTTTATTGATTTATATATTTATTGAAATAGTTACTACAGCTTTGAATTGTCAATGAATGTCCTGATAATATTAGGCTAGTCAAGCTGCTTCTATTTAAAAACACCTTAACCATTTAATGGACAGCTCAACCATTTGGTAGAGCACATGTGAGTCTTGATATCTTGTTGAAAAATATGTTGCACGTAACTCCACCTGATTGAGCCATCTCTACCACGTAAACCAAATGGTGGAGATCCATCAGGTGGAACATAGTCCAACATATTTTTCAACAAGCTATCAAGACTCAAAATGTGCTCTACCAAACGGTTGAGCTGGCCATTAAAGGGTTAAAGGACATTTAAAGAACACAGATAAACCATTGGATGAAATGTCAATGTATCACGTAAGAAATGTACAACTTTTCTTCTTTGACAGCAGCACTCTTTTATTAAAATATTTTGCTCAGTGATTCTAAACCAGAACATTCATTTTCACTATAGCCTATCAAACAGTCATTTAATCACAATTTTATGAAGACAAACCTATATTAATACATACATTCGATTACTTTGGCTACTATCGTTTACATATAAAGACCTATTGTTGTTGTATTCTGTTAGTTTCGCTTGTTTAGTTTTCTAATAATAATAATAATAATAATAATAATAATTAATAATATATCAATAGTAATAACATAATATGAATTTGTCTACAAATATTAGGCTATACGGAGGAAATGAATATGTAAACTACGACGCTGGTAATGACTTCTATCAGAATAAGAATCACTGTATCACAGGCTAGGCTAGGCTACACATAGCATAATTTTTACTTTGATAACTCCGCGATCAATCATAATTTTTCTGGATCCCATAGGCCTTCTGTTTGGTCCTCTGAATCCCTGAACACCCCCCCCAAAAAAAAAAAATTACTATTTTGTTTTCCAGCCACATCACCATCACTCTTCCCTGTAATGGCATGCGGGCCTAAAGGATCGGAATACCTGACCCTGGCCTGCATTGCCAGTGGCTTTTCGCCTCCTCACGTGACCATCGAGTGGAAGGGCACGAGCGGAAGGTCCGTGTCTGTGGTTACTCAGTACCCAGCCGTGCAAAGCCATGGGTCCTACACAAGCATCAGTCTTGTCAGTGTAAAAGCGGCAGAACGGGAGTCCTACAGTTGTTCCGTGAATAATCCACCGTCCGAGAAAAAGGAAGTGAGTTTCAATAAAACAGGTATGACATATTAAATGTTTTATTTAATTGATCTAATTTCACAATATTAAAGTTGTCATTTTATATGCTTGACTCAACAAAAGTCAATATTAATGTCTCAACGATGTAAACGTGATGACATGCGATGAATAGGGTTGCAAAATCCAGGGAATATTCAAAGGTGGAAACTTTCCATGGGAATTAACGGGAATATATGGGAATGAATGGGAATGTAGTGTTTGCTTATCAGACAAATGCCTTCAGTCTTGAATCATTGCCTGTTAGTTATTATGATAATGAAGTCAGGTTCCTGACAACGGCAAGGTGTTGATTTAAAAGGAAATCATGCTGCATACTTGACGCCAGATAAAATAACAAATTAGCTTGACTGGAATTTTTAAAAACCTGTTTTAATTTGAGACGTAAATTAAAGATTTAGAATTTGGAACATACATCAATATGTATGTGATTTTCAGAATTTTATGATTTTAAATTTTGAGAGTATAGAGTATGATGCTGGTAGTAGTTTAGGCAGCCATAGCTTTCTGTTTTCCCAGAGTGCCCTGCAAACATTCACAGCAGCTCTCCCTCTTCCTCTCAATGAAGCAGACCGGCCCTTAGACCAGTCCTCTGTGGAGGTGACCCTGAATCCCCCAAAGGTGCGAGAATTGTTCATAAATAGTCAGGCTGTGCTGGACTGCATTGTCACTGGGACAGAGAGGGCGGCAGTGGAGGGAGCTGACGTTACCTGGAAACCAATTACAAAAGACGCCACGCACCAAGAGAGCCAGGTCACGGAGTACAAGGGACTGTTCAGGAAGACTAGCACTCTGACTCTGAAACAGGAACATTGGTTCACTGAGGGGAAAGTTCAGTGCTCCGTCAAACAGAAGAACAGCGAAAAGCCTGCCATCGAAAAATCTGTCAGCCCAAATGACGAAGGTATACATTTCACACATAATATAAACATTAAACAAAGATAAACACAAAAAATAAAAAAAACAATACAGCGCTAAGACTTGAATGGGTGCTGAATCACCGAATAAAGTTAAACAACCAGGAACACCAAGGGAGAGGATTTCACTTTCATTGGTTTGAAATGACAACATTTTGTACTATTATGGTTCATAATAATATGGGATAAACTACAGAATATAATAGGTTTCCTATAAAATACTGTACAGATAGGAAATGTAATCATTACATCGCAGGCACTCTTATCCAGAGCAACTTACACAGTATCCGTTTATACAGCTGGACTGGAGTATGGCAGGTTAAGCACGTCACTCAACGGCAGCGTTCAATCTGGGAGTCAAACCTGCAACCTTTAGGTTACAAGCCCAGTTCCCTAACCCTTATACTACACTGCCGCCCTATCAGGTTGCTATTGAGAACATTCAGTAATAATCTCTGTTTTGTAACTGTGTGTTACAGGGTTAAAAGTGCCCACGGTGGTCATAAACACACCCCCTGAAGAAGGCAGCAGTGAGTTTGTCACCCTGGTCTGTGTAGTGACGGGCTTCACACCCCGGGACGTGTATGTCATGTGGACAGTGGGTAACCGCTCCTATGAAGAGGGCATCACCAGCGAGCCCGTGTGGAGCGACGAGGGCACCTTCTCTGTCACAAGTTTGTTCAAGGTCCGGGCAGAGACGTGGAAGTCGAATTCCAAAGTTACCTGCAATGTGAAGCACGCTTCTAAGGCCAAGGATACTGCCCCTATCACAAAATCTGTGTCCAGAGCAACTGGTAATGCCATTGAATGTGACGACTAAATCTCCACACGCACAATGCCCTGGGTGAACAAAAACCGCGACGATTGCACATGGCCTCATGCACATAGTCTAATATTCAGTCATTACAGTGGTGCACAGTAAAATGTCCAGTGTTAATTCAACTCTCACAGCGTACATATGAGGCTGATCTGGACAGATTAGGCTCATATGTGCACTGCTAGAGTTGTATCAACACTGTTAGAGTTGAATTAACAGTGGACATTTTGCTGTGAATTTACTGTGTGCTGTAGCCCCAAAGCGACGGGATGTCAGTGCTTAAAACCATCTTGTACCGTACCGTGATGTGATTGGTCCTATTGTCTGTAGGCCTCCTGGGTGGTGGTTCTTGTTCACCTGGGGTAACTGACCTAACTGACACCCTGCAGTATCTGCTGTTTCCTGCTGTTTCCTGTCATGTGCGGGAGCTTCCCCTGCTCCGTTTGTTCATTTCTTTTCTGTATTTGCATCCCCATTAGCTGTTGCACATGCAGCCCCTACTCTTCCTGAGCTCCATTCAAAACAGTATCAAAATTATTTTAAGATATTTGAGATCATTTTTATGTAAATGTGTTTGTGTGTAACTGTGTTTGCTGTAACTGTTTCTTGTTCTGTAAAGATGTGTATGACTTGTTGTGCTGTGCTGTCATGTGTAATCAGTGTGACCCTGTTCCTTATGTTTGCTGTTGTAGATGTCCTTGTAGTCACTGTCTTTGTCATTGACGTGCACACAGCAAAAATACTTGCAGGAAGGGTGTGAAAATAATAAATAAATATAAGTGCATATGAACATTATTGGGTGTTCCTCCATTCAGAAACAGTACCATGGTGTATCTGAATAGAGCTCCGTAGTCCCGCCCCCTCCTATCCCTGGCTGGTCCCGGAAGCCATTACCTGCCCCCACTTTGGGATCTTTCAGTCACCCTTATGATGACATTATGGCATTGTATGGACCAAACTTTGACATATATGTGATAGAAAGTCCATTATATACTCACCACCGTGTTTAAATCAAATTTGAATCGTATAATTACTGGAGTTGAGAAACATAAGTACACTACCCAGAATCCCTGGTCGTACATCGCCGGCTCCTGCTTTTGCTAACTAACGCAGTACCGGCCGCTCTGCTAGCGAAAATGGCTATCGCTCGGTCTGCTCTTGTAACTTATTATGGAAGTAGCTACCGGTCAAAAAAGTAGCTACCGGCTGCTCTGCTAGCGAAAATGGCTATCACTTTGTCTCATTATGGAAGTGAAACTAAGAGTATCACCAAGGGCGAGCATTACTGTCAGTCTGGCCATGTCGAAAGTGTTAGCTTTATGGCTTTCACTCCAGTTAAGTAGTGGTGGTGAGCGAGTAGCCTGGATGTTGTAGTCGTTTTTTCGAAAACGTGTTTGTTGTTTATTTGTTGGACATAATTTCAAATCACCAATTTTATTAATTATTTTAAAATGTGACAACCCCTCTCTTGGGTGTTTTGAATGTCTAGCTGCCTGAATATAGAAGAAAAAAAAAACATTTTTGGTCCATTGACTCCCATTATATTTTTTTGAAAAGTGGCACCAGACGTTCGTCACCAAACAAAGTGGGCGGGACTACGGAGTTCTATACGAACCTGTCTATGACAGGTGCTATCTGGACTGCAAGTGACGAGAAAATAGATCATCACTGGGTCCTATCTTTGGTTTAGCTTCATAAGATTATTGTATTCACCCAAGGAACATTGTCAAGCTAACCGACTGACATGCAGCACTAATTAATCTCAATGTAATTAATACTGGTCTTGTTTGCCCTTGTCTTGGCAATGGGATCTTCCTGAAAACATAGTCATTTACCTTTCACTGCCACAATTCAAATTCAAATCATGTTTTAACAAATTATACATGAATTCCCACTTCATCATATATCATTTAAAATAGTGAGCATTTGTGCAACTTGAGATTACATCGCAATGCGCATATACCAATTAAAAGGACGGCACTCGCTCTTTTTCAGGTCTTTAAAGTTTTTTATTGGCACGGACGCTTTTCGGCAATCAAGCCTTCCTCAGCAAGACCTGACAATGAGTGCTGTCCTTTTCACTGCACAGCAAAATTAAGCTGTACATTTAACACCCAAGGGTGTTATTATGAGTATGTGGACTCATGTAAACACCCTGGGGTATTAAATGCACACCAGCAGTGTTAAAATTTACAAATTTACATTTTTTCTGTGTGGTATGTACATTTGTTTAACTGCGGATCCAGCACCTACTTAAGCTGCATTGAAGAGTTGGAGTTGAGCATGTTTGAACTTTCATATCAATGACATGATGATAATGATAATGATACAGTGCTGTAGCAGCGCAAGTAAATGTTTTTGATGCACACGACCATCAATTCTAATTTTCATTTTTGCATTACAATTCAATTCTATTTCATTGTTGTCATGGTTATTGGCAGTCTCCGTTGTTCTCTGCGGTTCTACATTTTTGGTTTCCTTTTTGGCGTCGTCAGGACGCTCTATCTGATTTTTTCCACCTCCGTTCCGGTGTTTGTATCTTGCCCGACAATTATTCCCTACACCTGTTTTGCGTTTCCTGCCAGCTATAAATACCTCAGGACTTCCGCATTTCCTCACTTCGATATTGTCTTTGCTATGTTGACAACGAAGTCGGTAAGGTATAGGAAATGTGGTCGCTGCATTTCTGGTTCGTACGAATGAGAAACGCAGCAAATCCGGTTAGAATTAGGATTAGATTGGTTTTCTCTTTTCTTTCCAATCTTTCTTAATCCTTTATTCTTTTTACCTGTAAACTTTTGTGTTCAGCTCTTTCACCACAAGAGCTTTGGATAACAGGTCTTCTTTTCTATTCTTTTCCTTCACTCATTCTCTCGAGTTTTGTTTTGTTTCTCTACCTCCTGTTACGCCTAATGATTTAGTGTGTGAGGTTCTTTTGTTATTCATTCTCGCTGTTTATCGAGACTCTCCTCCTTTTGAGGTTGCTTTGTTTTGGCTTGTGCTAGGGAGGTTTTGCTCCCGTTCTTTTGTTTACCTATCCCCTGGTGCGGGTACTTCCGCGTTTGTGGCTTACCTTTTTAAGATACGCTTTTAGAATCCTTTTCGGTCGCGTCTGGTTTTCCGAATCTTAGCACAACCCTTACGATTGTATGTGTACTACAAACCTACATTGGTGGATGTGGCACCATTTCAACATAATCAAACTAAAAATTTAATTGAATTAACTTTTAAAATGATACAATAAGTTATTAAAATATTCAGGGAATATGCGTAATTAAAAATAAAAGAGTTGAGTACAGAATTATCAAGTAATGGGAGCAATAAATGGGCTCTTGCGATACTTTACTTGTCATTATCTGAAACACACATGGACAGTCATATCTGGTAGTGTGGTGTGAATATCTGAGGTGAAAATGTATAGGTGATAAAATATGTAGATATATTTCAGGCCCAAGGTAGGGCAGATGTGCTATAGAGTATGAAATGTGTTTATGGGGACCTGGACAATGTACTAAGAGGGTTTAAAAAATCGATATGTGTGGAAGGCTGCAAAGGTCTGCATAATATGTGAGGTGTTAAAGTCTCTCTCTCTCTCTCTCTCTCCCCCCCCCCCTTTCTTTATTTCTTTCTCTTTCTCTCTCTCTCTCACTCACACAAACATACAGTTTCTCTCCTCCACTGGCTCTCTCTTTCTGTTCTAGAAACTCTCAATTACAACAAGGAAGGTGAGGAAGAAGATGAGCTTGGCAGTCTGTGGTCCACCACCTCCTCCTTCATCATCCTCTTCCTCTGCACGCTCATCTACAGCATCTTTATCAGTCTTATCAAGGTAGTGCAGGTGTACTGTCTCACACTCGCTTGCAAAAACATGACATACTCATCAGTTCTTCCATTGTAGCTATTAGAGACCAGACAACATAGGCGGCAGTGTAGTATAACGGTTAAGGAACTGGACTTGTAACTGAAAGGTTGCAGGTTCGATTCCCAGGTAGGACACTGCTGTTGTACCCTTGAGCAAGGTAATTAACCTGAATTGCTTCAGTATATACCCAGCTGTATAAATGGTTAATATGTAAAAACATGATTAAAAAAAAAGTTTAAGTCGCTCTGGATAGGAGCGTCTGCTAAATGCCTGTAATGTAATGACATACAATGAGCACCATAATGTATTGGACAGCGACACATTTTTTGTTATTTTGGTTCTGTACTCTAGCACTTTGAGTTTGAGGATACAATGCCAATGTGGTTCAAGTGCAGACTGTCAGCTTTAATTTGCCATGAAATCCAGATGTCTGTGACCCAACAATATCAAAAGACTCTTGATATCTTAGCCTTACGCCACAAATTAAAGCTGACAGTCTGCACTTCAACCTCATTGTCATTGTATCCTTTCAAACTCAAACGCTAGAGTACAGAACCAAAATAAGAAAAAAATGTGTCACTGTCCAATGAGTTATGGTGCTCACTGTATATGATCAGTATGCCAGTCTTGTAGGGTTGGCTATACTCTAGTTACATAAGTATGATTATTCTAATTAATTACGGGAAATGTTGTTTTTACAGTATATACTGTACTGTACAGGATTTTCTGTTTATTCTTCTTGCTCACATGTGATAACTTTTGTTACAAATAGATATTTTTGTCACAAAGAGGAATAAATGTTCAGTTACTTTGAGATTATTCATTTAGTAATAAAGCGGTAATTATATTATTTATATAGAATGGATCGTTTTAGTAAAATAGGGGATAGTTTCACATGAGTCATTATTCTAGTCATTTTGAGTAATATTTTACAATTACATGGTGTTTTTTTCTTCCAAGTTGATGGTGACCTCTCACAGCTATTATTTTTGAAGAGATTACAAACTTATTTTAAATTCTCTCTCTCTCTCTCTCTCTCTCTCTCTCTCCTTACAGATGAAGCAGTGACTGTCACTGATGTACAACAAATGAAAGAAGGGATAAAATTTACATCAAAGTCCTCTCTATTATTTTGTTCCAATTACCTGGATTTGCTAATTAGCACAATTATTAAACCTGGAGGTAGAACTAATTAGCTAAATCAACTGGCTGAGTTTCTGGGTGGAATAAACACATGGCATGACTTTTACTTTCTATCTCTGCTTGCGTGCGCATTCTCCATTTGACAGCAGTGACGGGCCAAGCTAAGGGCCAAAAGACAGTTTTGAAACCAAAAGAAATAAATGATATTGGTTTTGAGATTTTACTAATTTCAATAAATAAGCCAGTGACTTTCCTTTTCCTGAAATTGACGTATATTTTGGATTTTGTCACTCATATTAGTGAATATTTTCAAAAGCAAAAAGTTAAGAAGTGTTGGTCCTTAAAAATCTCTCAGTGGCTGAAATACTATTTATGACAAGTAGAGCTGGTGTGATTGCAATGTAGTGTGCAAGCTGCACATGAAGGGTTAACAGAGCTTAGGCTTCAACATTCAAACCTAAACGCTCTCATCATATTGTGTGTCACTCATAACTAACATGTAATATCTGTGTAATATGCATGAAATGTAATGAAAAAAACATAAATATCCAGTCATGAAAATTTGATTGTGTTTTGCTTTTTTCAATAACTTATCTAAATGTCACAGCTTGCTGAAATTAATTCAGCTGCCAAACTGTTTTTTTTCCCACGGCATGACAATTAATATAAGTATTTTAATAAATAATATTTAACTTGGAAGCTACACTAATGGTTTCTATTTCATTTATTTATTTATCTTAGCTTATAAAGAATATAACTTGTTGACAGTTTAAATCCTGTTGGCTCTAATAATATCTGTATTCATGTATTGACAAAGGTTCCCAAATGCTCCTTGCTGTGAGCTGACATATTAATTTGTAAGATTGTTTTTATTCAGAGTACATTGATAATTTATTGCCTCCAGAGTAAAGCGTTAAAGTAAAAAAACATAACCATATACTGCATTTTTTTTCTTGAGATCATGACCATGATGGTGCAATACAAATAGAAATCACTTAGAAATTTCAGTGTATGAATGGAAAGATTATCAACATGTCCAATTACCAATAAACTGCGCAACAAATAACCAGAACCTTTTAAATATTGCAATATTTTCCACATCTTACTGCATCACATTTGAGGGTAAGAATACATAATTAATTCTGCATTATGTTGTTTGCCCCTTTAGGGTTAAATGCAGAACAACAGAAAATAACAAAATACATAAATGAAATATATTCCATATATTTGATGAAATATATTCCATATATTGGTTTTACTGATATGATTAATATGATGAAGTTAACCTTTGTGTATGCTTGAGAATGGCCATATACACACTGAATACTGCAGCAAACAGTGACATGATGCTGGGTATGAGCACTGTATGTAAAAGAAGACACTTTCTAGTAAATCTGTGAATGGCTTTTGTCAGTTGTTCAAATATAGCCTTGTGTGAAAACTGTTTCCTCTTCAGTCTCAGTCTCTTTGCTGTCCCCTGTCGCCACACCTGCAACTTTGAAACTGCCCCACAAACTGCCATTTCAGATAATGCACCCCCTCTAAAGAACAACGGCCTTCTGGCCAGTTTCAGACACAGTAGCAGCGTAGTAATGGTCAAGGTAACTTGACTGTTCATACAGGATTTGCTGATAATTTTTAATGTTCAACATAGCAGCGCAGAGTAATTTTCAGGGCAATAATTGGTGGTGTTGATCAGATTTGCAGTAGGGAAAAGTGTTCATGGAAGTATTGTAATGAATTGGCCAAGGTAGCAGCTTGATGCAGTTAAGGGTGGTATTGTATTAACCAGTATAGCACTATTGAGTTGTGTTCTGGGCAGTAGTTGGAATTAGTGTTCAGGGAACTAATTGAAAAGAGTTCAGGTCAATTGTTTGTAGTTTTTGTGAAGATGGCAGTAAGAAATCATGTTTTGGGCAATAGGGAGTAGCATTAGGCCATGATGGCATTTGTAAAGTGATGTTTTTTTTGGCTGTTCTGCATGTTTTGTCAGGGTAGTCGTGTTCAAGGGAGAATTTTGCTGTGTTTGTCATGGTAGAAATGTGTTATAGTGAGATAGCGATCATGGCTGGGTGAATTAGAACATAGAGTAATATTGTGGAGCTACATTCAGGGTGATATTGTACTGCATGTGCGATAGTACGTCCTGGTCAGGACAGTGGAATTAGACTGGATCATCTATATAAAATACTCAAACTCTCTCTTACACAAGATTACACTAGCACAAGCATAGGGTACAGAGACAAATATTTTATGAAATATGTTGTGGCTTTTCACCTTCCTCCTCTACCCATGCCATCTCTCTCTCTCTCTCTCTCTCTCTCTCTCTCTCTCTCAAATAAAATATGTCGCACTCAGAAGCAGTATATCGTAGCTAAATATAAGTAACAAAAACAAAATTAACGCACACACACACACACACACACACACACACACACACACACACACACACACACATAGACGCGCACACATACACACACAAACACACAAGCTCACGCGTACACACAGACAGCAAACCCCTCCCTTCCCCACACCGCCCCGGACCCCAAACAATTCTGAGAAGTACAGATATTTTCAGTCATTTATCGCTTATGTGGAACAAACACCTGCTCTGCAAATCCCAAAATACCCACACAGCGGTTTATGTGCCTCGAAGAACAAGCCACAGGAGCAGATGCAGAGCTGGGTGCAGCTGGCTGAGGCAGGGGAGGGGTTTCAGACCGGCAACCCACAGTCCCACTATCATGACCACATTTAATTTCCTCTAAATAAATGATAATACGCATCGGAAGACAAACGTTGAATTGAGGTCTGGAATCAGTCGACATGTGTCCTTCATTTTCACTCAAATGCCAGTGTTTGTTCTTTATTCTTCACATAATGTGCTTTGTAAGGTACATTTGGGTGATTGCTGAATGCTGCTCAAGTTAAGTACAGATGTTTATTGAATCCAGGCCTTTGTCTGAAACAGCAGTTTAAAAAGCTTGGGATTGTGAATCTGTCAGTCACACACTAAAGGCCCTGAACAAAGCTCCTGCTGGAGTTGGTCAGTATTTCCAGCAGACAGAAATAGTGACCAACCTTATTTTCATAGGCTCAACACTGCCTGCAGCCTTCTCATGACCAAACATGCCCAGGCCTCTTTGGGTGAAAAAGTAAGTGTTAAGAAACAAGAAAGAAGTCTGTGCACAAGTCTGTGCAAGAAAGAGGTGTAAAGTCCAGGGGTCAGAAAGTAAAAGTCCTGCCATGTGTTTCCTCCACCCATGAACTCAGCCAGGAGATTCCTCCAGTTAGTTCTACCTCTACCTCATCCAATGGGAGCTGAGCTCCTCTGGTGCACTGCAGAGTGAAAGAGGTCAGCAGATGGGAGCAGGAGCACACACTTCAGTTTGAGACCAAGGGGCCAAGACTGGGCTTTCGTTTTGAAGCTCACTTCCTGGTTGGGCTGGGAGCAGCAATTGTGCCGTTGCTCACTTGCGCCACTGCGATTGGCTCCAGTATAGGTCTTTCACCATGTAAGTCAATGGCAGCAATGTGGTCAAAATACTCAGTCAATACATTTTTTCCCACAAAAAAATGTAATTGCAATAGGTGCCTTTCCTTCATCTAATGCCTCTGCATGTCCTGATTTTTAAAAATATTGGACAGGATATTAACATTTGTTCAGAACTAATCAAGAGGGACAGGTTGAGTCCTCTTCGGCTCCACGGAGCAGACGCAGTTTGTATAAACGGGCGGCTAAAAAGACATCCGGAGCCTCAATTCAGTTTTTACGAGGCTGTGGAAAGCAATGGGTCACAGTGGCTTTGTCCATATTTTTATACAGCCTATGTTTGAGACACGGCCAGTTTGCCGGCTTGTGTTTCAGAGGTGGAAAATCCAAGTACAAAAAGCCCTCCCCAGTATTTTGTTCCAATCCCCTGGATTTTCTAATTCGCCGTTCACTAAGCTCCGCCCCCTTTGGTTACTGTTGCTATGCCCGTCAAACATTCTGTGTCCGTCAAAACAAACATGGTGTTCTCAGCCATGAAAGTAATGTAGGCCTACCCTTTTCGAAAAATGGTAACTTTTGAAAAAATTGGTCTTCAATTTCATATTTGTAGTTTAAATGCTAGCTGAAATTATTCAAAATAGATTTTATGAAGCCAGGCAGCATTATTCCTTCACAGCGTGCTGTCTCATTTACTAGCTGACAGTGACAGTGGAAGGCTAGCGTTACAGACATCAGCCAGAGATTGTATAGTAAAGAGTAGCCTACTCTCTCTGTGGGCTTTGCATCAGCAGAGGGACTAGCTGGCTTGCACGGCTATGGATCAAATAGCAAACCTTATCTCATTAACGAAGACAACGTTATTATCATCGGTTTGTTTACGATATGTAGTCTGGTAACGTTATTCAACATTTTAAAAATAGATCTGCAAACACTTTCATAATGGTCTTTTATATGATTTAGTAAGCTAACTAAATGTCTCAATAAGTCCAGTTTCAGCACAGTAGCTAAGTGGTATCACGGTAATATTGTACGGTATGTGCGCTAGTACTGGTCAGGACAATGGAATAAACTCCAGGCCAGAGGTCCTTGTTGTAGACTGGATCATCTATCTCTGCCAAAAATAAAAATGTAAATTAGACGTAGTCATGATAGCGGGACTGTGGGTTGCCGGTCTGAAACCCCTCCCCTGCCTCAGCCAGCTCTGCATCTGCTTCTGTGGCTTGTTCTTCGAGGCACAGAAACCGAGGTGTGCGTATTTTGGGATTTGCAGAGCAGGTGTTTTTTTCACATGAGTGATACATGACTGAAAATATCTGTACTCAGAATCGGTTGGGGTCAGGGCGGTCTAAATATATTACAAGTAAAATTATAATGTAATAAAATTATAACTAACCATTATGAGTTCCCAGTAATTCCCGACAGTGCTGTTATTTTACAAAATATAAGCGGTTAAATTTCGTTAAAAGCACCTGCAACAGCTGAGAATAAGCTAACAATGGCTTCCGTCTCACCTTAGAAAACGCCAAATTAGCCTGCTTGTTTAACAAATTTCGTTTGATTATGCAATGAAGCATTGTCAAGCATCAATTCCATGAGGATGTTCTAATGGAGTTGTTGAAGTTCAACCTTCATCCGAAGTTCATTACTTGCATTCTAATATTGATTAATAACATAAATAGGCCTACCGTTATTTTACCTTAATGATGACACTAAATACAATAAAGCTGTTAGGTTGGCAACCCATTGTAATGGGGCGTGACGTGTGAGGTAGGAGGAGCCAAACGCAGCAAGGGGATTCTTTAAGCCCTAGGGCCACTAAGGCGGGAAACCCCGCAGATAAGGGAGGAGACAAGACAGGGAACACACGCACCAAAGCCACTAATCCGGCTAACCGCCACACACCAATGAGTAGAAGCACAAACGCCAGTTTTTTTTCAGAAAGAGAACCAAACAAAGCGAATGGAACAAAGCACTAGGCTCTCAAACTTCTACGAGCTTAGTGACTAGAGAATAAAAGCCCTGCCTCTTGGTAAAGAGGAATGTAAGATATAACGTTCCGTGGCTACTTCCATAAGCTCGCAGTCACATGTAGAACATAAAGGGGTAAACGCCCGATCTCCCAGGAGAGAGAAACATTTTACAGACGAGCCGACGGAGAACCGTCTTCCCATAACTTCATTATCAAGAATGACTAATGCAAGCTTAATAGAAAACACAAGCCCTAGCCTCTCAGTAAAGGGAAATGTAACGAGGCGAAGGAACAGAGAACTGACGTTCCAATGCTACGCGCAGTCACACACAAATATGTCCACAACCTCGCCCAAGCTCCACACAAGGAGAAACATACCCGGAGAACGAACAGAACAACAGTTCCGGACAAAATCGTCCCGCAGGTAAAAAGGACGGACAGGACAGCTGCAACAAAAGACCAACGCAAACTTAATAGAAAATAGCACGCACAGCCTCTCAATATAAACAAAAACCCTGACTCACAACAAAGGGGAACGTAGTCCACGAGAAGGAGACAAAACAGGGAATAAACGTACCAAGCTACTAACTGGCTCACTGTAACACGGAAATGAGTAGAAGCTCAAACGCCTGGTTTCTCAGTAAGAAAAACTAACAAAGGCAAATGGGACAAAGAACTGCTACCCTATACTTCTACGAGCTAAGTAACTAAGTAGAAGCGTGAACGCCCAATCTCCCAGGAGAGAGAAACATTTTACAGGCGAATTAGAGCAGAGATCTGCGGTCCCATACTTCTATGAGATAAGTAACTAAAGAGCCAGCAAGAATAAGCCCTGCCTCAGCAATGAGACGTTAAAACAGGCGAGTAGCCCAAATGGTACAAATAACTGAGTTATATGAGTTATTTTATCTGTTATTTTAACTGTCGGACTGTTTGAACAATTTCTTCGACGAGGAGTCAACGTTCTGCCAGCCCGCCGTCTGGATTAGCCCAAGTTAGCTAGTAAATGTGAGTGAGATCGCTAACTCTTCTGGAATGTTCGAGGACTTTGCTGGTTCGCTAACGCGGTGAACTAGAAACGGTCTGAGCAACGCGGAGGAGATGGTGAGAGAGACTTCCCTAAGCTTCGACAGAATTTCCTTCTGGCTGCAACACGGGGCTCAGGAGAGAGGAGCCGCAAGGGCTGTTACATCTTGGAGCCTGTGAATGAGTTGCTCTTTTCCTTTCTGCTCGGTAGAGTGAAGGAGCCGCGCTAGCTGGCTACAACGCACGCGAGCTACACACCAGAATGCTGCTCAAGTTAAGTACAGATGTTTATTGAATCCAGGCCTGTGTCTGAAACAGTAGTTTAAAAAGCTGGAGATTGTGAATGTGTCAGTCACACACTAAAGGCCCTGAACAAAGCTCCTGCTGGGGTTGGTCACCTGCTGCCCCCCCCCCCCCCCCCCCCCCCCCCACCTCAGTGAAGGTCTCCTAGAAGCACATGAGGGATGTTACAGCAGCACTGGAAATCTGCTTCAAATCCATCAGCCAGCAGCCTGTCTTTGGCCCACAGAGGGGACACTGTGGCCGTAACCGAATATGATCCCCTGTTCCCTGTCTACTGTCTCCTGTCCACTCAGATCCCTGTATACTATGTGCCCTGTCCACTCAGACCCCTGCATACTATGTGCCCTGTCCACTCAGACCCCTGCATACTATGTGCCCTGTCCACTCAGACCCCTGCATACTATGTGCCCTGTCCACTCAGACCCCTGTTTACTATGTGCCCTCTCCTCTCACTTTGCAAGCAGTGTGACACTGTGACACCTGTGCCAAGGGTGTGTAATGAAATATTGGCAAAACAAAAGTGAAGAACTAAATGAATATAAAGAAGGACAAATTCTTCATTACTTTAAATAACTTTTCAAGAACAAAACATGCGTCAATCCCAGTTCCAGCATTCCATATAACAATTGTCTCAATGGTAATATTTACTAAAAATAAAAGTGGCATCACATGCATATTCCCTGCATATCTGCTGATGGTGCTGGCAGCTGCATCCTGTGAGTTTCTGTTTGTGTTCAACTGTGTAGAACCAGAAAAAACAGTCTCTCTCTAACACATTGATGTCTTTAATGTCAGTCCCTGTTTAATCTGTGACTATAACATGCGTTAAAGGTTAAAGAAACTGCTATCTTCCTTCTAAAAGTATACTTAGTACTTATTCCGTTACACGTAAAGTTTGACCCATTTTTGCAATACTTTTAACAGAAATGTAAATTTAAGTAAAAAGATATACTGAAGTCACCGGTTTTTTTCATAGAGGCAAAACCTACAAAAAATCTTCTCTTGTTTACATGAGCTTTTCCCTGTAGTTACACTTATTATGAGGAGAATAATTCCAAGAAGTAAGGCAATACTAATGAACTTCAGTGTATTTTCAGCAATGTAGATCATTGCTGCAATCATCACATTGCGCAGATATTCAAATCATAACTATGCGAGCATTCATCCTGAATTTAATCCATAAGCATTGTTACTGATTTAAATTCCAGAGTAATGCTGGTGAAAGCAGTCTGCTATTTTTAATTCTCCTCCAGAAGGGGGCAGCAGTGCTCCTAATAATGGATGTTTAGACCCTCTGATCTTGTTCTCTCCGTCCAACCCCCAGAGATTTACAAATTCAGTCCACAGTATTTCCTATAAAAGCCACTCCTCCAAACACAGTAGCAACAACTGTTAGACAAAGAGGGAGATCTGTGTGTGACAATGGGAGCTATTGTAGCATTAGCAGTGCTGCTGGGAACTTTATCATGTAAGTAAATATGCTAATATTGCTGTCACACCGTTCCAATGTTGTTCTGTTGTTCTCCCGAGCAACTGTAATACAATAGATTATAAGTCAGTGTTTTTTGCAGTATGATTTTTTTTTTCACCTGCTATATTATCGTCTTTTCACAGATGGCCAGTCTGTTGAACTCACTCAGCCAGGTGCTTTGAATGTGAAACCAGGACAGTCTCTGACCCTCTCCTGTAAAGTCTCTGGGTATTCCCTGACTGATAGCAGCTATGAGACACACTGGATCCGACAGCCTGCAGGGAAAGCTCTGGAGTGGGTTGGAGGCATAGGGGGGAATGGAGGCACAGCTTATAAAGATTCACTAAAGAACAAGTTCAGCATCTCCAGAGACTCCTCCAGCAGCTCAGTGTCTTTACAAGGGAGCAGCCTGCAGGCTGGAGACTCAGCTGTGTATTACTGTGCCCGACGCACACAGTGCAGCAAAGCAACACTAGAGCTGTACAAAAACACATCATACTGAGAGTCACCACTGAACACAAACGCTCTACCTGCATGTAGCACTCACTGGCCTCATATTCACCATTATATATCTATAGTATTGTTAGTTTAATAAATATTCTTTTAATTTTAAGTTCTAAATCTCCTTTCTTACATTTGCAATAAAAGATAAACATTGAACTGAGGCCTGTTTTCCGTGGACATTTGTCCTTCATTTTGACTTCAGTTCCAGTGTTTGTCCTTTATTCTTCACATAATGTCTTTGGTACGGTACATTTGGGTGATTGCTGAATGCTACTCAAGTTAAGTACAGATGTTTATTGAATCCAGGCCTGTGCCTGAAACAACAGTTTAAAAAGCTGGAGATTGTGAATGTTTCAGTCACTCACTAAAGGCCCTGAACAAAGCTCCTGCTGGGGTTGGTCACCTGCTGTCCCCCCCACCTCAGTGAAGGTCTCCTAGAAGCACATGAGGGATGTTACAGCAGCGCTGGAAATCTGCTTCTAATACATCAGCCAGCAGCCTGTCTTTGGCCTACAGAGGGGACACTGTGGCTGTGACTGAATATGATCCCCTGTTCCCTGTTCACTGTCCCCTGTCCACTCAGACCCCTGTATACTATGTGCCCTGTCCACTCAGACCCCTGTATACTATGTGCCCTGTCCACTCAGACCCCTGTATACTATGTGCCCTGTCCACTGAGACCCCTGTATACTATGTGCCCTGTCCACTCAGACCCCTGTATACTATGTGCCCTGTCCACTCAGACCCCTGTATACTATGTGCCCTCTCCCCTCACTTTGCAAGCAGTGTGACACTGTGACACCTGTGCAAAGGGTGCCTAATGAAACTACATGAATATGAAGAAGGACAAATTCTTCATTACTTTAAATAACTTTTCAAGAACAAAACATGCGTCAATCCCAGTTCCAGCATTCCATATAACAATTGTCTCAATGGTAATATTTACTAAAAATAAAAGTGGCATCACATCACTCATAATTTACAAAAGAAAATATAATTTTCAAAAACAGTATCTGAAATATGTTTATGCTTCAGGTAACAATTTGCAGTGAAAATTGGACATTATTTAAAAGGGTGATTTAATGATCAGGCAGGTTCCCTGCATCTCTGCTGATGGTGCTGACAGCTGCATCCTGTGAGTTTCTGTTTGTGTTCAACTGTGTAAAACCAGAAAAACAGTCTCTAACACATTGATGGCTGTATTGTCACTTCCTGTTTAATCTGTGACTATAACGCACATTAAAGGTTAAAGAAACTGCTATCGTGCTTCTAAAAGTATGCTTAGTACTTATTCCATTACACGTAAAGTTTGACCCATTTTGCAATACATTTAACTGACATGTAAATTTAAGTAAAAAGATATACTGAAGTCACCGGTTTTTTTTCATAGAGGAAAAACCTACAAAAAAAATCTGCTGGTGGAAGCAGTCTACTATTTTTAATTCTCCTCCAGAAGGGGGCAGCAGTGCTCCTAATAATGGTTGTTCAGACCCTCTGATCTTGTTCTCTCCATCCAACCCCCAGAGATTTACAAATTCAGTCCACAGTATTTCCTATAAAAGCCACTCCTCCAAACACAGTAGCATCACCTGTAAGACAAAGAGGGAGATCTGTGTGTGACAATGGGAGCTATTGTAGCATTAGCAGTGCTGCTGGGAACTTTATCATGTAAGTAAATATGCTAATATTGCTGTCACACCGTTCCAATGTTGTTCTGTTGTTCTCCCGAGCAACTGTAATACAATAGATTATAAGTCAGTGTTTTTTGCAGTATGATTTTTTTTTTCACCTGCAATATGGTCGTCTTTTCACAGATGGCCAGTCTGTTGAACTCACTCAGCCAGGTGCTTTGAATGTGAAACCAGGACAGTCTCTGACCCTCTCCTGTAAAGTCTCTGGGTATTCCCTGAGTGATAGCAGCTATGCTACACACTGGATCCGACAGCCTGCAGGCAAAGCTCTGGAGTGGATTGGGCGATATTATGGGAGTGGAAACCCGCAATATCTTTATAAAGATTCACTAAAGAGCAAGTTCACCATCTCTATAGACACTTCCAGCAGCACAGTGTCTTTACAAGGGAGCAGCCTGCAGACTGGAGACTCAGCTGTGTATTACTGTGCCCGACAGTCACAGTGAGAGAAAGTCATGTGGGAGTGATACAAAAACTGCTTCATACTTCACTTCACACTGGCAGCTATTTCATACAGAAAGCAGCAGTACTGACATATCAATTCAGTGTGGCCCTAAGTATTATAAAATGAAATATGAAAATAGAGATATCTGATTATTGAAAATATATTTAACGACAACTAAATATCTATATACTTTTTTGTAAATAAGAACAGGTAGAATAAACTGAAAAGTCTTCAGAAACTGAAAGTGAAGTAGAAGAAGAAAATCACATCAAAAAAACACATTTATAATGTAAAAAACTTGCAATAAAGTACTCTTGGTAAAGAATGTATCTGAACAGGCATTTAAAAGTGTATTCATAGGTGATTGGTCTTGGCTGCAAAACGTGAAAATGAGAACGTTTTATGTACTATCATAATCACATAGTACATCTCCCAAATACAGTGTTCTGCATTCAGACATAAAACACTTTCTAACAGAATTATAATACTGTGCATTTTTCAGATCTGCACGACATTATCCTTCAGAAAAAACTGGGCCTAATTTGACATTTTTATTAACATTGCAACAGTTTACGATGTTAAAATCCATGTACAGTCTTTTCATTTTGATGTGCTAAGTTCTGGGAAATATAATTTACAGCTGGAATTACTATAACTGGGTCTTCTCTCTGGACCAAGCACAAGCATCAATGCCTAAGCACAATCACAGGGACACTGTGCTGTAGGAGATTCAATCTTTCTGATATGACTTTAAATTGACATCTTGATTCACTGCTATCATTAACTATTCCATGACACCTATCGCCATGAGAGTTGGAGAGGGGCAGGGAGATTCCCAGTGTACTGGCCAATTCCCCAGCTTAACACACTCATTATACACAATATAAAGTGTGAACCATTTTTGGAGTATTTTAATGGTAAATGTTTAGAAAGTTTAGAGTTTTGTATGTATTAATTATTGAGGTAAAGGATGTCTGCTCAGTGCAATTTATGTAAATGGGTCTGTGTTCTTTTTACACTAATAAAAGGTCGAGATACAAACCAACCTGCTCTTGGTATTTAAATACATGACTAAAAATACTTTATAAACAGATGTACTGAGATCACCTGTTTCTTTCAGGGAAGTACAAATATGCAAAAAACCTGCTGTCATTTACATTTGCTTTTCCTATAAATGCATTTATTTTGAAAATAACAATGCACTGAAAATGCAACAAGACAAAATCCCAGTGAATTTTAATGTATTTTTAGCAATGTCGATGTAATATACTACATTGTGCTGATACAATTCCAAATTTAATTCATAAGTATTATTACTGATCTAAATTCCAGAGTAATGCTGGTGGAAGCAGTCTGCTGTTTTTAATTCTGCTCCAGGAGGGGGCAGCAGTGCTCCTAATAATGGATGTTCTGATCCTCTGATTTGATCTTGTTCTTCTCCTTCATCCAACCCTGGAGATTTAAACAAATTCAGTCCACAGAATTTCCTATAAAAGCCACTGAGAATTCTCCTCCCAACACAGGAGCATCACCTGTAAGACAGAGAGGGAGATCTGTGTGTGACAATGGGAGCTATTGTAGCATTAGCAGTGTTGCTGGGAACTTTATCTTGTAAGTGAGCATGCCATGTTCATATTTTTATTTTAAATAATAATTTTTTTTTCTTTTTCTAAAGCATTACCTATAGATCAGTTAAAATAAATAGTTTATGACTGTTTTTCTATTTGTTTCCATAGTTATTTTACATAAATATTGATACATTTACAAACATCCTTTTTATTTTTGTACCCACAGATGGCCACTGTGTTGAACTCACACAGCCAGACTCTATGGTTGCAAAACCAGGACAGTCTCTGACCATCGCTTGTAAAGTCTCTGGGTATTCAGTGACTGATAGCAGCTACTGTACAAATTGGATCCGACAGCCTGCAGGGAAAGCTCTGGAGTGGGTTGGATGTGTCTGTGGCAGTGGAAACATTTATTACAAAGATTCCCTAAAGAGCAAGTTCAGCATCTCCAGAGACACCCCCAGCAGCTCAGTGTCTTTACAAGGGAGCAGCCTGCAGACTGGAGACTCAGCTGTGTATTACTGTGCCCGACAGTCACAGTGAGAGAAAGTCATTGGGGAGTGATACAAAAACTGCTTCATCCTTCACTTCACACAGTGAGAAATTTGATACAGAAAACAGCAGAACGGACATAAATTCAGTGTGACCCAAAGTATTTACTTAAAGTCTAAAAATCAAATGTACAAATAGAGACACCCAAATATTCCATAAATATATTTCATAACAAATAAATATTGATACTTAAAAAAAAAGTGTAATCAGAAAGTGAAGTGAAGGATCACACTATTACTGAGCCAGATACACACAGTGATTGCCAAAGTCATTTGACAGCAAAACAAAAGAGGGCCTTCAGACTTTATTTGAAGGGTCAGTTAATTGGAATGAGAGTACCAGTCTTCTGTCACATATTCACCCTCTTAATACAATGCTTTTCCTACGATTAATTCATTTACCAGAAGTAAAACAACTCCAACAAAAGATATCTTCAGATGTCAATCCCCTCATCCACACAACAGAAAATGTTTTTTCATCAATTTACAGTGTAATTTTACATCAAATTTTTTTAGACATAATTATGAACTGTTTAAACTCCTGTGTCCCCTGAAAGGATATATCAAACTGCACTTTGATTGAAATTAGACTGAGGATTGTGAAGTGTAATGGTCAGCCGTATGATCTAACTGATCTCATGTCTGTTGCATTAGTAGCTGCTGTCTGACCAGAGTGAGGCTGTGCAATAAGACTCAGTTCAGATGGGAGGCTTTAGAGCAGCAGGAATAAAGCAGTGGAAAATTGCAGCTGGTCTTTAAATAGTGAAATTAAAGTCATTTATTGTCATTGAGTCAAAGGAGGAAAAAAAAGGCTCTCTTGACAGTTGTTTGAAAATAACAGAAGATTCATCCAACAGCATTGCTTACTTAGACATCACAGATCTCCAGTCCTCAGTCATGGCTGTGTATTACTGTGCCCGAGAGCCACAGTGAGAGAGCTTAAGGCCCTGCTGTACAAAACCCCTCCACAGATGATTTATCAGGCAATATGTGAATGGCTGTGCTGTGTGGCCTCAGTTCATCACACTAAAGATATTTCCTACATAGAATTAGATCACACATTTATCTTACAATATTATACACAGACATTGAATAAAATAACATATACAGGGAATGCAACCTAATTATGCAGGGAATTATTTCCTCTTAATTGAGGTTCCCATGGTTTCTAAATGAGCAACAGTTGAATAACAAGTGAAGGTTTGTAAAAAGTAAACAAAGAACACAAATCTTTATCTTGACCACACATTGATCTAGATTTGGGAAATGGAGCATGTTTTGCAGCCAATGTATACCTTAAAATACTACGAACCTTTCATGATTTCTACTACACTTTTTATAATGAGAATTTTTTATTCCTATGATTCATGGGAGGATTCTACTTTCAATACCATCAAAACATCCTGGAACATCATCGAGCACTTGAACGGTTCTGGCGGTAAACAGCACAAATACTTAACGTGTGCTTTCTTATTCCCATTATATAAATAGTAATAATATCATCATTCATTTTACTGATATTTCATCAAACCATAAGCAATATTCAAGTGCAATACTGGTGGAAGCAGCCTGCTGTATTATTCCTCCTCCAGGAGGGGGAAGCAATGCTCCTCATAATATCAAAATATTGCCCAAACAAGACAAGTTGCACACAAACAGGATCCAGCGTTTAACACTGGATATCATGGTGCTTTTATATTAAGATATTTGTTATTACTATGATATTATGTGATCATATGCAGTCTGTATTGGAGAGTAGTTTGACTAGTGATGTACTGAGTGGCTCCTGGCTCCACTCTCCCACCCTTTACATTACATTATAGGCATTTAGCAGACGCTCTTATCCAGAGCGACTTACACAACGTCTTATTACATTTATCCATTCATACAGCTGGATATATACTGAAGCAATTCAGGTTAAGTACCTTGCTCAAAGGTACAACGGCAGTGTCCGGCTGGGAATCGAACCTGAAATCTTTCGGTTACAAGTCCTGTTCCTTAACCATTATACTACACTGCCGACCCTGAACTGCCAGGAAACTCCCTGGATTCACTATGAATAATAATGAAATAACCAGCCATGGAAGAGAGACACACAGCTGTGCTGATGGATAATACTCATAACTGCTATATGATCTGAACCCCGTCTACAACTCTGACTGCTCTATTTAAACAGTGTGTGATCTGCCCTCCCAGTGAGGAGGAGTTCATGCAAACTCTGAGCTCTTCCTTCTACATTTACCTCTCTGCACTGAGGGAGGAGGCACTGTTGTTGGAGACTGACTGTAGGACTATTATCACCGACTGCAGTCAAAGACTTTCACCATGAATGTTATAACCAGCTTGCTTCTAATTTCAGTATTCTTTACAAGTATGTTTTAATCTGTCAGTAATTAAATTTTTACTGAAATTGCATTTGTTAGGTTGTGGATTGTGAGTTGTTAAGTCTTTCTTTATTTCACAGGTGTTAAATGTCAGACACTGACTGAGTCTGAACCAGCAGTTAAAAAGCCTGGAGAATCCCACAAACTGACCTGTACAGCCTCTGGGTTCACATTCAGCAGCTACTATATGAACTGGATCAGACAGGCTCCTGGGAAGGGACTGGAGTGGGTGGCCAGGATCACTAGTAGCACCTATTATGCCAAGTCTCTTAATGGAAGATTCACCATCTCCAGAGACAACGGCAAGAACCAGCTGTATTTACAGATGAACAGTCTGACAGCTGAAGACACTGCTGTGTATTACTGTGCCAGAGAGTCACAGTGAGAGAGAGTGAGGGGAGAGCTGCACAAAAACCTCTTCCTCTTTATCACACAGAGCTACAGCAGAGAGCCCTGGAATGAACTCTGCTGTATGAAGAGACACTCAGGGTTTCTGTTTAAATATCACTGAAGTGTTCTGTTGTTATTTCTGTTATACGGTTAAACACTTGCTAACCAGCAGGCAGTAAACCTATTCTGTCTCTCCGATATTAGACATGGATTATAATCATGATTACAAGTCAGAGAAAATTCACATACACGGAAACATTTTTTTAACTTACAGTATCCTCAGAGAAATATTTCAAACTTCCTCAAAATGTTGCATAAATGTTCCTCAAATAGTCCAGTCTACCGTATCTATGTTCAACACACTATATTTCCATTTACTTCAAAATAAAACAGCTAAACTGGGATCATATTTGTTCATCTGCATTAACTTAATAAATAGATCCTTCAGCCCTCAGTCTCCTCATCATGTGAGCTGAATGCTCTCTTTCTAATACTTTGAGAATACTAAGATCTTGACTGAAAAGTGGGATCCATTTTGTAATAGGCGGCAGTGTAGTATAATGGTTAAGGAACTGGCCTTGTAACCGAAAGGTTGCAGGTTCGATTCCCAGGTAGGACACTGCCGTTGTACCCTTGAGCAAGGTACTTAACCTGAATTGCTTCAGTATATATCCAGCTGTATAAATGGATAATATGTAACATGATAAAAAAATAAAAAAAGTTGTGTAAGTCGCTCTGGATAAGAGCGTCTGCTAAATGCCTATAATGTAATGTAATGATGTAAATGTAATACTCTATTTGTAAATTTAGAGACATTTACATTTTGGACTGACATTGAGGCAAAAGAGGACCGCTCAGAACCATTTCCGTATATATAAATGAACATGTTATATCTGTACACAAACAAAAGTTACAGATACTAATCTTTTCATGCTATTTCTTATGGATACAGAAACATACGCAAAAATCTGCTTTCATTTCCAATGAATTATATTCAATTATAATTAATTATATTTATTACCAGGATAAGACGCTCAATGCACTTTAGTGCATTTTTAGTAGTCTTGATGGAATGTATATCACATTGCCCATATTCACATCATAACTGTGTGGACATATATTCTGAATAAATCCAAATTAATTGTTACTGATCTGAATTTCAGAGTTAGGCTGGTGGAAGGGGGCAGCAGTGCTCCTATAATGGATATTCTGACAAACATATTTAGTCCACTGAGTGAGTTGCCTATTTTGGTATGGGGTGCAGTTTCTTTAGTGGCCTCCTGGAGCCAGTGGAGGGATGCAGGAGGAGGGTGACATGGGACAATTTTGGGAGGTAGAAAACCAGATTGGCTGCTGCATTCTGGATGAGCTGAAGTGGCTGGAGAAGGTGTTGCAATAGTCCAGTCAGGAGATGAGAGCTTGAACTAGGACCAGTGCAGCATCCCCGGTCAGCAACAATCTGATATGGTGGAGGTTGTAGAGAGCAAACCTGCAGGATTGCGTTATGGTAGCAATGTGGGCCGTGTAACAGAGCTGACTGACTAGAGTAACTGAGGTGTTGTGTTCCTTCTGAAGCAGTGTTGGTGGAATCAGTCTGCTGTTTTTAGCTCTCCTCCAGGAGGGGGGCAGCAGTGCTCCTATAATGTATGTTCTGACCCTCTAAATTTATCTTGTTTTTCTCCTTCATCCAACCCCCAGAGATTTAAACAAATTCAGTTCACAGTATTTCCTATAAAAGCCACTGAGAATTCTCCTCCCAACACAGGAGCATCACCTATAAGACAGAGAGGGAGATCTGTGTGTGACAATGGGAGCTATTGTAGCATTAGCAGTGTTACTGGGAACTTTATCTTGTAAGTGAGCATGCCATGTTCATATTTTTCTTTTAAATAATTTCTTTTTCTTTTTTCTAAAGCATTACCTATAGATCAGTTAAAATAAATAGTTTATGACTGTATTTCTGTTTGTTTCCATAGTTATTTTACATAAATATTGATACATTTACAAACATCCTTTTTATTTTTGTACCCACAGATGGCCATTGTGTTGAACTCACACAGCCAGACTCTATGGTTGCAAAACCAGGACAGTCTCTGACTATCTCCTGTAAAGTCTCTGGGTATTCAGTGACTGATAGCAGCTACTGTACAAACTGGATCCGACAGCCTGCAGGGAAAGCTCTGGAGTGGGTTGGACGTGTCTGTGGCAGTGGAAATATTTATTACAAAGCTTCATTGAAGAACAGGTTCACTGTCTCCAGAGACACCTCCAGCAGCTCAGTGTCTTTACAAGGGAGCAGCCTGCAGACTGGAGACTCAGCTGTGTATTACTGTGCCCGAGAGTCACAGTGAGAGAAAGTCATTGGGGAGTGATACAAAAACTGCTTCATCCTTCACTTCACACAGTGAGAAATTTGATACAGAAAACAGCAGAACGGACATAAATTCAGTGTGACCCAAAGTATTTACTTAAAGTCTAAAAATCAAATGTACAAATAGAGACACCCAAATATTACATAAATATATTTCATAACAAATAAATATTGATACTTAAAAAAAAAGTGTAATCAGAAAGTGAAGTGAAGGATCACACTATTACTGAGCCAGATACACACAGTGATTGCCAAAGTCATTTGACAGCAAAACAAAAGAGGGCCTTCAGACTATTTGAAGGGTCAGTTAATTGGAATGAGAGTACCAGTCTTCTGTCACATATTCACCCTCTTAATACAATGCTTTTCCTACGATTAATTCATTTACCAGAACTAAAATAACTCCAACAAAAGATATCTTCAGATGTCAAGCCCCTCATCCCCACAACGGAAAATGTTTTTTCATCAATTTACAGTGTAATTTTACATCTAATTTATTTAGACATAATAATGAACTGTTTAAACTCCTGTGTCCCCTGAAAGGATATATCAAACTGCACTTTGATTGAAATTAGACTGAGGATTGTGAAGTGTAATGGTCAGCCGTATGATCTAACTGATCTCATGTCTGTTGCATTAGTAGCTGCTGTCTGACCAGAGTGAGGCTGTGCAATAAGACTCAGTTCAGACGGGAGGCTTTAGAGCAGCAGGAATAAAGCACTGGAAAATCGCAGCTGGTCTTTAAATAGTGAAATTAAAGTCATTTATTGTCATTGAGTCAAAGGAGGGGAAAAAAGCTCTCTTGACAGTTGTTTGAAAATAACAGAAGATTCATCCAACAGCATTGTGTACTTTGACATCACAGATCTCCAGTCCTCAGTCATGGCTGTGTATTACTGTGCCCGAGAGCCACAGTGAGAGAGCTTAAGGCCCTGCTGTACAAAACCCCTCCACAGATGATTTATCAGGCAATATGTGAATGGCTGTGCTGTGTGGCCTCAGTTCATCACACTAAAGATATTTCCTACACAGAATTAGATCATGTAAATTTATGTTACAATATTATACACAGACATTGAATAAAATAACAAATACAGGAAATGCAACCTAATTATGCAGGGAATTATGTCCTCTTAATTGAGGTTCCCATGGTTTCTAAATGAGCAATAGTTGAATAACAAGTGAAGGTTTGTAAAAAGTAAACACAAAGAACACAAATTTTTATCTTGACCACACATTGATCTAGATTTGGGAAATGGAGCATGTTTTGCAGCCAATGTATACCTTAAAATACTACGAACCTTTCATGATTTCTACTACACTTTTTATAATGAGAATTTTTTATTCCTATGATTCATGGGAGGATTCTACTTTCAATACCATCAAAACATCCTGGAACATCATCGAGCACTTGAACGGTTCTGGCGGTAAACGGCACAAATACTTAACGTGTGCTTTCTTATTCCCATTATATAAATAGTAATAATATCATCATTCATTTTACTGATATTTCATCAAACCATAAGCATTGTAATTTATCTAAATATTCAAGTGCAATACTGGTGGAAGCAGCCTGCTGTATTATTCCTCCTCCAGGAGGGGGCAGCAATGCTCCTCATAATATCAAAATATTGCCCAAACAAGACAAGTTGCACACAAACAGGATCCAGCGTTTAACACTGGATATCATGGTGCTTTTATATTAAGATATTTGTTATTACTATGATATTATGTGATCATATGCAGTCTGTATTGGAGAGTAGTTTGACTTGTGATGTACTGAGTACTGGGGGGCTCCTGGCTCAGATTTACAACAATTTGAAAAGAGATATTGATGTTCATCAACATTCAGAGCAAAATTCTTCTTTCATATCATTGTTTATTGTATTGAATACATTTTCATAGATCTGTAGGGGTGTTTTTAAATTTTAACATAATTTGGATGTCAATGATGTGAAAATAGACAACTGAAACATGAGTTAGTTAGGAGTTAGTTCCTTCATTGCTTGAGAATTTTAAATGCATATATTTTAGAACGCTGCTTTACTAAAAATATTTCAGTTTTTTCTTCTGTTTTCCAACATAAAGCTACGTCAAACATTTCCATTACAACGTTAAAAATGGACGATGAAAAAAACAAATACAGGATGTGCAGCCTAATTATACATACTCAATAATTTCCATTTAATTAAGGTTACAAGTGGTTTCTAAATGAGCAATAGCTTGAACAACAAGTGAGACTTTGCAGAAAAAAACACCGAAGTCTTGAGCTTGATGATACAATGAGGATCTAGAACAGGGATCTCAAACTCAAATCCTGGAGGGCTGCTGTGTCTGCTGGTTTTCAATGTGTTCCTGCACTTAAGTGTTTAATTTAAGTCACTGATTGGCTAAAGAGTCCGCACACCTTGTTTCTGAGGCCTAAATTGGCTGCTGATTGAAAGGAAATCACAAAAACCAGCAGAGACTGCGGCCCTCCAGGACTGGAGTTTGAGATCCCTGATCTAGAATTAGGAAAGGGAACATGTCTTGTAACCAATGCATACCTTTAAATATTCCTAAAGTTTCGTGATTTCTACTGCACTATTATTTATAAGAATTGTTTATTTTTCATTTTTATTATTTATGACAATTCTACTTTGAATCCAATTAACTCCATATCCTGGAACATCCTGGAGCACTTGAACAGTTGTTGCTGTAACACAAAGATTTAATATGTGGTTTATTATTGACATTATATAAATGGTAATAACATAATCATAAATTCTATAGAAATTTCATCAACCCATAAGAATGTTAATATTTCTAAATTGAAGTGCCATGGTGGTGGAAGGAGCTTCCTGCTCCGGTTTTTCCTCCTGGCTCCAGTTTTCCAGTCTCAACTGCCAGGAAACTCCCTGGATTCATTATGAATAATAATGCAATAATCAGCCATGCAAGAGAGACACACAGCTGTACTGATGGATTATACTTATAACTGCAATATGATCTGAACCCCGTCTACAACTCTGACTGCTCTATTTAAACAGTGTGTGATCTGCCCTCCCAGTGAGGAGGAGTTCATGCAAACTCTGAGCTCTTCCTTCTACATTTACCTCTCTGCACTGAGGGAGGAGGGACTGTTGTTGGAGACTAACTGTAGGACTATCATCACCGACTGCAGTCAAAGACTTTCACCATGACTATTACAACCAGCCTGCTCCTGATAACAGTTTTCTTTACAAGTATGTTTTAATCTGTCATTCATTTAATTTTTACTGAAATTTTAATTGTGAGGTTGTGGATTGTGAGTTCTAAATTTTTCTTAATTTCACAGGTGTTAAATGTCAGACACTGACTGAGTCTGAACCAACAGTTAAAAAGCCTGGAGAATCCCACAAACTGACCTGTACAACCTCTGGGTTCACATTCAGCAGCTACTGGATGGCCTGGATCAGACAGGCTCCTGGGAAGGGACTGGAGTGGGTTGCCAGGATCAGTAATGGTGGTGGTGGCTACATATATTATGCCAAGTCTGTTCAAGGAAGATTCACCATCTCCAGAGACAACAGCAAGAACCAGCTGTATTTACAGATGACCAGCCTGACAGCTGAAGACACTGCTGTGTATTACTGTGCAAGAGACCCACAGTGAGAGAGAGAGAGGGGAGAGCCATACAAAAACCTCTTCCCCTTTACCACACCCAGCTCGTGTATATAGAATTTAATGAATTAATAAAATAACAATACATTCAAATAAATTAATTTAAAATGATTTTTGTTTCTATAGTTTTATTGTATTCACATTTCTACATCAATGACTTTGAAAGTAAAGAAGCATGTTCCCTTAAGCTTTACATACTGATCATGTTGCAATGCAATGCAAACTTTCTTTCATCAACAGTTTTAATTATGCTCTGGTTAATAATCATGCAGTTATGATATGCACCCCCAATCAATCAATCAATCAATCAATTTTTATTTATATAGAGCTTTTCACAGACGACTGTCACAAAGACGTTTTTTACGGAACAGAAAGGGGAGGAAAGGGGAAATGGGAAATGCCAGCTCTAAGCCCCCAGATAGCAGAGGTAAAAACTCTCTAGTAGGGAGAGAAAACCCTCATACAGTGGCGAGAAAAAATTCCCCGATGGGAAGAAATCTCGAGAGGAACCCGGCTATTGGGGGGATGCCCATCTTCCACTGGCCTATGGGTTGATTATTTCATAGGGAGGTATTCTACTCTGATGACTCACTCACGCAGTGGCAGGTGGGGGGCGCCTAGCTGGTCTTGGGCTGGAACTCCGTGCCAGGAGGGGGGCGGGGGGAGGGCTCGGGAATTGTATTGTAATGGGTTGATGGGGACCTTTTGGAGACTAATAGGCCCGAGATTTCTTCCCATCGGGGAGTTTTTTCTCACCACCATTTGAGTGTTTTTCTTCCCACTGGGGAGCTTTTACCTTGTTTGCTGTTTGGGGGTTCAGCCCAGTGCACAAAATGTGGCAAAATGTTGTTGAAAACCCATTGAAAAGGGCGTCCAAGATTCCAACACAATTTAGCCGTCCATGGAAGACTGTTGTTCACTGGGAAGCGAGGTATTTACTTGGTTTTTGAATTGAGTTGACAGAAATCTGGCAATCCAAATTATGCCATACATTCAATGAGAAAAATAAAATCTAAACAGATTTAATGAGGTTAGCTGTTTTTTTTCTTGGAAACACAAACTTGCACAAAAGAGTTCCTCTTATTTGCATTTGGCTTTACATATTATTTATTACCAGGATAATATTCCCCAAACAGGACAAGTAAGTAAGCACTCTTATTAACTTCCATTTATTTTTTGTGATCTAAATGGAATGTAATACAGAGTGTAAAAATCTGATCATAACTTCATACGCCTTATTCAGAATCTCAATGAACCAATAAGCACTGTTAATGATCTAAATTCCAGAGTAATGCTGATGGAAGCAGTCTGCTATTTTTTTAATTCTCGTCCAGGAGGGGGCAGCAGTGCTCCTATAATGGATATTCTGACCCTCTGAATTCTGACCCTCCTTCATCCAACCCCCAGAGATTTAAACAAATTCAGCCCACAGTACTTCCTATAAAAGCCACTGAGAATTCTCCTCCAAACACAGGAGCATCACCTGTAAGACAGAGAGGGAGATCTGTGTGTGACAATGGGAGCTATTGTAGCATTAGCAGTGTTGCTGGGAACTTTATCTTGTAAGTCAGCATGTTGGATTCATATTTGTATTTTAATTAAAATACAAATATTTTAAGGTTTTACTTTTAAATAAAATAAGTAGTTTGTTGGTTTTTGCTGTTTGTTATATTGTTTACTGATATAGTCACAAGTATCCTTTATTTCTGTCTACAGATTGTCACTGTGTTGAACTCACACAGCCAGGCTCCATGGTTGTAAAACCAGGACAGTCTCTGACCATCTCCTGTAAAGTCTCTGGTTATTCCCTGACTGATAGCAGCTATGCTACAAACTGGATCCGACAACCTGCAGGGAAAGCTCTGGAGTGGATTGGAGCCATAGGGTATGATGGAGACACTGCTTATAAAGACTCACTAAAGAGCAAGTTCAGCATCTCCAGAGACACCTCCAGCAGCTCAGTGTCTTTACAAGGGAGCAACCTGCAGACTGGAGACTCAGCTGTGTATTACTGTGCCCGAGACTCACAGTGAGAGAAAGTCATGTGGGAGTGATACAAAAACTGCTTCACACTTCACTTCACACTGGCAGCTATTTGATACTGAAAACAGCCCTACTGACATATAAATTCAGTGTGACCCAAAGTATTAACCTAAAGTCTAAAAATGAAATATGCAAATAGAAATATCTGATTATTGAAAATATATTTAACGTCAAATAAATATATATATATATTTTTTGTGAAAAATAACTGGTAGAATAAACTGAAAAGTCCTCATGAACTGAAAGTGAAATAGAAGAAGAAAACTTGCAATAAAATACTCTTGGTAAAGAATGTATCTGAACAGGCATTTAAAAGTGCATTCAAAGGTTATTGGTTTTAGCTGCAAAATGTGAAAGTTTTATATACTATCATCATAATACCATCGTACATCTTCCAAATTCAGATTTTTTATTCAGACAGAAAACACTTTCTAACAGAAATATAATACTGTGTATTTTGCAGATGTGAACAACATTATCCTTCAGAGAAAACAAAACCGAATTATACATATTTATTGACATTGCAACAGTTTACTATGTGAAAATACATAATTATTTTTATTTGGATGTGCTTAGTTCGGGGAAATATAAGTTTCAGCTGGAATTGCTGTTATTGGGTCTTCTCTCTGGGCCAAGCATAATAATCAATCCTTAAGCACAATCACAGGGACACTGTGCTGTAGGAGATTCAACCTTTCCGATAGGACTTTAAATTGATGTCCTGACTCACTGCTGTCATTAAATATTCCATGACACCTATCGCCATGAGTGTTGGAGAGGGGTGCAGAGATTTTCAGTGTATTGGCCATTATTTCCCAGCTTATCACACCCAATTCTCATTAGCCAATCATAACCCACTTTTTTTTTTTACTAAAAGACCCTCTCTTCCTCAGCCTCCACACTTTCAAAACCGAACTGAGCATATTATAGTTGAGGAATTCGAAATTTCAGTCTGTTATTTAACAAATGTGCTGCATTCTACGAGTGGCTTGTGTTTCACTTTGGATAGTCTCTTTGAACAGCCTGGGTATAGTTTCTTGGTTATATTATAGTTATATAAATCATAACTGCTGAAGCATAAATTCTGCTGATTAGTATATTTATGTATGACATAATATTTTGATAAGTATTCACAGTGATCGGAATATATCTGGTGATCAGTATATGATCCACTTGTACACAACAAGACAACATTCCTTTGGTTTAAAATGTCCTCTGAACAGCACTACAGCACAGATCACATTTCTGTAAACAAGATGCTTTTGAGCAACAAGAATGAAGCACAGCAGAATGGCCACTGAACATGGAACATGGTTCTATAAAAAATGTCTTTACCCCATTGACTGCAATGTAATTTATGTGGAAAATATAAACTACAACCTTACAATATAACACTTTTTATACGGTATTTGTCATTCACAGACTGCTCTATTTAAACAGAGTGTGATCTGCCCTCCCAGTGAGGAGGAGTACATGCAAACTCGGAGCTCTTCCTTCTACATTTACCTCTCTGCACTGAGGGAGGAGGGACTGTTGTTGGAGACTGACTGTAGGACTATCATCACAGACTGCAGTCAAAGACTTTCACCATGACTGTGTTGGGACAATGGACTACAAGCCCCACAATGAACTACAGTCACTCCCGAGATACCAGAAGTGACGCATTCAACGTCACCTCCCAACCTGCAATAAAAAGTTACCGCGTCCAATACAGTCGGGCTGAGGAATGCACGTCACTCACCCGAGGGATAAAACTTTGGGACCCCCCAGAGTTCGCTCTCTCTGGCGTGCGGTAACGAACTGTATGCATTAAAAGAGACCAATTTACTTTGTGAACTAAATCTTAAATATTTTAACCCTTGATCACGGTTATAGTTTTAGATTTTAGAATCCGAAGTACGTGCACTAATTGAACCCGACAATTCTGTTGGAGACTGCTCTTATACGGGCAGTTCGGGAATTTCAAAGACGACCGGATCTCTTTGTAACTTTTCGTCGACGCGAATTCCCCCGCGAGGCCTCCGACCAGGACTACGCCTCAGGACACTTGGACATCTCTCAGGACCTGTGTTTCCAAGTCGTCCAACCCGGGATCCCCTTCTTTTTCTTCCCGACGACGGTCGAACGAACTCTGATGAACTGCGGTGTCTGGTCTCTCATGAGATCGGACCTCAAGTAAGGCCGTGTTATCTGGGCACAGATTGGCTGATACTTATATGGTGGTTCAATAATATATTGCATTTAACTGCATTTAATTCTGATAGGATTATGCTGGGCAATAACTGTATTTACTCGTTTGTTTGAGATATGATGTGTTATTAGTTTCCCTAACTGTCTACCCTCATTACATGATTTTGTGTTGCCACATATATATCTAAAAGTGTGATTTCCCCTCTTTCGATCTGGGCACGATAACATCCTAAATTCGAGACTAACCGTAATTAGATAACGGGATATTTATAACGCGCTTCCCCAAGTGCTAGCAGAAATAAATCCTCCAGAATCAATCACGGGTCGATTAGTGATAGAGGCATAATTCAGCCTACTAAGAAAGTGCCAGATCTCCCTACGGCTTGAGTAGGCTCGGCCTGAGCGTGCTGAAGCCATATTCATACTTCCCTCCCTCTTCCGACACGCGTACACGCGTGTCCGTGTGCCTCACCTCCATCTTTCTTTCTCTCCCTCTTCCTTTGTCTCCGCCACGCGTACCCGTGTGCCCGTGTGTTCACCTCCATCTTCCTTTCTTTCCCTCTGTCCCTCTGTCTCCGCCACGTGCACCCGCGTGCACGCGCATCCTTACCTCCTTTGTGTGCGTTCTATCTATATCACCCCGCCGTGGGATATAATAGTTTATTACCTGGTTATCCTTTTGTAATAAACTATATTATTTGCATCTGGTGTTTGGCGTGAATATTTCAAGCATTTATAAAAAGTCACACTCACAGAACAGATACAAATCTCCCGTAATTCAACGTGGAATATTGTTAAAGTTTAAAAGTAATTAGACTCTATATTACTTCCACTAGAATAACTGGGTACTCCACAACGCAATTCCTTTAGCGGAATGCGCTACTTCTCATTCTAGGGCGTTATAATTACATGAGACTGATTAATAAATATAAATTATACCTTTTGACCCTACATATTTGGTGCCCCGTGTGAGGATAGTCAAGATTGAAACGGCCTGGTTTGTAAATAAACCAGGTTCTACTGACTATACGAAAAAAAACTACTGAGAAAATGATCTATACATTTATTTTCCAAATTTTCATTGAATCAACATTACTACCGTTTTTTTTTCTGTGAGTACAAAAAGTTGACTTTTTATTCATGCTTGAAAAAAGCGCATGGGACAGGCCCATCTGCTAAGTAGGTGAATATTCACAAAGCACCGCCGGGTGGCGTCACGAGCCATTTTCTAGCCTGCTCCATAGGATAGACTAATTGTGCTTGCGAACAATTGTACTGTGGTGGTATCGTTTGTTTTTACCCAACTTGTTTCTTTGACAGTCTGATAATATTAGTTAGCTATTAACAAGTCATAACTAACATGTATTGATTTATTAATAGTCAAACCAAATTAATTTATAGCTGTTAATGAACAACTTTGGAGTTAAATCTTCTATAGAATTTACTTCTACCCTGCTTCTCAGAAGCGATAGGATCGCTCTCTTTTCCTTTCTGGCGCGGTTAATGCTTGATGGTTATAGACAGTGCTGTCCAAACGTTATTGAGAAACCGCGCCCTCTCAGGCCCTGCAACCCCTGTGTTTGAAGTGAGTGTTATTACAGCATTATACCTCAGCAACTACACTGTTGCTACGCGTATCTCCGGGCATAGACTAACCGCGGTCAGTCACGCATCCCGTTGGACCTGTGCAGTAATGGGCAAGACCCCTACAGGCAGTGTACGGTAGTGACTATCTGGTTGTCTTTTGGCAGCACGCATAAGCAAACCGCAATCAGTCACGCATCCCGTTGGACCTGCACAGTATAGGGCAAGACCCCTACAGGCAGTGTACGGTAGTGACTATCTGGTTGTCCTTTGGCAGCACGCCTTGCAACCGCAGTCAATCACGGACCCTCGAGAGGCTCAACTCTGAGGTACAAGATCTCCGTCATGACCTCAAGAGAGCCCCTGATGCCTTGGAGGAACACACCTCCAAGCCTGATGAGAGTGAGCTGAGCCAGGCTGCAGCCACCTCGTCGCTTTCCCGCGGAAATTCCCAGGAGCTTCCTGCCTCCAGGCCCGGTCACCAAGCTAGAGTGTCTGTCACAAGCTCCCTCCGTGATAGCTTCAAAGAAGGAGAGCACTCAGTCTCAGAAGATGAGACTGAATACTATGGGAGCGTTTCCCGTGACTCCCGGAGAGGTCTCGCCCGGCGCCAAGACGCTTATTCTAGACATGGGTCTAGAGATCGCTCCACTGAACGCCGTCGTTTAACCCGTGACTCACCTTCTCGCTCACCCTCTAGAGAAGAGAAGAGAAGGAGTGTGTTGCTTCCCCCTTTCCTTCCCTCGCGAAGAAAGGAACAAGAGGTCCATTTTGAGGCCTCACCCTCACTTCATGGAGATCGCAGCATGTCCTGTGGCCGTAGAAGTGTACGGTATGATTCCGCTTCTCCCCGAAGGAGTAGAGATACCTTGCGGTACGACTCTGCCTCCCCGCCTAGGAGGAGCAGAGATGCGTCCCATAATAAATCTGCCTCCCCGCAAAGAAGGCACAGAGATACTTCGCAGTACGTTTCTGTCTCTCCGTCCAGGGGGAGTAGAGACGCGTCGTGGTACGAATCCGCATCCCCTCCCAGAAGGAAGACAGATATGCGACGTTGTGACTCCACTTCACCATACAGAAGTGGATCAAGCGTGTCACGTCGCGACTCTGCTTCTCGGTCCCGAAGTAGGGCCGATATTTATCGCGATACTTACCATGATCGCAGAGCAGCCACACCCTCTCAGCCTAGGCGTAATGCATATGACGTTCATGCCCGTACGCGAACCACTTAGTCTGAGGGAGAGTCCAGCTCATCCGAGAGCGACTATGAGTTCCATAAGCCGCGCAGCTGGGGACCAAGGCATGGCCCACGCTTTAAGCATCTGGACTCCATAGCTAAGGACATTGAATGGTTTGATCCTGAAAAACAGGATCATAATGTGGAGGATTACCTCCGTGAGCTTGAGCGCTGCCTCTCAGACCTACCCAACGCCACAAGGCGGGAGCGGGTTAAGCTGATTTGGAAGACGTCGTCTAGGTCTGTCCAGGCATTTATTCATTCGCAGCCCCTTATTGTGCGGGAAAGTTTCTCCCAGCTCAGTAGGGCCCTGATAGAGGAATTCTCCCCCTTTGCCAATGAAACATCGGCAACCATTTCCACCCTCCAGATAAGGCACCACCGCTCTGAAGCACCCAAAGAGTTCTACAACAGGTTGAAGCATGCCTTCTTTCAAGGGAGAAATGGGCCCGGTCTAACAGAAGACCGCGCCATCAAATCCCTCTTTCTGCACAACCTGCATTCGTGTATAAGAACTCACGTCACCCTGATGACTCAGATAGACAACCCTCCCATGCACAAAATCCGACGGATAGCACAGGTTGCTTGGGAGACAGTCGCCCACACTGGCGATAAGAGGGATGAAGACCCTAAGGTGCTGGCGACTCAGAGCTCCTCAAATGTTCCGTTGGAACCTGAGGACTCAGTAGTTTCCATTTTAAAAAAACACTGCACACTCTTCATGTCATGACAGTGTGAAAGGGGGGTGGAAAGGGGGACAGAATAAACCCCAGGGAGGTGACATCCACCACCTAACAGGTGGCGAGAAAGGGGACAACGGCTACTTCTCCCATCAGGAGAAAAATGCAGGCAGCTCTTTTCACTCATGACTAGGCCAAGTACCTCCCCCTTTTCCGAGAGTGTACCACACTGGAAGGGGGGAGGAACCCTTGAGTGAGATGGCTCCCTCGCCTATTGAGCCATGGCCTTGTGAAGCCCTAGCCATTGCACAACCCTACCCCTTTCTACAGTTTCCGGGTGATTTGATCCAGAAAAGTAATGCTAAACGCATATACACAGCCGTTCTGGTTGGAAATTGTCTGGACCTCAAAGCCTTGTTGGACACAGGAAATCAGCCTGATAAAAAAGGAGGTAAATCCTTCCTCTCTGGAAGAACCTAACCACCTATGTCAAGGCGCTGAGGTTCAGAAACAGCTCACCAAGGCTGGTGAACTAGGGACAGACACCCGGCGACAGGAACTTAGGCACCTGGTTTATGACCCCCAAGCTATATGCAACAGGGACACTGATGAGGGTAGTGTCACAAGCACTCGCACTGTGCACACTCCCACAAAGCTGGGCACCCTACCCACATTTGTGCATCAGTACAAGATCCCTAAACGGCAGAAGAGCTACCTAGCAGGGTTGTTAACCGCAACGTCCGTGGTTGGGCCGCTGTTTGTGGTCAGGCTCTCTTTCTAAGGGCGTCTGACAAAGTAGTTGAATGATAGACAAAGGAGATCTCCCATTGCCTTTCGCTCACCACACACTTTCCTCTTTCCTCTTCCTTTCCCCTGTCTTGTTTGTCCTCTTTCACTTGCCACAAGGTGTTAACAACACATTGGTGCTCATTTGCCTAGCATTAATTGCCCAGATATACTCAGCTAAATTGCGTGCCCAGATGTCGGCCAATAACCGCTTGTGATGAACTTGTGACCACCAATAACCGACTTTGTGTTCCCAGGATTACAGTGTCAAACCTCATCCTAGGACCAAGGGGGGATGTTGGGACAATGGACTACAAGCCCCACAATGAACTACAGTCACTCCCGAGATACCAGAAGTGACGCATTCAACGTCACCTCCCAACCTGCAATAAAAAGTTACCGCGTCCAATACAGTCGGGCTGAGGAATGCACGTCACTCACCCGAGGGATAAAACTTTGGGACCCCCCAGAGTTCGCTCTCTCTGGCGTGTGGCAACAAACTGTATGCATTAAAAGAGACCAATTTACTTCGTGAACTAAATCTTAAATATTTTAACCCTTGATCACGGTTATAGTTTTAGATTTTAGAATCTGAAGTACGTGCACTAATTGAACCCGACAATTATGTTGGAGACTGCTCTTATACGGGCAGTTTGGGAATTGAAGTTTCAAAGACGACCGGATCTCTTTGTAACTTTTCGTCGACGCAAATTCCCCCGCGAGGCCTCCGACCAGGACTACGCCTCAGGACACTTGGACATCTCTCAGGACCTGTGTTTCCAAGTCGTCCAACCCGGGATCCCCTTCTTTTTCTTCCCGACGACGGTCGGATGAACTCTGATGAACTGCGGTGTCTGGTCTCTCATGAGATCGGACCTCAAGTAAGGCCGTGTTATCTGGGCACAGATTGGCTGATACTTATATGGTGGTTCAATAATATATTGCATTTAACTGCATTTAATTATGATAGGATTATGCTGGGCAATAACTGTATTTACTCGTTTGTTTGAGATATGATGTGTTATTAGTTTCCCTAACTGTCTACCCTCATTACATGATTTTGTGTTGCCACATATATATCTAAAAGTGTGATTTCCCCTCTTTCGATCTGGGCACGATAACATCCTAAATTTGAGACTAACCATAATTAGATAACGGGATATTTATAACGCGCTTCCCCAAGTGCTAGCAGAAATAAATCCTCCAGAATCAATCATGGCTCGATTAGTGATAGAGGCATAATTCAGCCTACTAAGAAAGTGCCAGATCTCCCTACGGCTTGAGTAGGCTCGGCCTGAGCGTGCTGAAGCCATATTCATACTTCCCTCCCTCTTCCGACACGCGTACACGCGTGTCCGTGTGCCTCACCTCCATCTTTCTTTCTCTCCCTCTTCCTTTGTCTCCGCCACGCGTACCCGTGTGCCCGTGTGTTCACCTCCATCTTCCTTTCTTTCCCTCTGTCCCTCTGTCTCCGCCACGTGCACCCGCGTGCACGCGCATCCTTACCTCCTTTGTGTGTGTTCTATCTATATCACCCCGCCGTGGGATATAATCGTTTATTACCTGGTTATCCTTTTGTAATAAACTATATTATTTGCATCTGGTGTTTGGCGTGAATATTTCAAGCATTTATAAAAAGTCACACTCACAGAACAGATACAAATCTCCCGTAATTCAACGTGGAATATTGTTAAAGTTTAAAAGTAATTAGACTCTATATTACTTCCACTAGAATAACCGGGTACTCCACAACGCAATTCCTTTAGCGGAATGCGCTGCTTCTCGTTCTAGGGTGTTATAATTACATGAGACTGATTAATAAATATAAATTATACCTTTTGACCCTACAACTGGTATAACCAGCCTACTTCTGATAGCGTATAGTACGCTTTCATTTGTCAATCGTTTAACTCTTCTAAAATAGTTTTTGTTCGTTTGTGGATTGTGAGTTCTAAGTCTTTCTTTATTTCACAGGTGTTAAATGTCAGACACTAGTTGAGTCTGAACCAGCAGGTAAAAAGCCTGGAGAATCCCACAAACTGACCTGTACAGCCTCTGGGTTTACATTCAGCAGCTACTGGATGCACTGGATCAAACAGGCTCCTGGGAAGGGACTGAAGTGGGTGGCTGAAATCAGTAGTGGTGGTAGCTACATATATTATGCCAATTCTGTTCAGGGAAGATTCACCATCTCCAGAGACAACAGCAAGAACCAGCTGTATTTACAGATGAACAGCCTGGCAGCTGAAGACACTGCTGTGTATTACTGTGCAAGAGAGTCCCACAAAAACCTCAAAAAATGAACAGAGAGGGAGAGCCACACAAAAACTTTACCACACACAGCTATTGTACATAATTTAATGAATTAATTAAATAACAATACATTCAAACAAATCAATTTTCATAGTTTTCATGTTTCCATAATTTTATTGTATACACATTTCTACATCAATGACTCTGAAAGTAAAGAAGCATGTACCTGTAAGCATTACATACTGCTCATATTGCAATGCAACTTTGAAACTCTCTTTCATCAACAGTTTCAATTATGCTCTTGTTAATAAACATACACTTATGATATGTACTCCCCAATGGTGTTGTTTAGGATTCATAAAGACCTTATTTGATTATTCATGACATAATGACTCATATTATAATGAGTTTATGTTATTATAAAATCAGTGTAAAAACATTAAATATAAACAGATTTATTGAGGGTACTTGATTTTTTTTTCAAGGAAGCACAAAAGTACACAAACCATTTGCTTTTATTAGCATTTGGCTTTACTGCTACTGTTTAATTTTACCAGGATAATGTACCCCAAACAAGTCAGTAAACAAGTGCTCTAATTAACGTCCATTTGTTGTGATCTAAATGGAATGTACTACAGTGTGTTGAAGTCTGAATCATAACTTCATACCCCTTCATTCTGAAACCTTATAATGAATTAATAAACATTGTTACTGATCTAAATTCCAGAGTAATGCTGGTGGAAGCAATCTGGTGTTTTAAATTCTCCTCCAGGAGGGGGCAGCAGTGCTCCTATAATGGATGTTCTGACCCTCTGAATTTATCTTGTTTTTCTCCTTCATCCAACCCCCAGAGATTTAAACAAATTCAGTCCACAGTATTTCCTATAAAAGCCACTGAGAATTCTCCTCCCAACACAGGAGCATCACTAGTAAGACAGAGAGGGAGATCTGTGTGTGACAATGGGAGCTATTATAGCATTAGCAGTATTATTGGGAACTTTATCTTGTAAGTCAGCATGTTGGATTCATATTTTTTAGTTGGATTCATGTATTTTAATTAAAATACAAATATTTTAAGGTTTTACTTTTAGATAAAATAGGTAGTTTGTTGGTTTCTGCTGTTTGTTATATTGTTTACTGATATAGTCACAAGTATCCTTTATTTCTGTCTACAGATGGGCACTGTGTTGAACTCACACAGCCAGGCTCTATGGTTGTAAAACCAGGACAGTCTCTGACCCTCTCCTGTAAAGTCTCTGGGTATTCCCTGACTGATAGCAGCTACTGTACAAACTGGATCCGACAGCCTGCAGGGAAAGCTCTGGAGTGGGTTGGAGAAATATGTGGCAGTGGAAGCACTGCATACAAAGATTCCCTGAAGAGCAAGTTCAGCATCTCCAGAGACACTTCCAGCAGCTCAGTGTCTTTACAAGGGAGCAGCCTGCAGACTGGAGACTCAGCTGTGTATTACTGTGCCCGAGAGTCACAGTGAGAGAAAGTCATGTGGGAGTGATACAAAAACTGCTTCATACTTCACTTCACACTGGCAGCTATTTGATCCTGAAAACAGCAGTACTGACATATAAATTCAGTGTAGCCCTAAGTATTTTAAAATGAAATATGAAAACAGAGATATCTGATTATTGAAAATATATTTAACGACAATTAAATATCTGTATATTTTTTGTAAATAAGAACAGGTAGAATAAATCACAAATCAGAATAAACCAAAATCAGAAACTGAAAGTGAAGTAGAAGAAGAAAATCCCATCAGAAAAACACATTTATAATGTAAAAAACTTGGAATAAAGTACTCTTGGTAAAGAATGTATCTGAGCAGGCATTTAAAAGTGTATTCATAGGTTATTGGTTTTAGCTGCAAAATGTGAAAATGAGAAAGTTTTATGTACTATCATAACCTCATTGTACATCTACCAAATTCAGTGTTTTACATTCAGACAGAAAACACTTTCTAACAGAAATATAATACTGTGCATTTTGCAGATGTGCACGACGTTATCCTTCAGAAAAAACTGGGCCTAATTTGACATTTTTATTAACATTGCAACAGTTTACTATGTTAAATATCCATGTACAGTCTTTTCATTTTGATGTGCTAAATTGTGGGAAATATAAATTACAGCTGGAATTACTATAACTGGGTCTTCTCTCTGGACCAAGCACAAGCATCAATGCCTAAGCACAATCACAGGGACACTGTGCTGTAGGAGATTCAATCTTTCTGATATGACTTTAAATTGACATCTTGACTCACTGCTATCATTAACTATTCCATGACACCTATCACCACAAGTGTTGGAGAGGGGCAGGTTGATTCCCAGTGTGCTGGCCAATTCTCCAGCTTAACACACCCAATTCTGCTTAATCATAATCCACTATACTGTATATATGGGTAAAATTAATCCTTTCTTCCGAAGCTTCCACACTGTCAGAGCTGACTGGAACATAATATACTTATATACTGTAAATCATAACGGCAGAAGAATGGATTCTGCTGATCAGTATATTCATGCAGTACCTATCCATATTGACAAGAGTATACACTATAGTGATAACACTATATCTGGTGATCACTATATGATCCACTTGTGCACAATGAGACAACATTCCTTTGGTTTAAAATGTCCTCTGAACAGCACTACAGTACAGATCACATTTCTGTAGAAAAGATGCTTTTGAGGAGCAGGATTGAAGCACAGCAGCATGGCCACTGAACATGGAACATGGTTCTTTAAAAAATGTCTTTATCCCATTGACTGTAAAGTAAATTATGTGGGAAAATATTAACTATATCACAGTCACAATATAATACTTTTTCTATGGTATTTGTCGTCCAGATTTCTGACTGCTCTATTTAATCAGTGTGTGATCTGCCCTACCAGTGAGGAGGAGTTCATGCAAACTCTGAGCTCTTCCTTCTACATTTACCTCTCTGCACTGAGGGAGGAGGGACTGTTTTTGAGACTGACTGTAGGACTATCATCACAGACTGCAGTCAAAGACTTTCACCATGACTGTTATAACCAGCCTGCTTATGGTCTCAGTATTCTTGAGTATGTTTTAATTGCCAATTCATTTGACTTTAACTGAACTATTTTTGTGAGGTAGGTGGATCATGAGAACTAATTCTTTCTTAATTCTACAGGTGTTAAATGTCAGACACTGACTGAGTCTGAACCAGCAGTTAAAAAGCCTGGAGAATCCCACAAACTGACCTGTACAGCCTCTGGGTTCACATTCAGCAGCTATCCTATGAACTGGATCAGACAGGCTCCTGGGAAGGGACTGGAGTGGGTTGCCTATATTCACACGGGCAGTTCACCCATCTACTACTCCCAGTCTGTTCAGGGAAGATTCATTATATCCAGAGACGACTCCAACAGCAAGCTGTACCTGCAGATGAACAGCCTGACAGCTGGAGACACTGCTGTGTATTACTGTGCCAGAAGAGACTCACAGTGAGAGAAGTCAAGCCTGAGCCCTGACAATAACTCTCTACATGAAACTGTTACCACATCAGCCCGTAGGGAATTCATTCTGTTTATACTGCCCCTACAGCATGTCTGTTTCTGAAAGCTAACTTGTTCAGTTTGTGTCTGTGCGGAAAAGACATTATTAATTTACAATGCACATAATTTGTTTTGAACAAAACTTCTACTCTATGGATTATGCTCATTCTTTACTGCCATTAAAAATAAATAAATAAACAATGCATTAATGAATAAATAAACATAAATTGAAGAAATAGCACAGTAATGAGTTCAAGAAAACACCTGAAACAGTGTTCTACGTGGTTACTTGAGTGATGTTCCTCAAAAAGTACAATCAAACTTACTTGTTCAACAAACTATATTTGCATTTACTCCAAAATAAAAACAGCCAAACTGCCATTTGAATAAACTTTATTACATTAATAAATATCAGGTACTTCAGCCCACAGTCTCCTCATGTTGTGAGTTGAACTCTCTCTTTCTCTCTGACACATTGACAATGCAAAGACTGTGATTGATCTCATGGATTTAATGTCACCCCCTGTGATAGTTGTGATGGTAACATAGAAAAAAACAGCATTTACGATTCAGGCATCTAGCAGATGGGGGTTTGGGGTTTGGGGTTGGGGGGTTGGGGTTGGGGGGTTGGGGTGGGGTCGGCTCACAGCCTGAAGGTACGAGGTGCAGCTCCTTTAGCTGCCTTGTATGCCAACACCACCGTTTTGAATTTGATGTGGGCAGCCAGTGCTGGGAACGCAGGAGGGGGGTAACATGGGACAATTTGGGGAGGCAGGAAGCCAGGTGTGTTGCTGCATTCTGGATGAGCTGAAGGGGCTGGAGAGGGTGCTGCAGAATCCCGGCCAGGAGGGAGGTAAAGGAGGACTGCTCCGTACAATTTCTGTACATGTAAATGAGTCTCATTATGACTGTACACTAACAGAACAGCCAGATACAAACTTGACCTGTTCTTGGTATATCTGCAATCCATGAATAAAATTATGGTTTGAAGAGATATACTGTTTCTCTAATTAAATCATAATCTTGCACAGAAACCTGCCCTTATATACATTTGGTTTCCCTGTCGTAACATCTGTTACCAGGTTAATGTACTGAAAGCAGCATTCTAATGTATTTTTACTTATAATCCAGATGGAATGTAGCATATTGCACATATATTGAAATAATAAATACATGAACATTCATTCTGAATTCCATCCATGATCAATATTACTGATATAACTTCCAGAGTAATGCTGGTGGAAGCAGTCTGCTGTTTTTAATTATCCTCCAGGAGGGGGCAGCAGTGCTCCTATAATGGATGTTCTGACCCACTGAATTTATCTTGTTTTTCTCTTTCATCCAACCCCCAGAGATTTAAACAAATTCAGTCCACAGTATTTCCTATAAAAGCCAATGATAATTCTCCTACAGAAACAGCACCATCACCTGTAAGACAGAGAGAGGGAGATCTGTCTGTGACAATGGGAGCTTTTGTAGTATTAGCAGTGTTGCTGGGAACTTTATCTTGTAAGTGAGCATGCTATATTCATATTTGTATTTTAATTAAAATGATTCTGTGAAATCTTCCAAAGATTTACTTTTAAATAAAATATATAGTTTATTTCTTTTTGCTGTTTGTTTGCATAAATTACATTGCTTACTGATATACTCACAAATGTCTTATATTTCTGTCTCTACAGATGCTCACTGTGTTGAACTCACACAGCCAGGCTCTATGGTTGTAAAACCAGGACAGTCTCTGACCATCTCCTGTAAAGTCTCATATTCACTTAGCAGCTATAGTACAGCCTGGATCCGACAGCCTGCAGGGAAAGCACTGGAGTGGATTGGAGTTATATGGACGGATGGAAACCTTTCTTATAAAGATTCACTAAAGAGCAAGTTCAGCATCTCCAGAGACTCCTCCAGCAGCTCAGTGTCTTTACAAGGGAACAGCCTGCAGACTGGAGACACAGCTGTGTATTACTGTGCCCGACGCACACAGTGCAGCAAAGCAACACTAGAGCTGTACAAAAACACATCATACTGACAGTCACCACTGAACACACACTCTACCTGCATGTAGCACTCACTGTCCTCATGTTCACCTATATAGTATTGGTAGTTTAATAAAAAAAAAAATGTTTTCATTTTAAATGTATACTATATAGTTTCATTGTAAACAACTCGTTCTTTGTTTACATTCAAATTTTCTCCCCAAAAAACACTGTATGTGTTCTTGTGGTCTAATAAACATGTTGAATGTATTTCTTACCTCCAAGTCGTTCGTCATTTTTTTGTTAATGTTTTGAATGTTACACTGTTGACATCCCGCCGCCATTTTTAAAGCCAGAAACAGCTAAAATGGTGTAAGCGTCATGAATGGGCGGTCCCTGCTAATTTGATTGACATGGCCAGGCCATGTGGGCAGGCTTCCAGGTAAACTCTAATTTTAGCTTAGGACCGAAACATTCCTCACGCAAATACGCGAACGTGGATGCTTCGAACTACGCGAACTATTTTCCTAATATGTATATTAAATATTTATCAGGGGTGTAACGGTACACAAAAGGCACGGTTCGGTAACCTACGTAGCCTACTTCGGTTTTGAAGTCACGCTTCGGTAACAGAGTGCATAATTGCTGCGTCGTGGATCGTCTAGGCTACACTCGGACTCAGATAAGCGTATCTTTTTTCATTGCTTTCAGCTGTTGTTGGTTAATTGAACAGATTGGAGTCACTCGGTAGCTTAGTTTATTTTGAATTGTTTGCAGTTAGTCCGTATTTGCTCGCTGTAATTGGGCCAGCTACCTGTCTTTTGTGTTGCTAATTAGAACTAGTTGAATTAGAACTCACTCTGAGGTGATGAGCTGCAAACACGCTTAATATACACACAGGTGAATCTGGTTCCAACTAAATTAGCAACACAAAAGACGGGTAGCTGGCCCAACTACAGCGAGCAAGCTACGGACTAACTGCAAACAATTCAAAATAAACTAAGCTACCGAGTGACTCCAATCTGTTCAATTCACTAACAACAGCTGAAAGCAATGAAAAAAGATACGCTTATCTGAGTCCGAGTGTAGCCTGATGATCCACGACGCAGCTATTATACACTCTGTTACCGAAGCGTGACTTCAAAACCGAAGTACCTACGTACCGAACCGTGACTTTTGTGTACCGTTACACCCCTAATATTTATAAATAAATATTTTCCCAAAATAAATCAGAGATACCCTCAATGAAATTTTTTTACAGACATCCAAAAACTCCCCATCCTCTTCGGAGAGGAGAGGACGTCCTGTGACCTGGCAGCACAATATATAGGCCTACCTGTCTGCCATCGTTTTAGGGACAGTGAGTGACAGAGATCATTATAAACCAATTTTAATTTTTTATATTTATTATATTCACTTTATAAGATCATATGTGTCGTTCTCATCATCATTATTATCATTTATATTGATAATTATTATTATTTTTAATTATAGTTTATTATTTTACATTATTGTTATTTCTAAATCCATAATCAAAGAAAAGTTATTGTTTTCATGGTATGGTTACTGTTCATTCGTTTCTAGTCTTTGCTGTTTTGTATTGTTCAGAGTTAGATGTATGTCTTCGACTGTTTTAATGCAGTATGCTTTGACAATACAGATTCAATGTCTTGTCATGCCAATAAAGCGAACTGAATTGAGTCCACGGTCAGAGAAAATATGTGTGAAACGTCACCACAGTGCTCGTGCGTCGTCGTGCGCGTCTGAGAAGAACACGTGATAATCAATTTTCGGGGAGCCCTTTGTTTACTTTAGAGCCTGTTGTCTAATGTTCACTGCGACCTTCAACATCAGGAATTACAATATAAATGTAAATGCATCATAAAACCAATATTGCATTCTTGGGTCAGTCAGACCAGTCAGGCAATTATTTGAAATAGTGTAAGTCCTAATATTGTGTAATAACATATAATATACCTCTTTTGACACAATTAAAATTAGAGAGAAGTAGAACAATTTGAAAAGAGATATCGATGTTCATCAACATTCAGAGCAAAAATTTTCTTTCATATAATTCTTTATTGTATTTAATAAATTATCATAGATCTGCATGGGGACATTTTAACAGAATTTGGAGTTAAAGCATTCAATGATGTGAAATTAGATATGAAAAGAACAACTGAAACTTGAGTGAGTTTCTTCATTGTATGAGAATTTTAAATGCACATATTTTACAACACTGCTTTACAAAAAAATGTGTCCACACATAACATTTTCTGTAATAAAATAGAAGCAAAATGCAATATTTCTCGAGGATTTTCAGCATTATATACATACTGTACACTTGTATGTAAATGAGAATTCCCCTGAGAGGCAGTTATGCTAATCTTATGAGCCCCTTGTACTATAAAACACAGAAATTGCAGCTAATATTCAGTGATGAGCAGTGCTGTTCACTTCCTTTATTTTTATTTCTGTTAACAAATAAAATGGAGGCCTTTGTATTCATCACAGCTTTGCTGTTTGCCTTTAAATGTAAGGATTCCCTCTCTTCTCCTGTCTCACAACACTTGACTGAGCGCTACTAAAACAGCAATCGCTAAAGAACCGTGTAAAATTGTGTTTTGTCCCCTTCTGCAGATGCTCATTGTGACATCACACTGACGGAGTCTGAGCCACAGATGAAGAAGCCTGGAGATTCTGTGAGGCTCTCCTGTAAAGTTACTGGATTCTCCCTCAGCAGCTACAGTGTGCACTGGGTTCGACAGGCTCCTAACAAAGGGTTGCATTGGGTTGGATTCTACAGCAGCTCTTCTGACAGTCATTTCAAAGTAACAGAAGATTCATCCAACAGCATTGCATATTTAGACATCACAGATCTCCAGTCATCAGACACAGCTGTGTATTACTGTGCCCGAGAGCCACAGTGTGAAAGTTTACGGCCCTGCTGTACAAAAACCCTCCACAGATGATTTAACAGGCAATATGTGAACAGCTGTACTAAAGATATTTCCTGTTATTTTTATCTCCTGTATTTCCAACATAAAGCTACAACACACATTTGTATTACAACATTATACGTAGAAGATTAATTAAATTTAATAAAATAACAAATATGGGACATGCAACCTAATTATACATTCAATTATTACCTCTAATTAAGGTCACAGTGATTTCTAAATGACTATTAGCTTGAAAAACAAGTGAAAGTTTGTGGAAATAAATCATCAACGGCCACAAATATCTAACTTGATCACACAACATGGATCTAGATTTAGGAAAGGGAACATGTTTTGTAACCAATGTACACCTTAAATATTTCTTTTAGTGATTTCTACTACAATTTTTTTTTATGAGAATTGTTTTGACTCCCATCAACACTATGCATATCCTGAACATCCTGGAGCAAACAATATGTGGTTTATTATTGCTATTATTTAAATGATAACAATATAATCAGTAGTTTTACTGAATTCTCATCAACCCATATTAAGCGTTGTAATGTATCTAATTATTTGAGTGCAATGCTGGTGGAAGCAGCCTGCTGTATCAGTTCTCCTACAGCAGGGGGGAGCAGTGCTCCTCATTATAGCATCATATTAGCAAAACAACACAAGTGTGACGCACACAGGTTCCAGCGTTTAACACTGGATATAAGGTGCTTTCTATAGTGTGTGGTTATATGCTGTCTGTGTTGGACATTCCCATTAGATTGACTTGTGATGTACTGAGTACTGGGGGGCTCCTGGCTCCACTCTCCACACAGCAGAAATGGTGGTGTACCTTTAACACCCTAGGGTGTTAAATATACACTAGTGTTAGAGATACAGTGCCATTTTTCCTGTGCACACTCAAATGCCAGGAAACTCCCTGGATTCACTATGAATAATAATCCAACAATCGACCATGGAAAAATGACACACAGCTGTACTGATGGATAATACTTATAACTGCTATACGATCTGAACCCCGTCTACAGCTCTGACTGCTCTATTTAAACAGCGTGATCTGCCCTCCCAGTGAGGAGGAGTTCATGCAAACTCTGAGCTCTTCCTTCTACATTTATCTCTCTGCACTGAGGGAGGAGGGACTGTTGTTGGAGACTGACTGTAGGACTCTCATCACAGACTGCAGTCAAATAATTTAACCATGACTGTTATAACCAGCCTGCTTCTGGTCTCAGTATTCTTTACAAGTATGTTTTAATTGGCAATTCATTTGACTTTTACTGAAATTTTTCTGTGAGGTAGGTCGATCATGAGTACTAATTCTTTCTTAATTCTACAGGTGTTAAATGTCAGACACTGACTGAGTCTGAACCAGCAGTTAAAAAGCCTGGAGAATCCCACAAACTGACCTGTACAGCCTCTGGGTTCACATTCAGCAGCTATGCTATGAACTGGATCAGACAGGCTCCTGGGAAGGGACTGGAGTGGGTTGCCTATATAGGTACCACCACCACCTACTACTCCCAGTCTGTTCAGGGAAGATTCATTATATCCAGAGACGACTCCAACAACAAGCTGTACCTGCAGATGAACAGCCTGACAGCTGAAGACACTGCTGTGTATTACTGTGCCAGAAGAGACCCACAGTGAGAGAAGTCAAGCCTGAGCCCTGACAATAACTCTCTACATTAAACTATTACCACATCAGGCCTTAGGGAATTCATTTGGTTTTTATTGCCCCTACAGAGAAGTAGTTTGTAGCTGAATATTGAAAGTTAACTTTTTTTTGTTTGTTGTGATGGAGGGACATATTATTACATATAGAGTATTTTTGTTATACTTCTTTTTGGTTAATATTAGAGACATTTACAAGTACAATTTCAGTACATACACTCAGTGCAATTTATTTATTAGTAAATGAGCATATTATCACTGTCCACAAACAAAAGAACTACCTGTTCTTGGTAACACTACCTGTTATCTGTAACCCATGAATAAAAACAGTATAAACAGATATACTGAGATCATAGTATAAACCTTTTTTTAGGCTTATTGAAGGACAATCATAAACAAAGATCTCCTGTCATTGACATTATCTTTTCCTTAGTTACATTTATTATGAGGATAATCAATGTCAATTCCAAGAAGTAAAAGAGCACTCCAATGATCTTCAGTGCATTTTAACAATCTATATGGAATGTATCACATTGCACAGATATTCAAATCACAACTACATTAACATTCTGAGTTTAATCCATAATTTCTGTTGCTGATCTAAATTCCAGAGTAATGCTGGTGGACGCAGTCTGCTGTTTGTAATTATCCTCCAGCAGGGGGCAGCAGTGCCCCACGTGTCTTGTTTTTCTCCTTCCTCCAACCCCCAGAGATTTGAACAAATTCAGTTTACAATATTTCCTATAAAAGACACTGAGAATTATCCTCCCAACACAGGAGCATCACCTGTAAGACAGAGAGGGAGATCTGTGTGTGACAATGGGAGCTATTGTAGCATTAGCTGTGTTGCTGGGAACTTTTTCTTGTAAGTGAGAACTTTATCTTGTATCACATTTTTTATTTTAAATTAATAATGTTCTTTTCTCAAAGCATTATTTATAGATACGTAAAAATAAATGATTTATGATTACAAATAGTTTATGTTTGTTTCCATAGTTATCTTAATTATTGACACATTTATAAACATAGTTTTTATTTCTGTATCCACAGATGGTCACTGTGTTGAACTCACACAGCCAGGCTCTATTGCTGCAAAACCAGGAGAACCTTTATCTGTCTCCTGTAAAGTCTCTGGGTATTCCCTGACTGATAGCAGCTACTGTACACACTGGGTCCGACAGCCTGCAGGGAAAGCTCTGGAGTGGGTTGGGTGTGTCTGTGGCAATGGAAACATTTTTTACAAAGCTTCACTCAAGAACAAGTTCACTGTGTCGAGAGACACCTCCAGCAGCTCAGTGTCTTTACAAGGGAGCAGCCTGCAGACTGGAGACTCAGCTGTGTATTACTGTGCCCGAGACTCACAGTGAGAGAAAGTCATGTGGGAGTGATACAAAAACTGCTTCATACTTCACTTCACACAGTGAGAAATGTCATACTGAAAATAGCACTACTGCCATATGAATTCAGTGTGACCAAAAGTATTGTCTTAAGTGTAAAAATGAATTATGCAAATAGAGATATCTGATTATTATTTTTTCATAAGAAAGAACACATGAAGGTAGAATAAACTGAAAAGTCTTCAGAAACTGAAAGTGAAGTAGAAAAAAATCAGATTGGAAACACAAATTTAAAATGGAAAACACCTTTGAATAAAGTACTCTTGGTAAATAATGTATCTGAGCAGGCATTTAAAAGTATATTCATAGGGTATTGTGTTAGCTACAAAATGTGAAAATGAGAATGTTTATATACTACCATAATCTCATAGTACATCTCCCAAATTCAGTGTTTTACATTCAGACAGAAAACAGTTTCTAACAGAAAAATAATGCTATGCATTTTGCTGATGCACACTATATTATCCTTCAGAGAAAGCAGGCCCTAATTTTATGTATCAACATTGCAACAGTTTGCTATGTTAAAATACATGTACAGTCTTTTCATTTGGATGTGCTTTGTTATGGAAAATATAAGTTTCAGCTGGAAATGCTGTTATTGGGTCTTTTCTGTGGACAAAGCACAATAATCAACCCCTGAGCACAATCACTGGGAAACTATGCTGTAGGAGACTCAGCCTTAAGGACAATCACAGGGACATTGTGCTGTAGGAGATTCTGTAACTTTCCGTTCCTATCCTGTTTGTTCTCCGTGTTTTCCCTTCTCCTTCCGTGTCATGTTTGACTTCCATTGTCCGTGTTTTCCCCCCGTGCTGCAGGCTGGGCGTGTTCCCTCCGTTTGTACTACTCCAATTCTCCACTCCTGTCTCAGCCTATCCCCTCTTCCCATTTCCGCATGCATTCCTCACACTCCGCTCTGTTCAATCACCCACGCATACATTCGCACGCTTTCCTAATTGATACCAATTACACTCCTTATTTAACCAAATTCCTTTGGTTTAAAATGTCCTCTGAACAGCAGTACAGTACAGATCACATTTCTGTAGACAAGATGCTTTTGAGCAACAAGAATGAAGCACAGCAGAATGGCCAGTGAACATGGAACATGGTTCTTTAAAAAATGTCTTTACCCCATTGACTGCAATGTTATTTATGTGGGATAATATAAACTATGTCCTCATAATATAATACTTTTTCCATATTTGTAGGCCACAGCTCTGACTGCTCTATTTAAACAGTGTGTGTTATGCCCTCCCAGTGAGGAGGAGTTCATGCAAACTCTGAGCTCTTCCTTCTACATTTACCTCTCTGCACTGAGGGAGGAGGGACTGTTGTTGGAGACTGACTGTAGGACTATCATCACAGACTGCAGTCAAAGACTTTCATCATGATTTTTATAACCAGCCTGCTTCTGATAGCCGTATTTTTTCCAAGTACGCTTTCATTTGTCAATTTTAACTCTTCTAAAATTGTTTGTTTGGTTGTGGACTGTGAGTTCTAAGTCTTTCTTTATTTCACAGGTGTTAAATGTCAGACACTGGTTGAGTCTGAACCAGCAGTTAAAAAGCCTGGAGAATCCCACAAACTGACCTGTACAGCCTCTGGGTTCACATTCAGCAGCTACTGGATGGGCTGGATCAGACAGGCTCCTGGGAAGGGACTGGAGTGGATCTCAATCATTGAATATGACAGTGATAATAAATTTTACTCCAAGTCTGTTCAAGGAAGATTCACAAATACCAGAGACAACAGCAAGAACCAGCTGTATTTACAGATGAACAGCCTGACAGCTGAAGACACTGCTGTGTATTACTGTGCCAGAAGTCCCACAGTGAGAGAGAGTGAGGGGAGAGCCGCACAAAAACCTCTTCCCCTTTATTACACACAGCTAGTGTATAGAACTGAATTCAAGGAATTAATTAAATAACAATCAATGAAAAGAAATCTAATTATTTTTGTATATAGTTATAGATTTATTGCATATACAGTTCTACATCATATTGAAAGTAAAGAAGCATGTACCCGTAAGCTTTACATGCTGATCATATTGCAATGCAACTTTGAAACATTCTTTCCTCAACATGCATTCACATGGTCTTGTTTATGATTTACAATGCATTCACAATGGTCTTGTTTATGATTTAAAAATACCTTATTCGATTATACATGATATAAACTGTGACTCTTATTGTAATGGGTGGATGTGGACCTTTTGGACTTGAGTAGTCCCTGTGTTGGCAGTGATAGAAAGAAGGACCTGCCAATCCAAATGATGTCATGATAAATTCGGTAAAACAAAAACACAAAGTGCTCAAAACATTTGCTCTTATTAGCATTTGGCTTTACTGCTATAGTTTTTGAAATACCAGAATAATGTAACCCAAACAAGACAAGTAAACAAGTACTCTAATTAACTCCCATTTTTTTGTTATCTAAATTGAATATACTACAGTGCATAGAAATCTGAATCATAACTTCATGCCCCTTAATTCTGAAACTATATAATGAATCCATAAACACTGTTTATTCCAGAGTAATGCTGGTGGAACCAGTCACCGCTCCAGAAGGGGGCAGCCGTGCTCCAATAATGGATATTTTGACCCTCTGAATTTATTTTGTTTTTCTCCTTCCTCCAACCCCCAGAGATTTAAACAAATTAAGTCCACTGTATTTCCTATAAAAGCCACTGAGAATTCTCCTCCCAACACAGGAGCATCACCTGTAAGACAGAGTGAGAGACATCTGTTTGTGACAATGGGAGTTATTGTAGCATTAACAGTGTTGCTGGGAACGTTATCTTGTATGTGAGCATGCTATATTCATATTTATATTTAAATTAAAATGATTCTGTGAAATCTTGCAAAAATTTACTTTTAAATAATAAAAAATTAGTTTTTTATAGTTATAGTTTATTTATTTATGCTGTTTGTTTGCATAATTACATTGC